>JAVDPK010002522.1:143647-166257 GCA_034780415.1 Cichlasoma orientale | reverse complement strand
TTATTAAATTAAGAAAAGAATCCTCATCTCCCTTCTATTCTTTTTCATTCTTGTGCCGATTCAAAGAACACGCAAAATCTAAAACTATACACTCAGTGTGTATTATTATCGTTTTTTAAATTCCTTCATTGGCCACTCTACCCAATGAGATAATCCTCTATTTTGAAATATAGCATGACCAAGATTTACAAAATAGAATTTATTTTATTCAGTATGACCCAGAACAAGTGACTGAGCCCAAAAACAGGAAGCTGTTGTCCCACACACTTCTAGAGGACTGGAAATCTTTAGTAGCCAATGCTGTTGCCGTCTGATGGCCTTCAGAGACAATGCAGGTTTAAGGCACTAACATTGGTTTTGTTTTTTCAAACCTGAAAGTTATGTCTATGTTTTATACAGTCTGGGGTCTAATTGGGTGAGCGGCCAATAGCCTGTTGGTGATTTTTTATTACTATGGTATTACTATGGTATTAGTAGTCATAGTATTCATTTATAGTATCATTTATTAGTAGTAATTCATTTTAAGACTTTCAGTTTTCTATTGTTTAAAGTTACTGTTTGATTCCTAGTTTATTGTGTTTTTGCACTTTTGAATTTTTGCCTTTTTCTGGTAATTCCTGGTTGGTTTCATTGTTTCTATCCTCAGGCTTTGTAGTTTAGTTTTCTGAGTTCTGTTCTTGGCTGTTGTTCACTTTCTATTTAATCCTGCTTCAGTTCTCAGGCTTCTTCTGTTCCCGGCTC
This sequence comes from Cichlasoma orientale, assembly GCA_034780415.1. Classification (NCBI taxonomy): domain Eukaryota; kingdom Metazoa; phylum Chordata; class Actinopteri; order Cichliformes; family Cichlidae; genus Cichlasoma; species Cichlasoma orientale. The sequence continues at coordinate 165,516 of JAVDPK010002522.1, read as the reverse complement.
TGTTTGGTGTTTTATTGCTTCTCTGCAACCAGCAATAAAGCTGTGCATTTCTGAGTTCACGCTTTGCCTCCTGAGTCCCGTGTTTGGGTCCTTTTCCTGCCTGCCACACTGCAGAATCCTGACACCTATAAGTCTGTTGAATATTTGCAAGGTTCAGTGGACGGGACATGCTAGCTGGGCATACCTTGGCTTTACTCATGCATGTTCAGACATAACTGTGTTTTACTCACTGTCACTGTGGTCACAGCATTTTATTGTTTTCACACTGTGGTCAGGTTGCATAGATAGACTAGTGGATCTCACCTTTGGGCCTCCTTTGTGGTCTTGGGGTGCTGCCACACCATTTTGTGGTACAATAACATATTTCCCACACTTCTTGTAGCACTGGGCCCAATTGCTGACCACTCGTGTTCAATATTCCATTGATGCTCAGCAATTCTGTATGCTGAATAATTATTATTTATATATTGCAAATGGCTTATTTACTAGTCTGTAATTTGGTGCATTTGCATAGTTGTGCAAAAATATACATCTTTTGGATGAAAACAGTCCAACATGTCCAAAAGCAGCTCAAACACCCTAAATCACATACATGTGTTTCCTAAAAAGCCTAAAAATGTGTATCATACTGAAATACATTGTTTTTCAGTGGGCTTATGTACACAAACAAATATATAATTTCTCTCTCGTGTTTCAGTTTGTAAAAAAGGTTGTTACTTCTGTAAGAGTCATTTTCTTTGTTTCTTTGTATTGCAGTCATTTGGACACCAGGGGGCAGTTATGAGTTACTGCATTCATACTGCAATGGAGTTCATTCATTCAGGTGTGCTAAAGGTCCAGTCCGTGTGCTTTTTGATCATTCGCTTTTTTCATTTTAAAAACAGATATTAAAAAAACAAAAAACTGATTTTTTTTATTTCATGCTCCAAATCCATATAATGTAAAACAAATTAGAGTTCTTTTTTTTTTCTCCCTTTGAAATCACAACATAAATTTGCAAAGAATAGGAAATGGAAAAACGGTCTGTCTTTTTTCTCAAAATCGGAAACAAGTTTTTTTTAATGAACAGAATCTGACTAATTAAATGAAGGAAGCAAAACCAAACACGATGCATGCTGGACAAGGGCTGGCAAAATAAAACAGGAAATGACTAACATGACAAAAACGCAGACTTGAAATATAGAACACAGGGAAACCAGGAATTAGCCTATAACCAAGAATGCTCAGAAAAATAAAACTAATGCCTGAGGATAAGAACAAGGAAACCAACCAGAAACTATAAGAAAAACGTACAAATTCAAAACTGCAAAAACCCATAATAAGAAACACTGGGAGACATTAAATAACAAAAGATGAAAGTCCAAAGAACTCACAACACTGGATCACAGCCCAGGACCATGACAAACCCCAGGTCTGTTTTCAGCCAGGCTGACAAAGAGTCAGAGCTCTGTGGAGTCGAGTATTCCTCTCACTTTAACTAGTACTGACTTCATGGATTTCTTTACAAATACAATTTTAACCATTAGAGAAAAATCTCTTTATTAATTGGCTATGTGAAATGTTTAGAGACCAGATGGCGGCTTGCATGTCATTCTCAAGTTTATTTGTGTTTATACTGTTTTTAACCTGTGTCGCTTATGGAACTGAGTCTCTGCTGGTGCTGGACCTCCAGCCTTTGGTCCAGGCAATTCTGGACCATCAGGCGACTCAGGAGGGGAACGCGGTGCTCTACTCACATGGTCTATAGCGCGGGTGGGGCACGGCTGACTTGAACTGAGGCTGTAGTCAGGATGTGGAAGGAATACTTTGAGGACCTCAGTGGGATTAAACTGGCATGCCTTCTGTAGTGGAAGCAGGGTCGGGGTGTCCTGTGGAGGGTGCTGAGGGAATGTGGGGTGTCTGTACATTTTGCGTACATGCAGTTCACATTCAAATTAAAATTCAAATCAGTTTATTGTATCAATATTTGTTGAAGGTTTTGTAGCATATTAAACAGTGTTACCATAGCAATGCTCCAATTTTGGGTTTCCTTTTAATGGCCGGGGTGCGAGGGCCCTATCATCGCTGCTTGCTGCTTTAATTTATATTATTAGTATTATTGCCATTCATGCTGTTGCCTTGTTGCAGCCAGAGCTGTGCCGGCTCAAAGCTAATTCAAATTAGCTTCCATATCCTGCGTTAAGGTTACACTGTGGATTTCAGGCGCATCGCTCTGGCTTCTAGTTAGATATCAACAAAACAGTGGGAATATGAACAGTATGCTTGTGATGGGAATCCTCGTGTTATTCTTGCTCCACAGTAGTGTGTATATGCAATGAAGTCAGGTTAAGTGGTAACTCTAAATTATTACATTTTTAATCATTAAATGTGAATAATCTCTAAGAACAAAGGAAACAGGCTATAAGGGAATGAGGCAATGTGGACACAGCTGGGTCACGAGGCATTAATCAAGACAATTAAGTCTTGATTAAGTCTTGATGCATTTAGTCTTGATTAACTAAATGCAAGACGTGGATTAGCACAGAATGACTGTTACAGATATTTGCATGTTAGACACCATTTCCATCTAAACTTGAAAGTAACCTTTGAAAAGACGGATCCAGGCTTTTTATTCCTATCCCTGAGTAAGCTCAAACCACAGAACAACACTATATCTAGGCTATACAGTATGAAGGGGTCCTGCAAAGTAAACAGGACAGCACTGAAAGCATAAAGAAAAAGTGGGAAGTATGACTATCTCAAAGGAGAGCTGGACTAAAATATGCCAACTACAGTGGACAACAACAGAGTCCAACACATGGCGAGAATTCAGTTGGAGGAATATAATTAGATATTTTATCACTCCTATCCAAAAACGCCACCTGGGCAGAGGAGATGCATGTTGGAGACAGTGTGGGACCAGGGGTGCCAACCATTTCCACACTGTCAGGAAATAACCAACTGCTGGGAAGAGATATGTGAACATGCTAATAATATATGTGGAGCTAAACCATTGTACTTGGGTGATGTACCTGTGTCCAAATGGAGACAAAAGACTATTGAACATGCTACTTTTTGAAAGTAAGAAAGCTATCACTAGAAAATGGTGGAAAGTGAACTCGGTGCTTATCTGACTGTAAACATTTACATGGTTGCTCTTTTAACGTACGCTTGTTGTCCTTCACCTCGTTCAAACTATAAAGGACCCATTTTCTTCCCCCAAATGTTCCTTGTTAGATCCTCCCTTGTTCCTTGTTGCTGGCTGTTTGATAAAAATCTTCATGTTTTCTTTCAAAATGTTACAAATTCCACACTGTTGCCCCCCGCTCCCCCTGTAAAAGTGTCCCAGAAGGGCCCTCCCGAGTGTCTGCCCTGCACCCCTCGCTCTGTTCAAAGCTAAGACACAAAATCTGATTAGCTGCAGGATGGTTCCTAATTTAACCCTTTCACTTCTGATATTTTATGCTATAAAAAACTAAACGATTACAAAAATATTTCTGATATTTTTAGTTTTAATGTTTATTATTCAAATGCATTAAATCTGTCAATATCTTAAGAATAAATCTATATTGAATATCCAATTCTATTACTTTTCTGTAATTTTACCAACTTTGGTCAATAATTAAAAAATATACAGAACTACTATAAAATACACCATCTGTGAAATGACAGTAGTTACAGCTGCCAATGATGATGATAAACTGTGTTTTTAGACATTACTAATACTTTTTTATATTTATATATACTTATATATAAATATATATAGTATATTTTTAGATGCTTTTTTGGTATGTATTTATAGCATTAAACTCAAATTTAACAGTTTTATCTATTAAATAAACTTTGCATGCATTAATTTTGTGACAGTATTTATCTGGAAAAAATCTCCATAAAAATATTTTATGGTTGTAATTTATTTATAATTTTATTGATATTTTATGTTTTTAAAAATAACAGGATCTTTACTGAATTGTAAAATGTAATGGAAAAGACCTGTAAAATTACAGATATTTCTTTTTTCATTTAAAGCACTAGATTATATGAGACAAACAGTGCAAATAAAACAAACCAGTATGGTATGGGACACTTTGCTGGTAATATGGCGAGGAAGCTTGCTAGAACAGTTAGGCCTTGCACATCGTTAATGAAACAAATCAGCGCGCACACAAAGAGTTAAAATGATCTTTCGTGTGGAAACAACACAGGTTGTGAGAAAGTGTGCGTCTTGGACCATCTGTTGTTACAAAAAACTCAGATTAACTTGAGCACTCGGGTCACCTCAGATACTTCCAAGCAACACTGGTTTATATGTTTACCTTTCTGTGGAATGTTTCCACACTGATCTGATACAGCTAGCTTTTTCCAGTTTGCGTGTGCAAAGCTGTCCACTAGCAGCCATGCTCTTATGCAATCATGTACTGATCACCTTACCATAGTTCTACTATTACCTCTACCTAGAGGTGGGGGAAGAGAGTTGAACACTACCTATGAGAAGGCAATAGAAACCAAGTGAATTACCCTGCTTGGAGAGAAATCCATCAGACTTGATACAAAGTCACAAGTAATGCATTTTCTTTCTTCTTCTTTTCTTTTTCATTTGGAAAAGAAGAGGAGTGCCTCTAAGTGTGACATCACAAGAAATCCGAAACCATAATTTTAAGCAGCCCCCTCACCCCCACCCCCTTTACTGCCTGCTCCCACAGCTGCTGACATCCCACTTGTCCCGGAGACACAGTGTGCTTCTCTGCTGGTCTCCAGAAACAGCCCAGCATTAACTTCCACCCAGTATAAGATAGCAGCAGTTCACAGCACAGGCTGTGCTTCAGTCAGCTGGGTTTGCTTGTGCAGGTAAGTCTGTTCTTTCTTCTTTCTGAACTGAAATAAGTGTGTTGCCGTCTGCATCACTGTCTGGCTGAGAGCTGCTCTTGTAAGAAAGAGTGAAAGAAGGTGGAAGAAGAGCAGGTCTTTGTTACAGGAACCAGTTGGTGCTTACAGGCTCTGATTTTGAAAGGCTTGATTGATTCAAACAGGTTGTGTGCACAGGCTGTGCAGCTGTGTTCCAGATGTTATCAATTTCTGACCATCTTTGTTGACCCAAAGACTGCCAGAAATAACTATTGTATTATGAATAAGCTTGAGCATGATTCTTCTCGTCATTGTAATATAACTTCAATCAATATTCCCATTATTGAAAAAATAAAACAATTAAATTTTGCTAATTAAATTTTAATGAACTGTTAAATGGAACTTTGTTATTCTGATTAACTCTGAGTGTTTTTGTGTAGGCATTTTTAACACATGGCATGTAAATGTATCTAATCAACTAAAAACTGCTAATTAAGAAGAACAGTGTTGATGGAAACATGAGCCTCAGCTGACGGTCACACAGCAGAAAGAAACAAATATGACGTGTGGCTCGCACACGAAACACACGTGAAAAAGTTTGACAGACTAACATTAAATTACCACATTTCATCTTATAAAAATACTGCAGGGCTTAATTTAGAGACCTTTGATCTTTGCTCACTTTGCGGCAGCTACTGTCAGGTACTGTCAGTACTGTCAGTACTGACAGTACTGTACAGTACAATTATTTTTTGTTAAGTTTATCGCATTGTCTTTAAACAAACATTTTCAGCAGTCTTATAGACGTGCTTCATAACTTCAGTTTCAGAAAAGTGTTACATTTTAGAAACATGGAGGAATACAAAGAATCAAAGTTCAAAGATTGATCTAAGCTTTCTGTATTTAAGATACAACCTGCTGTCATTATGCTGTTAGTCTAGCTTAGCATAGTAATGGAAGGAAAATGATACATGGGAAATAAACTGTAACTTTTTTCTTTTGATGTGTACATATGATTAAACAATTGGCAATATTTCACTAAGTTGGAAGGTAAATTATTGACTTTGGTGCTCAAATATTTGATCAGAGGTCTGATGAAAGCATACCCTGAATAGATGTTTACAGTTGTAAAAACCTTTTTGACCAAAAAGCTGGCAAGAAATTCTTGAAACTGATTGGCTGATAGGGTGGGCGGGTGTAACTGCATCACAATATAAATCAGGCAGCCAAAGACACTGTTTGACTTTCATTACTTATGACATTTAACATAAAGATATTTGATAATGTCTCTGTTACTCATATGTGTGATGTATGTTTTATCCACATTCAATCAAATAAGAGTTGAGCCTATTTTGAAATAAAGAGTCACGGGCTTTACAAGTTCTAACTTGTAAGTAATATTACCTCCACTCCACTGACAGAAGCAGACTTCCTGGAAATGTATGAGGGATTATTTGCAGCGCACATGTGCCACTTTTGCAGTCTCCATATTCCAGAAGCTCCTTTGCAGAGATTGAAGATTACTGTATGAGTTCCAGTTGGCACAAACTTAAATGAAAATCAAATTAAAATCAATGAAGTTTTTAACAGCGTGCTTAGGGAAAGTATTTACAAATACAGTCCATGTGACTGGTACTGTAAAAAATGTCAGTCTGAGGAAACATTTGTCATGTTTGAGCACAGAGGTCATTTTCAGTTGTTATCACTCAGTCTGACCCACTGAGACCTGCAGGGGAGAGATATCAGTACTGAAACTGCCCCGACGCTTCACTCTAGCCTCTGAACTGTTGAGCTATAAAGCCTGTTATTGGGGTGTCCCAAAATATTGGCAGAATTTTGTAATCTAATAACAGCCACTTCTCACTCACATCTCAAATTAAAAAAAAAAAAGTGTGTAAAAACAAAGTTCAATTTTTAATGTTTTTTAGGTTGAAGAATGACATTTTCTAGAGCTGAAAGGTTATTTTGCGTGCTAGTTTATACTCAGCACAGCATGCATGCACTTTCAAGAAAATTCAATAAAAACGCACCAACTGGAAAGCAGATTTGATCGTGGCACAAAAAAGACTGTTACGCAACACGTGCTGCAGCGTGTTTGGCAGGAGCTGAGTTACCGACTTTGACATGTGTAGTGTGACAGTTACCAGGTTACTGGGCTACTAGTTACCGAGTTGGACCCTCTTTTGTCGTCAGAACGCCCTCAGCTCTTCACGGCATGCTTTCATCAAGGTGCTCAAAACGTTCCTCAGAAACTTTGATCTATATTGATATCATCAGTATATACCCATTGCTCTATATCAGTGGCATGCATTGACTTTTACTGAAAGGAAAACAAGGAAAAAACCTCCCTTTGTTTAATTTACCAGCAAAACAAATTGGATCAGATTAAAACCATTTCCTGGTTTTGTGCTTGCGGTCTTTTGCTCTATCTACAGAAAATATAAAAAATAAGATATTGTATTAGCAATACAGCTGATTAAGCTCAGTGTGCTTGGTCACGGCCAGGTGATTTTTCATGCTAATCTCTGAGCCTGCACCTGTTCAACATGCCTGTTATTCAACTGGACATGGTAGCAGTGCAATCTGACGCCGTAATTACTGAGTTATAAAAAGCTTCTTCACGGTGCGTTCCATCTTCTCTACACCACACATGCTGAACAAGGTGATTAACAAGAGAAAACGATAAATCACAGAATAATTAGCTTTTTACCTGCAAATGCTGCACATATCTGTGTCTGTCTGCAAGAACACGCGGACTGTGAGAGATTTCAGAGCAGTAACATCAGAGCTGGGAGCAGCTCGACGAGCGTGCTGGTCTTCTGCCAATGTCCTGTCAAAGAAGTGTACGCGTCCAGATATACAGTCGAGAGTACATTCTTACATACCTCCCTATATATTATTCCATACAAGCACTGTGTGGTTTAACTGTAGACAGAAAATAATGAACAAAGGATTAAGGATGTACTGGCCTATAAAAACGAGTTTAACAGTTTTTAAAATCAAACCGCTGATTCAGCCAACCTGGAGGCTGTTCTAAAGGTCAGGTGCTATAGCCTCACAGCACCGTCACCTTTTGAATTAAAATCAGAACATGGCACCATCAAAAGGGCTTCGTATGGAATTAATACCATTTTCACATGAACTTGAAGCCAATTAAGAGACAACAAGCAAAGTGAAGGAACACTAAGGATGACGTGTGATCCCGGGATGGTTTTTGTTAGCAGCCCAGCTGCTGAACTCTGGACTAACTGAAGATGAGCTAAGAAGAAATGAGGAATGGTCATGAAATAATGTAGCCTGTCCCTGACCCGGAGTGCTCGGCTTTGAACCAGTGTGAGCCGCGGCTCCACCTGATGGAGCCAACAGAACCATGTCATCTGAAAAAAAGCCTTTTGCTGCTCGGCTACACCTAGAAATTCTGGCCATAAAAATTATGAACAGAATCAGTGACAAAGGACAGCCCTGGTGAAGTCCAACACCCACCAGGAGCAAATCCAAATAACTGCCAACAGTGTGGACCATGTTTGATTGCTGTTGTACACGAGCCTGCCTTGTAGCAATGGGCCAGACTCCCCCATACTCCAGAAGCACCGCTGAGAGGATCCCCTCAGGGAGGGGGTCAGATTCCTTGTCCAAGTCCATAAAGTGCATGCAGACTGGTTGGGGAAACTCCCGGGCAACCTTGAACGTTCTAGAGACAATACAGAGCTGCTGCAGCATTCCACGACCGGGCTGCAAACCACACCGTTCCTCCTGGAAGCCAACTCACGGATGCACTCTGCCCTCGAGCCCTTTTCAAAATCGTGTGTGTTTATATTTGCGTGTGTCACACAGTAGTGCGAACATCCCACTATCAATAAACACATTCATCAATGCAGCTTCCCGCCTGCGGTGTTCCTGTGTATGAACTAGCCAACAGCTGTTGATTCACTGTAAACGGTCCATTATGGTTTTCATGTTACTACATGGCCACGATGCTGGTTCTCTGTTGGAGCAGGAGGAGCTACTCCAAAAAAAATGCCGGGACTTTTTTCCCTCCTAGGTCCTCACGCTTTGTGGCCAGCTTTGGTTTTTTTGGCTGCAAACATAATCGTCCCTCTATTTTTGTTGTTTTTTGTTCACGTCCATGCCGATCGTTTCAGCCGTCTCCCTCCAGGAATTTGTGAGTCCTTATGTTGATGCTTTGATTATTATTCCTGATTGTTGTTCTCTCACTAATAAATTCAAAAACTGCGGCGAAAAGTAGCCGGAAATGCACGGGAGGAATTGTTGCGGGCAGAAGAAATGATTTCATATCAATCCACGAGTCTTTTAAATAAACGACAAACATGAAAACGAAGGTCATTTATCTGTGGTTTCAGTCCGTGTTAGTCTTGTAAACACACACGACAGTTCCAGTTAGCTATCGTTGGCTCAGATCAGACAAATGAGCTGTCGCGTTGTGTTGTACAAAGACAGCCGGTCACAGAATGTGTGACATCATCTGAACAATTTTAGTGGAGCCTTAACCCACAGTGGAGCGCTGCAGTCAGATGTTTACAGCTGTTTGACTGAGGGACATCTGGCAGCAACATTTTATATTTGTTCACATTTTGATTAAATTAAATTTGGATTAAATTACTCACTAGTCGCTTTTTGGAAAAGAAACAAGTTGCTAAGTTGGCAACACTGTGTGTCACCTATGACCCTCACCCAGGGCACACAGCATCACACAGCATGGGCTGTGATTGGTTAATCGTTCAGTCTTCTTTTTGAGGGTTTGGAGCAGTTGGCAGACATCTGTTACACAACACTGCCTCCAGGACGACTCTGTACTCATTCAGTGCATAAGTGTAAATGACACAGAGGTAAGGGATGTTGAGTCTATACGGTGGTATGCAAAAGTTTGAGCACCCCTGATAATTTCTGTGGTTCTCCTTTATAAATCATTGGTTGTTGGGATCAGCAGTTTCAGTTAAATATATCATATAGCAGACGAACACGGTGATATTTGAGAAGTGAAATGAAGTTTATAGGGGTGCCCAAACTTTTGCACACCACTGTAAACTTAACTGAAGAGTACAGCTGTGTTATTGTCAGCGTTGTAATAAATACCACTGACACTGATAGGTAGATGGTCCCAGGATAACGTATATAATGAAAACAGAATTGATCCTTGAGGTACTCCACATAGAAGAGTAACAAATTAAAGGATGAAGCTATCATTATGAATTATGCAGTGTCTATCAGATAAGTATGATGAAAATCATTTGAGAGCATATCCAGATATACCATATCAACAATGTGGCAATTATAATGGCATGATCAAAGGCTGCAGCTAAGTCAAGCAGAATTAAAATGGAATATTCGCCTTCATCTGAGTGCATTAATAATTTTGGCAGCGCTGTGATTTTGTGATATTTGTCAAATATATTGTGTCCCTCAGCCAGTTGAAGAAGCTGATGAATAACAGTTTCTTGATCTTGCCAACTGTTCTGGTCCCAGTAAATTCCACCCGTCCAGTTTCTTCTGCTTCTCCAGTTCAGGGTTGAAGGGTGGCTGGGGGCTATCCCAGCTGTCATAGGGTGAGAGGCAGGGTTCACCCTGGAAAGGTCGCCAACCGTTCATGCTCCCATTTACATCTACAATTTACAATCACCATTATTTCTAACCTCATGCATGTTTTTGGACTGTGGGAGGAAGCCAGAGTACCCAGAGAGAAACATGGGGAAAACATGCAAGTGCAAACAGAAAGGCCCCAGACTTCAGTCGATCCGCGGGCCTTCTTGCTGTGAGATGAAATCCATTTTGTCTGGATGACATGACAGAAATCACCAAATCCATCCTCTTGTTTTTGTACTGTTTGTGGGTTATTCAGTCACTCGTTGCCCATTCATTGGGGTGTATTTAGTCCAGTATGCCTTATGAAATATATCACAGCCATTACTAGAGGCTTGAGTAGACCCTTGAGTGGGTTCTGGAGCTCTGGACTTTCAACATTTATTGCCTCTACCATGGTATTAAAATGGCTGAGGCTGTACCAATAGTTTGTTTTGTTTTTGGGGTTTTTTTTTTCATATGCAGTGAAGCAAACTGTAGACACAACAGTGACATATTCTCACCTTATTCTCACCTCTTGAGAACATGCCAACAAATACTCCCTGAATCTTCCAAGAGACAAAACAAAACTGTGGCTCCTTAAAATTATTTTTTGTTATTTTGTTGAATGTAGATTCTAAACCTTTAGCTCCATTTTTAGTCTTCCTGAACTCCTAAGAGGAAACACTCGGATATTTAACTGCTAGTGGTCTCCTGCCTCCAGTGTTCTTTGTCTCTCTTCCTCTCTGTGGTTAGCTATCTGTAGTTCAGCTATCTCGAGGGATAATTTTAGGTCCACTATGTCTTGATGCATATTCAATAATGTAAGTAAAGAAATCCCAGACAGTTGGTTTAGTTCATCAAGATACAATGTTTTCAGTGGGAAAAACACTGAATCATTGTTGAACATTGATGTGTTGAACGCTAAAAAAAGAGGGGCCAGATAAGAAAACTTTTAAACAGGAGATTTCATTCAATGAGAAAGCTTATCACACCATAAAAAGTCAAAGACCGGGCAGCAGATGGCATTTGGAGTCTGCTGTGTGCCAGAGACATTGGCATATGATGGACACTGTCCTCAGCAGGATCGCAGACTCATCCTGAGGATGTTGACAAATGGGTGAAGAATTTGTCTGAAGGGTTCAACTTTGCAGTCACGCCAGCTCAGCAACGCAAAGCCCCAACATTCAATATCAGTACTGATGAGAGGAAGGCACTCGGGTTGCTTAATAAGGTTGCTCTTGTGTTCACGGAGCCAGTGAATGGACCAGCACAGACCTCTGAACTGATAGAATCCTCAGCCAAGATGGCCATGATTTAATTTCTGGTTCTGATTAGTGCTAATTCCAGATTAATAGTTTCACTGTGCACACACAAGCAGACACCACCCAGCATTGTACTGTGTTTCTGTCTTTTTTTTTAGAACATTAATCACTAATTTCTTAATTTCCATCTGAAGAAAATCAGTCAGCTAACTGCACCTGTCGTAAGCATGGAACTGCAGCTACCGAATGGTAATCATCACGACGCTGCCGCCTTTCTGGAGGGAGGGTATGTGTCTTATAGATGTGTGTCCTATTTCCTTTCTCACCATTCATTTGTGGTAACTGAAGTATCTGTTTAAGAAATGCAGTGTTTCTTGTTTATTTCTGATGGATTTTGCAGAACATCATCGCAGGAAGAAAAGTTCTTGCAGGAGAAAGATGGCTGCTCAAAGAGACCCCAGTTCACAGATGTGAGTGTGAGAACCAGAAACCTGTTGGTCTGTTACAGTAATAATTCCTAGCCATGAACACGGGAGCTTCAGTTGTTTGAATTCTGTTATCTAAGGTGGAGGAGAAGAGGTGTTGCAGGCATTCGCTTGTCAGGGAGGGACCATTTAAATTCACCACTGCACTTTCAGACTCAAGATATGAAGGCTCATACCTATGTTTTATCTGCAGAATGGGTGTTCCCTTTAGCAAAGAAGCGAAAATGTGAAGAGACAGTGCCACCGGCATCTTAATGAAATGCCATCCTTTTCCTCCTCACCTCAAGCCTCCTGAAATGAAGTCAAATCTCTAGCACACAAAAATGTGCATAAACATGCTTATTTGTTCCCAATTCTGTCACAATTATCGGCAGATCAGACATGCAACCCTCCCGCCTCAAGACGGCTGACGAGCCACAGAATATAAACCGAACACCCTGTAAACAAAATAAATAAATAAATAAGTAACTGAGTCATCATCATCATCTGATCGTGCTGTTAATTGGCCGTGCATACTTCAATTTCATCCAGAGTTTCCACCAGGGACTCAGATAACAAGAGATTATTATATTTATTATATTAGGCTTTTATTATATTAAGCCATTAGCCATTATACTAAGCCATATTATATATTATTTACTATATTATCAGGTTGAATAAATTGCTTTCAGGCAGGGAAAAATAACTTCATAAATAAGTGCAGGTTTTCATTCATTCACGCTGTTGTGGGAGCGATCCAATATGGCGGCCGCCTTTGGGTCATTTGTCACAGTTGGTGATGTCACAGGGGCCGTCGCACATTCTTTTTGGTTTATATTCCGTGGACAAGCTGTCTGGAGATGGGAGGGTTATCATCATTCAAGTTTTATAACAGCTGGGTATAAGCTAACATTGTTCCAGCTAATGCTAGGCTTAAGTATGCTAAAAATCATCTGTGTAGGTTCTCTGGAGCTGCAAAAAAGGGCGACTGGACTTATTTTTTTTGAAGATGTTTCACTGCTCGTCTGAAAGGCTCCTTCTGTAATTTTAAATAAACATTATTCTTAGACACAGTTTTATAATTTGTGAGTAGGATGCTGAAAGCATTTGCAATGCCTTGTATGGTGGTACTTGACTTGACATTTCTTTTCCAGTTCGAGGGTAAAACTTCCTTTGGGATGTCTGTTTTTAACCTGAGCAACGCTATCATGGGCAGTGGCATCCTAGGATTGTCATATGCCATGTCAAACACAGGCATGATCCTCTTCATGTGAGTATACAAAACAGAGTACATTCAGAAAGTATTCAAACCCCTTCACCACCCAAGCTACTCTCATGCTGAAAGAATTTCAATTTATGTTTCCCATTATTTTAAAATAATGTTAGCATAAGGCTGCAACACAGCTAAATATGAAGTAAAGAAGTGTGAAACTGTATCTACAGAGTGCAACTAAATGTGACGTGCATGCACAGTTCCTCAGTAGGTTCCTGCATATTGAACTCCACTGAACTTCATATAAAAGACTGGATACCAAGCAAGTATCAGAGTTGCAGTTTTCTAGCAGTGTGAAGTAAAGACGACCATGAAAAGCAGGTATAGACAGGTAAATAACAGAGTCGGTAAAAGCATGTCAGTCTGACAATGACCAGAAAATCAATTGCATGATTAAAAAAGACAAAAAACAGCAACTTGCAAAAATTATGTTTAAAAAAGGAAACTGTCAAAAAAAGCACTCCACGTTTGACAAACACTGTGGCTGAATGGCTGTTATTATAACTGTGCTGCTAAAAAAAAGTATAAATGCAGGGTACACATGTATGCACACATTAATAAACACATACTCTGTGGCCTCACATTCTAAAGAATGCATCAAAATGCATGACACACATAACAACCAGCTGAAGCACCCAGTCCTATACAGCTCTTTCAGTCCTGTTGCTCTCTTTCATACATATATTTGACAGAAACCCTGAAGTAAGACCTTCTCCCTGTTCTGATATAACAAGTCTTGAAATATGTCAGTAAACTGCTGCTAACCAGCTAGCCCCACCAGCTGTTTCCAACATGGAGACCGGCCAGCCAAATTTGCAGTGGAGCTCAGTTCACCTGCCTCTCCACTGAGTCTCTCGGCCTGGATCTTTGTAAGTGGAGGAGACGGGCTACGGTCGCACACTACGGCCCAAAATGGTGGAGTTGGCGTAGACCTGAAATCAAGATAGGTGACTCAGTGAGAGTTAGCGGAATCATATCACATACCATCACAACAGTGACCCAGCCAGCGTGGAGTTTTTAAAACACAAGTTTACAGAAATGCATCTGTTCATGTGTGACATAAACAGATTTCTTTTCTTCCAGGTGAATTAGCTTCTTTTTGTTTTTCATTTTTGCTCCCAAAAAAATGTGCATTTTGTTCCTGCTACACTCATTAATTTCCAAGATTGGAAAGGTGAAGCAGTATTTTGGAATTATACCTTTATAACTGTGCCTACACAAAATACTGAGAGTCACATCAGCGTGTAAGAAGTGACTTCACCTGTCTGTGTTTTGCAGGATCTTGCTGACGTGTATTGCCTTGCTGTCCTGTTATTCCGTCCATCTCCTGCTAAGCAGTGCTGGGGTTGTTGGTGAGGCTTCATGTGTCACGTTGGCATCTGAAAACGGCATTAATCCCCGTGTGATGTTTGAATGTTCACAGGCGGTCTGACAGCGTGGTTCTTTTCAGGTATCCGTGCTTATGAGCAGCTTGGCCTGAGAGCTTTTGGTCATCCAGGAAAGATTTTAGCAGCTGTGGCCATAACACTGCATAACATAGGAGGTGAGGGTGAAAAGGTTCATGTCAAATTTGTAACCAGATATTCAAAGTATCACATATATGCGGCCAAGTACACGTTGTTCTATTTTTTCTCCCCTGCAGCCATGTCCAGCTACTTGTTCATAGTAAAATATGAGTTACCACTCGTCATCCAAGCCTTTCTCGGCCAGACATCCAGCTCTGAGTGAGTAACAATTATGAAATTAATTCAGTTCAGTTTTATACAGTCATATTGCACCAGTTCATATGTCGTCTCAAAGCATATAAAATAGTAGGGTTAAGCTCTCCTAGTATAATAGAGAGAAACCCAACAAACTGCCCACGATGCTCTACAGTGAGGGGATCTGGGGGCTCTGTTTGCCTTAGATACATTTTGTGTGAGGCACTAACAATGCTTGACATTTCATATATATTTCAAATAAACCTTGTTTCTAGTGGTGTATTGGTCAAGGTTGCAGGCTGCAAGGTGCAGGTTAGACGGGCTAAGAAGAACATCAGAGGTAGCCTGGACCAAGAGCGATGTGGTTCTGCCTGTCAGAGGTCAACCCACGTGATATTTTTCTCTCCACAACGCTCTCCCATTTTGTCCAGGCGCCTTGGAGTCTCACTCCCACTACTCTGCTGGATCTCTTCTCCTCAACAGCTGCTCATCCTGAACTAGATGCTTCATTCCCATTCATTCCCCTGTGCCTTGTCATATCGGGGAGCTGTGAAGGTTCCTAGCCTAGCCCTTCCCGTAGTCACAGTCCCCTTCAGGACTCCATGGCACAACCAGGACTCTGCCTGCTCCACTGCCACCTCTGCTCTCCACTTTCTGTCGGTCTTGACTACCACTCCTGCACCAGAAATTTTAGGCTCCTGGTACTGCAGCACCACTCTTGCTCGAAAGACCTCAAACTCCTCCTCATCAGATTTCAGGGGCAGTGTCAGCTTGCAGGTTCTTCCATAGATGGCGATGTTACTCAAGCTCCCCGATAGGCCCCACCATCTTCTTAGATGGTGCCTGACTCTCCGGTTCTGTGGTGATAGAGACGGGGAACTCATACAGCAGCAGTGGCCACAATATCCCTGGCAGAATTCTGTTCTGATAGATCCACACCCAGATCCTGGACTTGGATTTAGAGCTTCCACACTATGGTTCAGCTGCTTTCACATATTCATTGCTAGAGCGAACAGGATCACTGATACGCTGCAACCTGTGACCATTCCAACCTCCAGTTTGTGCCACTCCAGTTTTATTGACCCCGCTAAGACTCTCAGACTGAACTCACTGTAATAATTCTCTTACAGTGACTGGAGCATGGTGCCTCTCTAGAGTTTCTAACACCAGCCTATGAAGCACTGAGTCACAGGCATTGGCCAGATCTAATCTCTCACCAATGCCATCAATGTCATTTCATCCATCCATGCATCCATCCATCCATCCATCCATCCATCCATCCATCCATCCATCCATCCATCCATCCATCCATCCATCCATCCATTCTCTTCCGCTTATCCCGTTCAGGGTCATTTCATATATATTTCAAATAAAGTTTGTTTCTCCTGTTTCACTACACTAAAAACAAGACAATGTTGTTACAGTTGATAATAAGTAATGTTTGAAAGTGTAAATTACAGACTGTATATAAAAGATGGACAAATGCACCTTGCTATCACCCATTGGTTCTGGGTTCAATTTGAAGCTTCAATAGTAGCATTTTGGCTGCAGCCATGTTGACTTTTTTAAGCCAGAAGAGACCACCTTTGGATGAAAAGGTGGAGTTTTGTCAGCTAATACTAGCAAGCTTATTTAGTGCTACGCCCTGGCCTAGGGGGAACCAGAGTGCAACACAAATGTGACCCCCCTGCTCCCTGCTCCAAAGGAAGGACTAGTGTTAGCATGAGATATTCCAGTCCAATCAGATCTGTTTATTTATCTTTTGAGGTAGAACATCAGGGTAAGCACGGCCAAAACAACAAATAAAACATTCTTGAAAAAAGTACACAAGTCTGTATTTGAATTTCTACCAAACCTGTCATTTTCCAACAGAACCAGAACACTGTGTTTTACACAGTTTGTGAGTGTGTCTTACTGAATGTACAGGTGATGTCTTGTGTTTTGCTTCTAGTGACTGGTTCATGAATGGAAATTACCTGATTATGATCGTCACTGTCTGCATCATCCTGCCACTGGCCATGATGAAGCATCTGGGTACGTCACTTAGGCTCACCTTCTTCTGAATTAGCCTAATCTTCTCAGAGCACTACTTCACTGAATGCTGTTTCTAGCCTTTAGACACTGCTACAGCCCAGTGCTCCATGTGAACTATGACTTACACTGAATTTTATTTGATATGTCACAAAGCCATACAGAAGGCAAAATATGGCTCTCCAAAATGATTAGATAAAGGCAAAGGCAACTCTAAGAGACAAAAATCTTTTTCAACACAATCACATTTAGCGTATCTTTAGTATCTGCAGCATCCCAATTCCAGAACAGGTTGGATACATTGTATAAAATAGGATGCTCTATAATATATAGTTTCATCAAATGTTTAAACTGAGAAAATGTGTATTTCCATCTGTGTGGATCTGCGTGTGTGTGTGTGTGTGTGTATAATAAGATTTGTAAATGTGTAACTAAATGTGTACAAAGATTTGTGAATGTGCAGAGGAATCTTCAAATGTGTTTTCACATTTGAAGATTGTGTTTGAAGATTGTGTGTAATTAGAATTGTGAATGTGTAAATAAATGTGTAAGCATCCATAGATATTAGTGGCTGAAAAGTCTTAAAATCTTTTGTTTAAAGCACTGAAAATGCTGACATCAGTTACAAGTCACCAAACCTCAGCCATCCCCAAACTGTTCCCACAAAGTTGGAGCATCAAATTGTCCCAAATGTGTTGGTATGCTGAAGCATTCAGAGTTCCTTTCACTGGAACTAAGGGGCCGAGCCCAGCTCCTGAAAAACACCCCCACACCATAACCCCCCCTCCACCAAACTTTACGCTTGGCACAATGCAGTCAGACAGGCGCCGTTCTCCTGGCAACCACCAAACCCAGACTCATCTATTAGATTGCGAGTCGGAGAAGTGTGATCGATCCCTCCAGAGAACACGTCTCCGCTGCTTTCGAGTGCTTTACACCACTGCATTGCAATTGGTGATATAAGGTTTGAATGCAGCTGCTCAGCCATTGTAACCATTCCATGAAGCTCTCTGCGCACTGTTCTTGAGCTGATCTGAAGGCCACGTGAAGTTAGCAGGTCTGTAGTGATTGACTCTGCAGAAAGGTTCTGCAGAGACTCTGCGCACTATGACCCTCAGCATCCGCTGACCCCGCTCCGTCATTTTACGTGGCCTAACACTTTGTGGCTGAGCTGCTGTCGTTCCCAATCACTTCCACTTTGTTATAATCCCACAAACAGCTGACTGTGGAATATTTAGTAGCGAGGAAATTTCACAACTAGACCTGATGCTTGTCGAATACTTTTGGCAATATAGTGTAAGTTCAGTTGGGAATTACAAGAGGTGGACTCAAACCACGCTAAGAGCCACTGGATCTCGTCACTGTAGGATTCAAGGGTTCAAGTTTACCCTATTATTTCAACAGTGATCGTCTCACTGTCCAGAGGGCTGCCTGTAACCGTGTACCTCCAAAGAGACTTAGTGAGCAACAGGCACCTTCAGCCTTTTCAACTCTTTATTTTTAAGACGTCAAAGATGCTCCTCAGAAAGAGCCAGCACATACCAGTGTCCCCATAATTACAACCTCTGATGTTTTTGAACTCATCTGTGAACTAAGTTATGCTTTAAAACGTCAACATAAGACATCTGAGCATTTGGAGCTGTTGGGTACTATTGCAAAATTACCAAATGTATATGAAATACATTTTTTTAGCCTGACAGTCCTTCTATGACTGTGGAAGAATATTCAAACTACTCATACCTCTATCAGTGGTAGGAGTAGTTTAGCTACCACAAACATGCTCGCAGCTGTGTTCACTTTCATACTGAGATTATAGTAGTCACTGCGTATTTCAGCCAGTTTTGGACCGTTGTAGATCTTCTGCTGCTCTGTTGTTGGGCCTCAAAAGTATTTTTCTTTTCCTTAAGGGAAAGAACTGATTAAAGGTTTTACTGGCCAGGTCTGAGCTCATGACTGGACTACATGATGTTTTACAGATGCTTACACAGATGAAGATTTGATGCTGTACTGGAAGAGCGGCGATGAGTCCCTCAGCATTGATGATCGTATCTCCTTATCACAGTTTCTCATCCAGAAGTTCCACACCACATCTCGCCTGGCCTTCTACAGCAGCACAGGTATAAACACTTTACAGTGAATTATACATTCTTGTTTTGTGCTTTCTATCCATTCACACTCCACTGAATGCACCGTGACAGTTCGGGCTTCAGGGTTTTGCCCAAGGACGCTTTGGCATGCTCAGAAATTGCACTTCACATAACCTATAACACACCGACAACACAAACTCAGTGTCCAGAAAACTCAGAACACTGGCGACTCGTCCAGGACCGTGACAAACACAATAAATCTGACACAAATAATTCAAAATTCTGCTGCACGATGTCTGACACATTACAGCCGTCTGAACGTCTTTACCCTGGTTAGCTGTTAGCTTAGCATTGATTTTAAGATCATTCCATTGGTTTATAAGGCACTGCATGGCTCTCACCATTACTGGGTTATAATCCGGGAAGAAAAAGGTTTGGTGATGCTGCTAGGTGTTTTTACCTCTCACCCGGCAGTTTTTATCTAATTATGTTAGAGGTCAAAGGTCACACATTTTGTCACAGTACTTCAGAGGGAATAAGGAGAAGAAATTCACACTTTTTACACCCTACATCGACACATCTGATACATCGTGCAGAATCTTGAGGTTTTGGTCGAGGTACGCTCGGACCGCTCTGAAAAGGTGTCTTGCTGTGATTGCAGGCTGGTACAATCGTCTCTACATCAACTTCACGTTGCGACGCCACATCTTCTTCTTCCTGCTGCAGACATACTTTCCCGCGACCCTCATGGTGATGCTTTCATGGGTGTCGTTCTGGATTGACCGCCGGGCTGTTCCGGCCAGAGTCTCCTTGGGTAAAAAAAAAAAAAACCTCATGTCAAATGTTCTTTGAAGAGACTCTGCATGCCT
Source organism: Cichlasoma orientale (assembly GCA_034780415.1). Taxonomy (NCBI): domain Eukaryota; kingdom Metazoa; phylum Chordata; class Actinopteri; order Cichliformes; family Cichlidae; genus Cichlasoma; species Cichlasoma orientale. The sequence continues at coordinate 145,426 of JAVDPK010002522.1, read as the reverse complement.
AAGGAAAATCTGCCTCTGTGGAATGATGAAAGCTGGCTGTGACATGGCTCCAGCAATTTTGACTACACACATACATGTGCGATCACACAAACCTCCCACACTATACCTCGCTTACTTTCCTTTTGAATTATTTTCTGTTTTGGGGCTGTTGCTGTGCTTGTCATACAGGCATCTATTTCCCCCCCTTGTTTTTACGTGACCCTTTTTTCCTACTTCTTACCTTCTGCTTTGTGCATTCAGTCACTTACAGGCAGCCTTTGGGCAGTTTTTGCAGGATAAATTTAGAAGGTAGCTAATTCTGGTCTCTTTTCCTTTGAGGATTTCAGAACATGACATCACACATAAATATGGAAAAAGTTACACAATTAAAAGGTCTGCAGGTCTCTACCTGCTGCTGCTGCCTCGAACAACAGCTTACACTTACTTTAATTTAATGTACCTACAGAATTTTGTTATTTTAGCTGTTCTGATAAACTCGCACCACCTGCTTTGGCAACATGCTGTGTGTTCAGAGAAACACCTGAACGCTAACACAACCTTTAGAAATAATTCCAGACCTTTTACTTACTTTACCTCCTTTTTTGAGTCTGTCGTTCAGTAATGTTGAAGCAGTGGGGGTTCTTTACCTCTCGAGTTAAAGCTAAGAGTCAGCATTTTAAGCACATTTTGATCATGTAACTGTAACCTGAGTAGTTTTTGGTGGCAGGGTTACTGTGAGATTTCTGCTGCATCCTAACCTTCTATGACAAGTGTACATGCTCCCCACCATACAGCCTCTCATACAAAATGACCCTTACTTATAATAATATGCACTAGTGAGGAAATAAAAACCTTTTATTACCTTTATATGGCATCTAAGCTAGGCTGTGATTCTTTAATATATGAAACATTAATAAATGTTTCAGTGACGGACTTATTAACAAGAAAAACACATATACTCAAATTGTCTTAATGTATATAGAAAGTCAGTCTACATTCCCAGTCTTTTGCTCTTGCTACACTGTCAGTGACTGCTGTAGGCACCATTTAACGTGGTTATGAAGCCAAGAATTTCTGCCGTTCACGTTGATGTTATAACTTCAAAGGGAAAAAGAACAAATCCCAGCTGCAGACATGAGCCAGCAATCAATGCATGGTCCGGCTTTTTTAGGAAGATAAGGATTCTTCACAAAATAATTATAAAAATTTTGAGCTGATTTATATCATCAGTAGGGCCACAGACGCTGGTTTTGCTCTTTTCAAAACCAGAACAATATGGAACAGCAGGCTCATCGCTGAGGTTCTGCAATGAAGGGAGCACTGTGTAGGAGTTGAGGTTGCAGAACTGTAACCAGCTGAGCAGCCCTCCCTCAACCTTTCCATTCCAAGCATGTCGGAGAACAACTACGGCTTCATAGTAAAAGGCTCTCACTTGAGCCAGAGGCTGGTTCGCCTGTTCTGGACCACTATAGAAACAGGCTTCATGATTCGTGGTTATGGGTGATTGTACATCAAATTATGAGTACTTTTGTGTATAATCACCTGTAACTGCTATTAGATGCCACTAAATCCCACACACTGGTCATTTAAAGGGCACGTATCATGCTTTTAAATCCTTCCTTTTCATATATAAATCATTCCCTTGTGGTCTCTATAAAGTAGAGCTGCAGTGCTTTGGTCTGAATTCCTCGTTATTGGAGCTCCACCCCTCGTTTACACCTGTTCTGAGGCTCGTCTTAGAGCAGCTCATTTTAGTGCGGTCTCTTTAAATGTGAATGAGACGCTGCGGGGGGGGGGGGG
>JAVDPK010002522.1:119662-133852 GCA_034780415.1 Cichlasoma orientale | reverse complement strand
TTGGTTGGTTGGTTGGTTGGTTGGTTGGTTGGTTGGTTGGTTGGTTGGTTGGTTGGTTTTATTTTATCCCTCAAGGCTGGCAAAAAACAAAACCAACTGAGCTCCAAAACACTTGTGTGGTTCCCACCATAAACATAGCCGTGTTTTCACAGTATATTTTATAAATTGGTTTATTGTGCATCCCATTAAATTACTATGCAACTGAAACAGCCTCACAATGTTCTTTACAGTCACAGCTTGCTGACTCAATATTTTTCTTTCCTTGTTAGCATGGGGATTTTCCCCAAACATTATTATTCTGGTATAATAAGCAGCTTTGCTTGAAACTGTGCAGAGCTCGTCTGTGTCATTATCAAGGTGTGACAAGGTGTCACTGTGGAGATGCGTTTCACACGGTTTCTAAGCATTTCACTGAGGGTGCTATGAAGGACAATTTGTTCTTTCAGTTCTCAGCACACACACACACAAGCTATTTTCTTGGGGGTGCTACGACTTTCCAGGGGGAGCTATAGCACCCCCTAGTGTCCCCCTGGCGCCGCCACTGACAGTGTATTACAGTAGACCAGTTTAACCCTTTCAGATCAGAAGGTTTTTACAAGCTTTCTAATCTGGAGGTTGTTATGAGCTGATACAAACTACTCTTGACCACTGCATTTATTTGTCTGTCAAATTTCAAATTTGTGTCAGAGATTAGAAGAAGCTCCTGTCCGCAACATCACACAAGCACAGAGCTACACTGACTTTTGTTTTTTTTCCAGGCTGCGTGTTTCTCTGCATTGGGTTTTATATTCATCACCATGAGCCTGACGTTCATCGGACTTGACTGGATAAGCGGAGAAAAGCGAAGTCTCGGAGGCCATTAAAGTGCATCTCCTCAGGCCTAAAGCAGCTGCCCACTCCTGAACCTTTCCTCCAATGAGAAGCAAAATTCAACCTACTGCTGAAAGTCCCAGGCTCTGCTGGGACTGTTTCCATTAATGCTGAGGAGGGACAAGGAGCCAAGTCATCTCGCTCTGTTCTACACAAAGAACTGACCAACATGGAGCTGACCACGGAGCTCCGTAACTACCGAAAGCTATGTGTGATGGCAGAGCTTGGCTAGTGTTTAATAACAGCAATATTAACAACAAAGAAAGCACATATCTCAATGCAAAAAACTTTAATAAGAAATGTTTGATGGGGCCAATTTATTATGTTGTTATTAAAAGGCTATTGAAATAAATTCTATCATGGTGCTGTACAGTATGAGGTGTCCGAACAGTTGTGATAATTCACTGCAGCTGATGAACTGCGTATTCTGTATGGTGATCGATCAGGAAACGGTTTCTGGAAAAAATGGCTTTAAGTAAAGTCTGACAATAAATTTGCACAACTGTGAAACAAGCAATCAAACAAAAGTCTTTTGTGGATTTATTCTTGAGCCGTATGTTTACTGTTGAATAAAAATTCATAAGTGAAATCTGTATTTTTTAAATAGTGTTTTTGAAATGTGGGATGATTGTTACGAAGCCAATAAAGGCGGTAAAGTGCAGTTTGCTTCGCCTGCATTAAACAAGCAAATCTGAGGAAGAAACAACACCCCAGTCTCAAGTTATGTGAGCCAATCACTGTTCGGCAGCCCAGAAAAGTGATATTTTCAGTTGTAACGTCCCTTTACGGTCATTTCTGCTGTTTGAAGTTATTGGAGTTCCGGGTCCACTTGTTCTTGTCTTCCCCATTTAACCATGTTTAGATTCCCTCTGTGTGTCAGCCTCCTTTATCAAGTCGTCTGTGTTGTCATGTTTATATTACATGAGGTCACTTCCTGTTTTATTTTCCCGTTCTGTGTGTGTTGTGTTTAGTGTTGCTTCCTGTTGTCTCATTAGTGTAAGTCTGTTCTCCCCGGATGTTTCCGCTCTCCTCTCGTGTCTGTGTTTTTTCTTTGCCCTTTGTCGCGTCTGTGGTTCCTTGTGTGCTTTTCCGTCCGTCTGTCTTGTTAAAGTGAGTTCTTCTAGTTTTGCTGCTGGTCCCGTCCAGCTCTGTATTCCCTCTCACTACCAGCAAAGACAGCTGAGGTTAAGGCCCCGTTTACACGACACCGTTTCAAAATGAAAACGTGTCGTTTCGATGCGTTTCGGCCTCCCGTTTACACGAGAACGGAGTGAAAACGGTGTGTTTTGGAAACGGGGGCGCTCGCACATGCGCACTATGGTTGCGACTGCCACACTGCAACTTGTGGCCTGGCAGTGGGAACTACATCGTTTTCACTGTTGGGAGGCTGAAACAGCAAAACGCGTGTAAACGGGGCCGAAGTCATTCCTGTTTCTGAGTCCTGCATCTTGGGTCCATCGCCTGCCAGCTACACAGCGCTCCATGATGCTGTGCTATAAACTGCAAACAAACTTTTGACAAGTGTCATCATTCAGTTTCAAGACACACTGAAGTTACATACATACCTTTGGCTTAAATAAAGAGCATAAAATTGTAGTTATTTGCACGTTATGTCAGTTTCCCAGAATTAGCAGCTGGCTGAGTATGTACGTTAGACGCCTTAAGCTAGGCGCTGCAGCGTTAAGGAGCTGTGCACTCCCGCGGACCACAATCAATTTCTGGCATCACTTTTTGGCACAACACCTGAAGTCCAATTCTGATTTTCTGTAGCAAAAGCTAATCGTGCTCCACAGTGCTGAGCAGTAAGTACAGGGCTCACTAGATGACGCTGGACACTCAGGTCACCCTCCTGAATGCCCTGACCCCTTTCGTCTCTGTTGGCACCCCCCCCCCCCCTTTCTGGCAATGGCATGGACTGATGTGCATCCTGGAGGAGCTGGACTACCTGTGCAACCTGTGTAGAGTCCAGGTTGCCTCATGCTACACATAGTGACACTGGCTTCAGCTAAATGCAAAACTAGTGAAAAAAGAAAAAACTCTGTTCATTCCTGTTTTGGAAGTTGGCTCATTGTTGCCCTCTTGTGCACCTGTTGTTAATTTCATCAGAGGTGGCAGAACTAGAGACATTCTGTACTAAAGCAGAAGTACAGATACAGTATGTGTGTTAAAAAACACTCTTGTAAAAGTTGAAGTACAGGTTCAACTTCTTTACTGCAGTAAAAGAAAAAAAATTCCAGGCTCTGAAATGTACTCAAAGTAAGAAAGTAAAAGTAGCTCTTTGGAGGACATTTCTACCAGCTATTTTTGTGTAACGCTAACTGAACCTCATGCTATACTAATAAGAATACAAACTTTATTTCAATCTAAATTCTAATTCTAATGCATGCACTAAGCTTGAACACTGTTATGTAGAAAAATAGCTCTATTTGCTGTTTGCTGTTACCTACATTGTAGAGGGTGACTCTGCCTCATCGCCTAAACAGAAAAATTTGTATAATCAGGGGTTAAAGTGGGATTCAGCAGGTGAGTTTTTGTGGGGAAAAGAATCCCAGCTCACAATAATTTCTATTGTAGATGCAGTAGAGTTTCTTTGTGTGCAGGCTGTGATCAGCTGCTGCTGCTCTGAGGTTTACTGCTCTCTGTGGATTTACACAGCTGAATTCAACAAGACATAACCCAGTATTTGATGAGCTGATTTCTGTCCCCAACACTGACAGTACACTGCATATACTGTCTTCATACTGACAGCATGCAGTTGGTATAAAGGTGGAATTCAGTGAATGAATCTCAGCATCATCAGCTGCTACACTGATGTAACCTGTAACTCTGACCATGAACATCACAGCCATGTGCACCAGTCCAGCACAGAGCTTTACTATAAACTCACTACAGTACAGCAAACTTATCCTGCACGAAACTGCAGTATTTTCATGCAACCTTTGAAGAACACAAAGTTAGTGTATCTCACTTTGTTTTGCAGGATGTTTCACAATATGAAAAACCATAACTTCACATCATATACAGAGCTTATCAGATGTGGAAATTAAAATTATGGATCTGGCCGGCTGGTCTCGCAACGCTATTGATTGATCAAATTTTCACCATGAGGAGACTGGGAAATTGACATATCCGGCTGGCTACGTTATGGGTTCCTGTGGAGGTGGAAGATGACGTGCCTGGCTGTACTGTCTATTGAGGATGCATATATATTTGGCTTATTGATACCACGATTTCTCCTGATTGGACTTGGGGATACCTGGCTTATCGTGAAATTCAGGAAGTCTGGGCAGCTGTTCAGGCCTTGGTAAGGCTGCCTGTGACGGGAATGCAGAGCAGTACAAACTCAAACTCAGACTATCTGGAGCTGAATCGGAAGGGATTCGATTTTGGAGAAGTGGCTGTTTCTGCACGGCAAGGAATGAACCAAGAAAATTTGGATGTTGGATTTTTTGCCATTGAGAGGTGCCACAAAGACTATGAGACTGTCAGCAAATTAATCAGTGACAGCCTGTACCAAAACAATTGTAGAATCTAAAATTTGGCTCCCTGCTGGCCTTGGATTGCCGGTTATCTCATTTTCCTCCTGGATGTTTTGTAAACAGATGCTCTACGCCCCCGCTGTCCTGTCTTCTGATCTGTGTGAACTGATATCCTTAGACCAAGCTGCTGATGAGCATTCCACCTCCAGGGGGGAGCTGAGTCAGCCCACAGTAACCCGAACCCACTCGCCTCCGCTGGCTTCCTTCCATCCCCGCCCCTCCCCACCCTAGCGCTCCCATGCTCTTTGCTATATCTGCTTATTACTCAGGATGGATACACCAGTCCCCCTCGTGTGTTATTGTTCCTCCATCACTGCTCAGTTCAGTTCGATGTTTGAAGGCGCAGTGATAGGAAATTAAAACCTTCCTCAAGTGTGTTGTCAGAAAAATAAATACTCAAGTAAAATACAGATACCTGAAAAATCGACTTAAGTACAGTAACAAAGTATTTGTACTTCGTTACTTCCCACCTCTGAATTTCATTAACACTAAAGCTGCTGAAAGTAATTAACACCCCCTCTGCTACTTAACTGGCCCAGAAAATTAGCTGACTTGATGCTATATTCTGAATGAAAGTGTTCCTTTCATTGTTTTGAGCAGTGTAGATGCTTCTCTTAGGCAGCGTTGTGAGAAGGCACAGCTGACATTTTCATTGCTATGTAGATGATACACAGATTTATCCATCCATGAAGCCAGATGACACACACTAAATAAACTACGAGAGTGTCTTAAAAACATCAAGGCCTGAATGAGCTCTTATTTATGAAGGAGTATTAGGGCCACAAAGAGAAAAAAAATTAAATTGTGCATTTTGAAAAATCAAAAAAAAAAAAAATCAAAATGTGGAGATTAAAGTTGTCCTTTCAAGTCAAACAGCTGCCACGCCTCGTCTGCTTTAGCCTCTCCAAAATGAGTTAGTGAAACTATACTCGGTTTTAGTAACAATATTTCTCTTTTAGTACATAAACATAATGTAGTGATGAGTATGAGGACATTAAAGCGATGGTGCAGAAAGCTCGGAAGGAAAAAACACACAAACTGGCGACGGACGGATGCAAGGATATCGATGGTTGCGGCTTCGTGCAGTACAGAGGGGACATGAAGACTCACAAGACACAATCAGACAGCTGATCAAGCTGTTTCATCTTGTAGAGGGTGCAGCAGCCGTGGCAGTTGTTTGACTTGAAACGACGACTTTAATATCAAAATAGTATTTCAACTTTTTTCTCAAAATTTTGACTTTATTCTCAAAATACACATTTTGATTTTTTTTTCTCAATGTGGCCCTAATACTCCTTTGTACTTATTTCCTGCTTCTAAATCCAGATAAAACTAAGTTGTACTCGTCATTGGCCCTGAAAATCTTACAAACATGGTGTCTAACCAGATACTTACTCTGGATGGCGTTACCTTGACTTCCAGTAACACTCTGAGGAGTCTTGGAGTCATTTTTGACCAGGATATGTCCTTCAATGCACATATTAAACAAATATGTAGGACCACTTTCTTGTATTTGTGCATTATCTCTAAATTAGAAGCGTCCTGTCTCAGAGTGATGCTGAAAAACAAATTAATACATTTATAACTTCTAGGCTGAATGACTGTAATTCATTATTACTGGGATGTTCTAAAAGCTCACTGAAACTCCTTCAGTTGATCTAGAATGCTGCAGCGAGAGTACTTTGAAAGAGAGAGCATATTTCTCCCATATTAGCTTCTCTTCATTGGCTTCCCGGTCTTACGGTTTCAAATGACTGCTCTGTTTACCAGTAGCTGATGTTTTGCTCCTCTAGTGTTGGCTGGGACCACCTTCTGGGGATCCTTGGGGATCAGGACTGTCCGGCCTTCGGTCAGCCATTCTGGGTGTGTCCTATCCATTATTAGCTGGTTCATTTGTGCTGCCAGGCGCTCATGGAGTGCAGTTAGCCTCTTCAGCCAGTAGGTGTGACTCAGGTCAGGGCCTGGTGCTGTCCAGCTCTTCATATGTGAGACTCTTTCCTGGATGTCTGCCACTGTGATGGTTACCAGAGCCTGCTCAGGGAGGTTGCTGTGGTCTGCTCTTAGATCCACTAGCCACTGAGCATTGGTGTTGTGTGTTGCATCCTTCTCCCATATGCTCTTCCAGTCTCCAGCCTTGGTGGGGGTGCCACTGAGCTCATCTTGGAGAACATCTGGTTTATTCTCTTCATTTGTATCACTCTGGCATACCTCTTCAAACATCTCAAGGATCACTTTTACTGTGGTATTTATCAGTTAGTTGGTTTCAGTGCAGTAGGGATTATCTGTAGTATCCGTATGTTAGGCATCAAAGAATCCATAAGTCCCACATCCTCTTCATGTATCTATTTTACAGGGATGTACCCTGTAAGTAAATTTAAGTTCTGCATAATTTCCACGACTGAGGCCATACATAATTACCTGTAAGTACTAAGGCTGTAATTACATGGTACTTACAGCGTTAGTCCCGGGAATTACGCAGAACTTAAATGTACTCACAGGGTACATCCTGTAAAATGTGTGTACTTACATGTTATTACAGGGAATCCCAGACACTGCATCGGCGTGATGTGTGATCATGCCTGCTTGTAAGAATCACAGTATCTTCAAGTGTGCAAAGCAACTTTATTCAGGCCGGTACCATACATACAACAATAACTTGCTGATGATGACATTATTAAATTAATTACATTCAAATTCCATTCACTCAACTGAAGCTCACGTGAAATCATGACAACATAAGAACTGCTAATGTCTGAAAATGGAAAAATTATTTATTAAAATTGCAAAGAAAAACATTACATTTTTTAACCGTATCTTATGACGTCTTGTTGATCATTCTAAATGACAGCACTTCCTGCTGTCCAGTGTCGTGTTTCAGTTAGATACATAATCAGCCTCAGGCATACAACACTGATCAGCTTGTCCTTTGTGTGCATTACAACAACAGCATTCCCGTAGTCCAAAACCTTCTGAAGAAAAACAGGTGTCCATGTTCATGGACAGATGTCTAAGTGTGATAACTGCAGTACTGTTTTAGTCCCACTCATGTTTCTACTTCAGCCTCATAAAGCAGAACAGAGCTAAGCAGGGACTCTCTCATCCTTCTCTGACTTTGGCAGTGAGTGCAGAGTTCTCTTGTCGAATAGCCTTGTAGTCTTCCAGAATCCTCTCCAGGTTAGCCACAGTTTTGTTACCATTTTCTGTCTCAATCTGACAGAAAATAACACAGAAAACAGACAAATATTGGGGTTTATTTGGACGGTACAGCTCTCAACATGCTAATGAGTGAGAGAAGGTTTATTTGTCACATGCACAGTTACACACACTGAAATGCATTTTGAACCTCCAGCTGATAAGTAATTCACACATTGGAGGAATATATATATATAGAAATAAAATATGTAATTTACACCTCACAGCACACAAGATAAAAATATATAAATATCTAGGTTAAAAATTCCAGTCCTAACTGAGCAACTGGAGATTTTGCTAAAGGCACATGCTGATAACAACACAGTGATAAAAACGTAATTACTGTGTGCCTCCTGCAGGTATGAGACATTTTTAGTGTAGCTTAGCAGTGATGTTGGGGGCACAGACCTTAGTTCCACGCACAAAGTGTGACTGCTGCCGGCCAACAGACAGCTTGTTTTTGTAAATATAACAGTAGTGAATGAAACGCTGAGCAAAAACCATAATATTTAAACTACAGAGACCGAGTAATTCATGTTACTGTAAACGTCACCAGCTGACTGCTGACAACTTTCCACATTGTTTTCATAACACACGTCAGAATGACTGAGTGAGTGAAAGCTGAGGGGGCCGATGATCCACTCTGGCAGAGAACTGTTGAAATGCTCCGCGATGGCTAGAACCCTGAGCGCAGCGTTCTGCTGGAAACCTTAGGTCCTGTGTTCACATGCTTTTGGACTGTGTGTGGACGGTACTTACGCAGGTGCAGCGAGAACATGAAAATTCCACAGAAAAGCCCCGTTATTATTATACAGGACAGGATTTAGCCAGAACTATAATTGAATGATCATGAGGGATTTTTCTAGCTGGTTTCTGGAATGAGATGTTCTTGATTTTCTAACTGTATCCCATTCACACCTCTGTCAGACTGCTGTGGTCCCCCACTCCCCTCACCCTCACCCCCCCCCAATTTCTGGCATATGTAAATGTCAGCTTCACAGTCTGTAAACACCCATTAACAACAATCAGTTAAATGTGTTCACAGGAATGAAAATCCAGGTTTTGATGGAGGGGGTTTGTGTTTGTTATATCTTCATTAAACTACAATAATAGTTCCCTTTATTCCCAGTCTATATACTAAGCTTAGATAACCACATCCTTTCCAGAGACCAATTTAACAAAGTATCCGAGTATCCCACCTGTTCCTCTAGATCTCGAATCTCTCTCAGGATCGTGCCAGTGTCTTCGATGGTTTGGATTAGCTGATTACAGTTCTACAGAAGAATGCAGGATGATCAAAACACTTTTTCTTCACTCATCAACAGTATGGTGAGAAAGAAGGTATTCATACAAACAATGACATACTTCATGCAGGGCCGCCAGGTACTTGTAGGATTTGCGGACGGACTCGTCTTTTTTGGCATCCTATACATGGCATACATGACAAATATTAATGACAAATAAATACAGGAGTAATTGATTTCTATAGAATTGTATTAAAACAATCAGTTCAGGGATTAGCTTTTTTCTTCCTCTGGGAAGAACTCAAGTTTATTTGTTCAATAAGGAAAAACACTGTTGATGTTATGTAACAATAGTAAAACAAACAAACGGAAACAAACAAACAAGAATCCTCATCAACATATTTCTGAAACAGCAGCACAGAAGAGCTCTGCTTCTTTAAAATAAACCCCTCCCCTACCTTAAAGACCAGCTCATCAGTCACAGCAAACGTTCGGTCGAGTTTTCCCGTCAGATTGTTGATCTCTTTCTGGAGCCCCTTCGTGTCTGATAAAATCTGAAAGCCAACGAGGTGTTAAATCTGAATGGATATATACAACATACAGCTAATAATAGCACTCCAACATGACCAACCAGATCAACCACTGTGTTTGCTAGAAATTATATTACTACAGGGCAAATAATTTAGCTGTAGGTGTCACAGAAAACCAACAGACCCAACCTTCATGACAAAGCATGCTCCTGAGTCCGTAACTGAATCATTTATTGAAAGGGGCGTGTTCAAAATAATAGGAATGTGGAGTTCAATCAGTGAGGTCATTCATTCTGTGAAAAAACAGGTGCCAATCAGCTGGCCCCTATTTAAGGATGAAGCCAACACATGATGTACATGCATTTCTCTCCTGAGAAACATGTTTAGCTCCAGTCACTGTTCAGAACAGCCTACTTGGATCAAAATGGTGATTAAAGGGGAAAATGTATAAAGGAGTGCAGGCAATGACAGGCTGCTCGGCAAATGATCTCCAATGCTCTAAAAATGGAAAGCAAACCCAGAGAGACGTGGAAGAAAACGGAAGACTACGAATCGAAGAACAGCCAGAGCGGCAAAGTGAGCTGTGAGACAATTAGAAGACACCTGAATGAAGCTAATCTATCGGCAAGCAGCCGCCGCAAAGTCCTGCGTGCTGAAGAGGAGACAACTTACCAAAGAACACATCGACTGGCCTACAGAGAGATGGAGAAACGTTTCTCTGCAGGGTCTTTACCTGCACTATAAAGCTCCTTCAGGCGACTGTTTGTTGTGATTTGGTGCTATATAAATGAAATGGAATTTAACTGAATTTTTGTGGACTGATGAAAGTAAAGTTGTTCTGTTTGGGTCCAGTCCTCACCATAAGCTCACTCTGATCTTAAAAGTAGAGAGGGTGTCTGTCCACAGAAGAGGGGCCTGAAAGCTGAAGGCTCTGCCTCCCATTCTACCCTGGGAACCACAAGCCTGCACTCTGAGAGCAAAGAGCTCCTTTGGGGTGATATATATTATGAGGTCTTTAAGATGGGGCCCAATTCAAACCCTTGCCATAATTTTCCCTTACAGTCAACATTCCATTTACATGGAAGACTGCACTCCTTGCAGAGAGTGTTGATCAGCATCATCTGGAAATTTAATGGTCAAAATTAAAGAGCATGGCTGAGCGGGTGCCAGTGCTCGGCTGTTTTGGATTTATAACGGGGGGGGGGGGGGTCAAAGTGATGTTACAGTAAAGTTTGCTTTCCTCCATGAAAATGTGGGGTCTCCCTCAGTCCTGCAGGGATGTTGTCAACTTTGAAATGAAAGTAAGTAAACACACCTTTGTAATTTCCTCCTTCTGTTTCTTGATGTTGCTGACAATCTCCAGAATCCTCTGAGTGTACGCGGACCGAGACACGTCCTGGGGAAGATTTTCTAACTCTGTTACCTACATTGGAAGAAAACAGGGACAAAATGCGAGCACATTAATGCACTCAGCAGCTGAAACTGATTTCGCAGACAAACTGTAGCGCTCGCCACAACAGTTTCCAACCTCACATTGCAAAACAAGCTCCAAAGAAATCAGTTACTTAATCTGGTGTATTAAAGACACACTGCATTATAAAAGGCAGCTGTGGTGCACATTTCCATGACTTTTATTGAAACTTTTCCAAAATTCCATGACTTTTCAAGGTTATTAAAGACCATAAAAACTGATTAACTTCATGCACATATCAACCACAGTAAGCACATGATTGGCTTTAGTTACCAGCTGCTTGTATGCATCTTCCTTCTTCTTGGCCTCCTCTGTAGAGACACGAATTTTATCATGCAAAGACTTGATTTCAGACAGCTTTTTGGATGACTCCAGCTGTGGAAAATGCACAAAAATGATCAAAATGTGTTTTTATTGCTGCAGAAAAGTGAAAGGTCTCTTATACCACATACATCTTTGCTGCTGCAGATTTCCTTGAGCCTGCGGAACTCATCGATGAGTGGAGCACGGTGTTTCTCCCACTGAGACGCCAGGTTCACTACTCGCTTGGTGCTGGCCTCCACCAGAGCCTGGAGGGAGGAACAGATGCATGTAGTGGAGCTCAGAGCCCTGCTGGGCCGGGTGATATTTTAGCCGCTCTCCTACCTGAAGCTCCAGCAGGCTGTTCTCTGCGTCTGGCAGAAGATCAATCGTTTTCTTCTTCACTTGAATCTTCTCTTCTTTCTCAGAGTTTCCCAGTTCTCTGTGCTTCAGCTCATCCAACACCTACACCAAACCACATCATACATAGGAAAGAATCATTTGTGTTCCTTTTGCTCTTTTAACACATTATGGCAACACAGACATTTCACAGAAGTTACTGCATTACTGTAAGTGTTACACTTTGTTCCTTCTCAGCTTCTCAGTGTGTGTTTGTGTCTACACGTATAAAGATGGTTTGACTACTTCCTCAAATTGAGAGCGCCTTCATGAAGCTGTCTATCTGAGCAGGCCTGGGCGGTGTGGGAGCTTGGGTGGTGGGGTCCTGTGCTCTGTTGGGGGTTGTAGGGCTCTGTGCGGGCCCGGGGCTTCTGGGGCAGTGTTGGGCAGTGCTGTCAGGGTGACCTGGCTTGCACTGCTGTGGGGGGTGGTTGGTTCCCTGGGTGCCCTCCCTCGCCCCTGTCCCCAAGAGGAGCAGGGGCCCTTCCTGGGGTTGAGGGGAGGTTGAGATGGCTGATCATGGCTTCCTGTGACATGAGCTGGCCTCTGTGCAGTTTATGCTGTGTATCTGGGAAATTGGAGGCCAGACCTGAATAACAAATCTATACACTCCATATATTATAACCCTTCGGACCCCTGCGTCTCTCCTCCCTCGCTCCTCTCTCGGTGCCGGTGGAGTCTGGTCCCCTGTGGCTCCGAGGGTAGGGGCTGGCCTGGTGTGCCTGTCCTTGTCTATCCGTGGGGGTGGCTTATCATAGTGGGGCGCATCATGGCAGCTGTGTAGGGGTTCTGTTTGTGCATCTGCTGTGTTGTCTCCTGGCTGGGCATGGTGGGGGTGGTGCGACTGGAGGATGGGTGGGGCAGATGGGTCCTGCTGGCTTGGCTTTGTGGCTCTCCCTTTCCCCTTCCCTTATCTTTCCCTATATCTGCCCCCTGCACTGCCCGTGTGGTCCAAACCCAGGGTCCTCCCTGCGGGCCCAGTGCTCTGCCCCTGCGCCTGGCTCTCTAAGGCAGTGTGGGTGCCTTTTGCTCTCTCGGGGCATTGTGGGGGTGATGACTGTGGGGGGTTCAGGTGTGCATCCTGTGGGTCGTCCTGTGCAGCTGTGCCCTGGCAGCCTGTTTGTCCCGGCTGGTGTCCTTCCCGGCTTTGGGTCCCTTGACTCGTGCCATGGTGTGAGCTCCTCTTTCTGGGTGCCTGTGCTGCCTGGCTGGGACCAGGTTGTGCTGTTGGGTCTTGGCTAGGGCCCCAGGCACTGGTGGAAACCTTCCTGTATGCTTCTGGCTCAGCACACAGGTGTCCACTGCTTCTTCACCTTTGATTTAGGTTGCAGCCACTTGGGATCTCTGGGCTCATGTGGGTTCTTATCACCGCTCTGTTATGATGTTTGGACTCTGGTGACTTTGATGAGAGTGGGGTTGTCCTGAAAATCACAATTCCCGGTTTTGTTTCTGCTAGTTTCTTTCTTTTTTAGGTGGTCGCTGGTTTCACTGAGGTGCATTTTGCTGGTGACTTTTCCTAGAGTCAAGCTCACCACTTTTGATTTGGGAAAGATCACATGCATGTCCACACACACACACACAAAAATTTTGATTTATCAAGCTATTGATTTATCAAAAGAATACCAGGTGATGGTATCTCAACCTCTAGCTGATGGCACATATGGTATTTCCATCTACAGGATCACTATTTTTCTGTCAAAAGATTTCGTGCTGTCCCTCGCTCCTCCAACTCCTCTGAAGATGCCCCTTCGCTTCAAAACCTTTCACCTTAAGTTTTCTATCATTATTAGCAATACCTGTGAAAAAAGGAGACACCTTTTTAAATTCACTCAACTTAGTCAATAATAATTTCCCCATCACAGATAAGTAGAAAAAACCCTGCTATACACAGAAAACACACACAGAGACAGGAGGTCCCAGCAAAAAAACAAAACAAACAAAAACTAATGACTGTGCCAACAATCCATTAGGTTCAGCTTAGGTGAGCTTACCTGAGCATTAGTGACACTCATGTGCTTCATGTCTGCTGCTAGTTGATCGACCTCACTGCAAAGCTGCTGGAACTGCTGCTGGAGGGAATCCAGCTCCTCCTGCTGACCGAACTGCACGTTCCCCTCTGACTGATGCCCAGTGCTCACTTCCTGCAGGACACACACACATGCGCATTAACGCTTAAGCACACAGCACTTTATTTTAAAGTGCTTGACTGTGGCTGAAGATGAAACAAGTGGTCTGAAGTTTTATAGATATGGACAAGTGCATTTTTCAGCAACACATTGAAAGCATGAAGAACGTAATGTCCATACATGTCCTATTATTCTGGTTCTGTTAAGTGGTGATATACAGTTAAATCCAGGTCCCACAAGTAACATCTGTCTGGGTTTGTCTACTGCTATCCAGACTGAAGAGTGTCTGCAGCTGACACCAGTGGACACACATGGTGTTGAAGTTACAAAGACTTCTAACAACCTTGCTACAGGGAGACTCACAAAAACAAAACAAGGACTCTGGTTCTGTTCTGCATCTTAAAGGATCTGCAAAAAAAACTGTGTCAACCTCTTCACAGGCTCTTTAACCTGAGTCTACAGCATTAGTGAAGGTTACAATGATCTTCTTACAGCCTCTGACAGTGGACTCATCTCTGT
>JAVDPK010002522.1:68875-84218 GCA_034780415.1 Cichlasoma orientale | reverse complement strand
GTACCTGTCTGACTGCATTGTGCCAAGTGTAAAGTTTGGTGGAGGGGGGGTTATGGTGTGGGGGTGTTTTTCAGGAGCTGGGCTCGGCCCCTTAGATCCAGTGAGAGGAACTCTGAATGCTTCAGCATACCAAGACATTTGGGACAATTTGATGCTCCAGCTTTGTGGGAACAGTTTGGGGACGGCTGAAGCTGTTACATCATATTAAAGCCTCTGGATTAATAATGGGATTCACTCAGGTTCATATATGTGTGAAGGCAGACGAGTGAATACTTTTGGCAGTGTAGTGTATTTTATTGAGTTAACGTGAGGTGATCCCGGAGACACAAAACTCACTCTAATACATTTATTTATTAATTTTTATTATCTCGTAACCTGGCATATTAAATGAGTTTGAATAAAACAATACTGTAGTCTTAATTCTTTTTTCTGTATAAAATAAACCATCAATAGTGAGTTTAGGGGGAAAGTTAAACTAAAATGACTCCTGTTTGAACTTCTGTTTTCTCAGATTCTTCACAGGAGCGCCATCAACATCCTCTCCAATGAGAGATGGAAGTCCTATAATCACGTTTGTACAATAGAAAAATTTGGCCCACACAGCTAAAGAGCCCGATTCTTAAAAAGTACCGAGGAAAGGAGCACACTGTTCTGCACAGCTTATGTGAGCAATGTTTTGACATTTTAGCGGGGTTTAATATTTGCAGAAGAAAAAAAGAAGAGCATGAGGCTATGAAACCACTGGTTTGTCTTTTAATCATTTCAACATAACACATGACAACTCAAAGATACACTGTACTGTACAATAAGTCAATAGTTCTGTTGTGTTCATCATCTCTTTGGATCAACCAATATACAAATCTGTTACTTTAACATTGCAGCAACTGATTGCATGTGAGATATGTAACAAAAAAAGCAAGACCTCTCATTATCTGTCTTATCCAAAGCACATCATTAATAGAACTCTCCCTGTAGTTGATGCTATATAATAATAGTGTAAGTGGATGCAAAAATTCTATTTTCGTTCACCTTTTTTTCACCTTGATTATTCCAGAGGTGGTTGTAATAGCAAGTGATAAAAGATAAAATGGGCTATGTCACTAAACAAGATACACAAAGAGGTTGGAATGCAAGACTTCCATTAAGCTAGAAATATATAAAACTACTTGTGGATGTTGCCTGCACCAGACAGTACCCAGTTTCTCACTAACAGCGAAACAAAAGAGGGCAAAAAAGAGAAAGCATCATTAAAACTCTAATCAGTTTCCTCAGGTTTAAACTGATATATAAATTCCCTTAAAATATGTCTGCGCTGCACCTACCAGTCAAAAAGAAAAGATGAGATAAGTGCATCCCCGGTAGGTGCAGGTCGAGGTATTGGAACTACAACCCAGCCGAACGACGACAACAACGTGTTTGAGAGCCGGACCGATAAGATCTGAGCTTCAGCTCAAATTACAGAAGCTCATTTCTGCCAAAAAAGTTTTTAACTAATGGTAAACTGAAATTATGAAATAATGTTTTAATCAAAAATACCTTTTAAATAACTTTTTTAAATTCTAAATTACGATAGTTTATTAAATGTTCAGTAAAGTAAATTTTGACATCATAAATGATGACACAGCAAGACAAAACCTCATTTCACAGTAATTTTTTTAAATTACTGAATCAAAATTTACATTTGCAATAAAGCTGAAATCTTTAGCAGTACAGAGGTGTATTGCACTGTAAAGACATTAGCTTGTAATCTTTCTCATAATTGCAAGTAAAAGATTTTATAGTCCATATTACAACAGACTAAGGCAGGAACTGGAACCATCATTACGGTTCAGGTTTCTTCAGTATCAGCTGTCAGTACATCCAACAGTACCCAGCAAAACACAAACAAATACAGGCAGTGTAACACTTCATGTTTGCTTACATGACCAAAATATTTTAAATATATGAGCCAGCCTGATTGGGACTGTTTGGGAACCAGTACAAAAATGGTAATGATACGGTGGCTCCACGGTGGCTCCAGCAGCTCCGCTCCGTCCTGAGTGAGGTTTTCAGGTCTCGCTTGTTTATGCTTTGTCGTCAGCGTTTATCACTTCCTGTTTGCAGTGTACCGATGGATGCACCCTGCTCTCACCAGATTTACGTGATACTGAAGAAAAGCTGAATATCTGATTATTCTCATACAAGTTCAGAGAATTCCTTTTTCAATGGTTTCTACAAATATTTATGGATGTTAAATCATGTTTGTGCAGCTTGTGCTGCTGAAAGTCCAGGTCTGTTACAGACCAGATCCTGTAATTTTACAGCATTCCCGTGTGGAACGACAAAGAAATTTTAATGCCTACCTTACGTTACTTTATACTTTATATAATATCTTATTTTCACTAGTATGTAGGTTTTTTTAAATTTCTCTTCTTGGCATAAATGAGCTTCCATATCAGTCAGCTGCCACAACAGGGATGAACTCTGTAGTAAATCCTGACCACGTTTGCTTAAAATATCTAAAAAAGAAACAATTCTTTTTTTCAGACACTTGAAACTTAGTTTAGTAACATCAATTTAAATCTATATTTGAGGGTCAATTACCTACTTCGCTTCTTGCAACAGTACAGTGCTAATGCTGTACATGACTTATAAAATTGTTCCTTTTGGCAGGGACAACTCGCTCTGTGACCACAACGGTAAGCTTTAAAAGCTATGTCGTGGGATTGCTCTGGACTTGGTTTTTGTTTAGTTGCATGGGCTAAAAATGGCAGGTCTCTGTTACAGCAGGCTTTCAGCGGCAGGCTGCGGTCGGCTCGCGGCTGAAAACAGCCCTGTCACCGTCCCCGTAAAACACATACGCCGTCGCGGTTGTCTTCAAGCACCTGGCTGTAGAGTTTGATTAAAATGCATGTGAGCGAAGGCAAAGCTGGTTACCCAAAAACCAACAAAAGTAGCAAGGGCAGAGGGCGTTTATGTAGAAGGATATTAGTGAAAGGTATATCAAAAATACTGTTATCCTTTTGGAAAAGAGAAATACACAAAGGTTGATAAAGTCTACACATCAAACTAATGGCACATACATATACAGGATCAATACAAAATTAAAAACATATGAACATATAAGCTGAAAATTTAAAAGAAAAAATACTCTTTTTTTAAAAAGGTTGAAAGTGCTAGAATTCAGATTAGCTCACAGAAACCCGGGGAGGACAAACTAAAAGCATGCCAAAAGCTTTTTCACGACTAAATGACTATTGGTTACAAAAATATAAATGCTCAATTTGATTGCTACAAGTCTGGCTTAACCCGAGAGGGCTCTTCTTAAAAACAACCTTTTTTTGAGATCATAATAAAGACCAAATTTTAGTCTTACCTTTTCTTTAATAGGATAGTTCTCAGAAAAGTGCTGACAGCTAATGAATTTAGGAGCAATCAAAAAAAAAGACTTTCGGAGGGGGGGGGGGGGCTAATTAAGCTCCAATTTAGTTTGAAACTTGAGTTCCACAATGACGGTGTTTAGGGATGACGTTAAACAGTCAGACTGTGTGGGGAAGCTTTTTCTATGACAGTGCACTGATTCAGAGTTTTTCAGCTTCTCGGGGTTTACCTGCGTAAATGGAAACAGGGGGTTCTGGCCCAATTCTACCTACTTCCAAGGTGCATGGAGAAGAGCAAAAGCCTAAAGCGGTTGATGCACCAGCAACACTTGTAGCAGGAAGAACAACGTCATTCCTTCACCAACAAGTTTGGGCCTGCAGCCTTCAGCGGGGTCAGCGGTCACCCCGATGAAGGTGTTCCTCATGCTAAAAGTATCGATGGCGCTTCGACCCCGTGTAAATATCGGGGTCCACCAGCTGCTCATTGTCAGGGTTTCATATCCTACAGTATTAAACGAGAAAGATAAAAACTGGGTAACACTTGTAGCATTCTGTAACAAGCAATTGTGCAAAAACATAGTTTCTTCTCCCGAGGTTTTGGTAAAACAAAAACAAAAACAAAAAAACCCAAACAAAAACATAAAAATGAGGTGAGTTGTTGTGTTGTTTTTTTTTCTTTCGAGGTCCTGTTTTATACAAACAGAAAATAATATATCAAATGACAAAAACGAAACAAATATATGAGTATAAGCAATACCCCGAGTCCCGCAGTCACGCACGCGTCCGCCCTCTTGCTTTGAATGTCAAAGCAGAGATTCGGTGACTGCCTTCCTCCAGATATATCACCATATTTTCAGACCCTTTTCCTTTGACTCTACAAAGCAGCTGAAAGAGGAGGGAAAGAAGGAGTAGAGAGGGAGTGGTACTGGGGCCGATGAACACTTTGTCGGTTTGTGTTGTGCATGTTTTCAGCTTGCTGTCCATGTTGCAAATAACAAAAACATGAAATGTTCTAGTGGTCTACAGTTGTCATCCATCTGCAACCGTAGCTCAAAGCAGCAATACGTGTTTGACTTTTATGTTCTGTGTTTGTTTGTTTTAACTTGTGTTGGGGTCACTGTGAAACTGCTAAAGGTCAAATGAGCAGGTGCTCGTTCACTGAAACGAGATTTACCAACAAAACGAACCAGCAAAGACGTGTGATGAACATGCAGATGTGTCAGTGTTGGTCAGGCCACAGAAAGACCATTTCACCGTGGGAGGTCTAAGCAATCTGAGGATTAAGGAGAATTCCACTTTATCCACACCTGTATTTCCCAGTAATGTTGCCATCGTTGCTCTGTGGGTCACGCTAACGATGCACTTCAGCCTCCTGCTGTAGTTTTAGGGAAACCAGCATTCGGGTTATGTGAGGGAACACAAACTGCGCACACTATGCCTGGATAGGAGACGCGGCAGGCCGCACACACGACGCTTACTTGCTAGCAGTAAATGCACCAAACGTTTAGCTGTACTATGCGCACATCAGCGCAATCCAACAACAACACGTTGTAGAGAGCTGGCAGGTAACGACTGTTCTGCGCTCCAGCAAAGCTGAAGGTGGCAGTGCACGTGTGGAAAAGCCGCGGATTGTGTAACAGTGGCCTCGTTAGCTTTCACACTGTGAATTTAATCGAATTTAGTTTTGATCCATGCATTAGGTTATACTTTCTGCCTCTGAACCATAGATCAAATTATTTAAGTAATAATTCATACCTGATTTCTTTACATCACATTAACTTTACATCATTAATTGAGTCATGCTGTAATTGTGTTTTTAATGTGCTTTTCTGTCTTTGTAAACGTTTAGCTAGCAGCAGGCCTCTCTGATGAGACTCCTGCTGTGAGCCATGTTCCTGCAGCTGCGCGGTGTACGGTGCAACAATGCGACCAAATCTGAGATCTTTGCCGCTTAACAGATAATGTAAATATTGCAAACAAGCACTCTTAACTTTCTAAAAATTATAAATAGTATATTAGGCTAATGTAGCTTAAGTGCCCAAATACTGCACACTCAACACATATAACTAACAACAGGTATACCTGAACCTCTGAATCCTCCGGGGTCCAAATCACCGTTGGTGATGATTCTAATCCTGCCCTATCAGAATGTGTCGTTTCTGTTCCCCTAAGTCTTGGTAATCAGGAGACAAAGACAATAATTATTCTGACACATAAAAATTAACATTTTTTTCCTCAGAGACTTCAAAGGTTTAAGCTGATGTTGCTTTTTTTTGTCTTTTTTTTTTTTTGGAGGCTGCAAAATGTTTGTAAAAATGTGGTTTTTACGAAGCAGCGCTCACGCGTTTCCCACCATCTCTAGAATCTTCACAAAAAAGAGGAAGAGCGTGCAAACCCAGCATGACCCAGCGAGGCACAATAATTACATTAATGGGAGAGGCACCAGATTAAATGGAATTGTCCTCAAAGATAAGAAGCAACTATATAACGTTGAGGTTTAGGTTAACTTTGGGCGTCGGTTTTTAAGGACTGGAAATGATTGGTTAGAACTTCGAGACGTCCAAGACGACTGATCTTGGATTGAAGTTTAATGGGATTTAATCGCAGCGGAGCGCTTTGATGTGTACGCTAGAGGTGTAACAATTCTTCAAGGCCGCAGTTTAGTTCATACCTGTATTTTTGGCCACAGTTCTTTCCCTTATATCAGGGGATGGAAAACAAAAAGAGAAGAAGGAAAATATCTTCTTACCACAGGCCTGATAACTTTATCACGATCCAATCACGATAAAGATTTAACTCTATTATTCTAAACAGCCTCTAAAACATTAGAGCTTTCATCACTGTAACTATGCATTAACAGATCCTCATGGGTATGACGGCGACGGGGCGACTGAACCACGGTGCAGTACTGACATTTGCTGTTTTGGTCTTGGTTACAGAGTTGCTACACCTCATTATAAACGTATGTGTACAGTGAAACGCACTCACCGGCTACTTTATCAGGTACACCTGCTATGTTAATGCAAATATCTAATCAGCCAATCAGATGGCAGAAACTCGCTCAGGTATGAAGAAAACCTGTCAAACTAAGCATGAGAATGAGGAAGAAAGGTGCCTCTGAATGTGGTACGGTTATACTTACGGTTACAACCAAGACGAGCGTCTCTGAACTTACAATCCATGAAGCGAAAGAGCAGAGCAGGTGCCACTCCTGCCAGCTAACAACAGGAAACTGAGGCTATGATTTGCATGGCTCACCAAAACACTGCCTGTTCTAATAAGTCTTGATTTCTGCTGGGAAATGGTACGATCAGCATTTTGTGCAAACAACATGAAAGCACGGATCCATCCTTGTCTCCTTATCTCCTGCCTTATTCCAACAGCTCAGACTGCTGCTGGGGCTGCGATGGTGGGGTGGGGTGGGGGGGGGGTATTTTCTTGGCACACGTTGGGCCCCTTAACACCACCTGAGCATCAGGTATTGTTGCTGACCACATCCGGCTCTTCATGACCACAGTGTGCCCACCTTCTGATGGCTGCTTCCAGCAGGCTAACACGCCGTGTCACAAGGCACCTTTGGGATGTCGCGCATCTGTGCTATAAAGAACTTATGCGGTTCTGAATGCAAAAGGGGGTCCAACCCAATGCTAGCAAGGTGTACCTAATAAAGTGGCCTGTGAGTTTATAGTCCACTCTGTGTGTCTGTGTAGATCGACACACACACACACACACACACCACTGGATAAAGGTCTACAGTCAGAGTTTCATAGGCCTTCAATATCAACATCCCAATGACAGCCAAATCCTAGCGTGCTGCTAAGTTGCTAACAGCCTTCTATATGCATTTCCTATCCATAGTTCTGATTCTCCTAAACTAACTCAAGTACATGTAAAGACTGGATATGACAGAAAGCTAATACTTCATCCATTTGTTTGATCAAAAATGTAAGATATACACACACACATGTAAACTTGCCAGACATCAAAAACATTATCATTTAGTTGTAATACGTCTACCAAAAATACACCTTATTGAGATAAAAGCCATTATAATATTTTTGAGATATTTCGTACACTGCAATAACATTCTTCAACACATTTGTCCTCGTCTGTCACTCTAACTCTTCTGCTCTTTTTTTTTTTTTTTTTTTTTTTTTGCCTTTCACATATGTCAGGGTTCATCATTACCAAGATGATGCGTCTTTTAAAAAGACCGCCTAAAGATGTGGTTGCAATATATTTTGAAAATAGAGATATTTTTCATAGCTATGTGGCACAGCTGGGAAACAGCTGCAAACAACTAAATCGCTTAGAGGAAGATGGGTGAAAGAAGGACGGTCCTCCAGCCGCGTGAGGAGGACTCCGTCTCAGGCAGTGAAAACCTCTAGTCACAAGGAGGGAGGAGACAAAAGGTGAAGTGCCTTCTGCTAAGAGAAAGTGCTCCTCTTGAGAAACACCAAAAAAAAAAAAAGCCGACACGAATCACACATTTCTTTCTTTTTCTTTGCTTTTCCTTAAATGTGTGTTTGGCAGCAAACAGATCTCTTATCTATCACATGATTAGAGTCTGTTTTTAACTAGGTTAACTATCATTCAAACTGAGCTGACTCTAGGAGCACATCAGTTTTTTCTTTTGTTTTGGGGGTTTTGTGTGTTTTTTTTTTCTTGTTTTCTTTTTTTTTTTTTAATGTTTTTTTGTTTTGTTTTGTTTTTTCCTGTTTGAAAAGCACTTTTTTAGAGGCTGGGGTCACTTTCCTGGCTCTGCCAAAGCCCTCTCTGAGCAGAACATGAAGTTGATCTCTCTTCTCTCCATACCAATCCTGACACTTTAGGCTGTAAGCACGGGTGGTTCAAAAAAAAAAAAAAAAAAGATCAGACGCATTCTACCATGTTCTTACATTTGGTAAAGAAAAATAAAGTAAAACAAAAAATATCCACTTCAAACTATATTTTTTTCTGGGTCACAACAAGACAGATAATCTAAAAGTTATCTTTGATTTTTTTTTTATAGTATTACTTTAGAAAGTATGCAGTACCATGCCTTTTGGCCCACTGATCCTGCGTTCTATAACACTAAAAAGGGGATGGAAGGGGAATAAAAGTAAATGGAAATAAAAAAACAAACAAAAAAAACATGGGTTAATACACGGTTATAACTATAGGATAAGGAAAAAAGCCCAAAATAAAAGCTGCTTCAACTTCGTTTCTCACCTTTTCGTTTTTGCTTAAAGGGGTTCAACTTCCTTTTAAGGCTCAATCAAAAGCTTTTGTGCGCACTTTCATTTAAGGCTTCTAAATGTTCTTTTTTTTTCTTTTTTATTCTAATTCTCTAACTTTTTGATTAGCCCGAAACATCTGTGCTGAGCTGAGGCTGGTGTGGAGGCCGTTCCTGCTGGGCAGGTGCTGGCTCTCTCACTGGAAGGCCTGGTGGAAGCGAGGCAGTGTGGTGGTGCTAAGGCTGGAGCTGAACACTGGTGGGAGGGGGTGCAGAGATCCAAGGCCCAGACCCCCGCTGGAGCTCTGCTGCTCCTGAGGTTGCGGTTGCAAAGAGGTAAGAGGTGCTGTGGCGACAGCAGCGGCTGCTGCCGCTGCAACTGCTGCAGCGTGGGGCTCAGCAGCGTGCAGAGACGACGAAGAGGAAGAGGAGGAAGTTGAGGAGGTCGCAGATGAGGTGTAACCCATGACGAGCCCTCCAGTGCTCATTGGAGCACTGTAGGGAGGCAGGTTGATGGGCAGGAAACCCAGCAGGTGGGAGAAGTCCATGTTAGCAGCACACAGAGACTCAGCGATCACCGCAGGGCTCTTAGACAGGAGGGGATCCCCGCAAAGCTCATCCGCCAGGCCCGTGGCGGGCTCCAGTCCATCCTTGGGGGGTGAGGCAGCAGCGTGGGGTTCTGCAGAGGGAACTGGGCCTGGCAAGCCACTCTGCAGATCCATGAGGAAGCTCTCCATCTCCACTTTCAAGGGCTTGTCCAGCAGGTATGAGGTAGATCCCAGCTGGTACTTGGGCGCTGGCTGGGGCTGGTGCTGCTGCTGGGGAGCCGGAGGCTGATGGTGGGGGGGCAGTGGAGGGGAATGGTGGTGATGGTGATGGTGGTGGTGATGGTGATGGTGATGGGAGTGTGGGTGAAGAGATCCAGGGGATTCCATGTGACAACCCATGCCCATAGCTGCAGACAAGGAGCTGGGCATCAGGGACGGGTGTGGGTGACCCACCCCAGAATTCGACATGGCCTGGAGATGGTGGGGGTTGTACATGCCCATTGGAAAAGGTGCCCCGCTAGGGAATGGTTTGCCCATCATGGGGTCTTTGTTGGGCCCCATGCCACACATCATGGGGCTAAGCTCCTCCTTCACAGAGCAGGGTGGAGACCCTGTAGCTAAAAGACCTAACATATCCGGAGGCTCCGTCTTGATCTTCAGCAGCTCCTGCGAGTGGCTCTTCTTCACATGGCGCGTCAGGTGGTCTTTCCTGCCAAAGCGCTGAGCACAGTACTGGCATAGGAAGTCCTTTCGACCCGTGTGGACCACCATGTGTCGTCTCACATCCTTCCGCGTGTAGAAACGACGGTCACAGTGGTCGCACGGGTGTTTTTTCTCCTTGGCACCGGCTGAGGACTTCCCAGAGTGGCTCTTAAGGTGCTCCAGGAGAACAGGCGTGCTCTCGTAGCTCTGCATGCACACTTTACAGGTGAGATCCCCCGCTGTGGCGGAGTGCATGGCCACATGGCGCTTGTATCCCAGCTTGGTGTTGTAGTGCTTCCCACACTCCTCGCACTTGAAGGCCTCTTTGTTGGGGTCATGGGTCTGCAGGTGGTTCTTCAGGTGGTCTTTGCGGTGGAACATTTTCTCACAAAACGAGCACTGATGGGTCTTCTGTGGAGAGTGTGTGGCCATATGCCTGCAGAAAGGAGAGATTGTGAATGGAAGGGGAAGACAGACATTCCACGGCATGCTTGTTATGCACTTGGAAGTGAGGTATGCATTCTTTCAGTCAAACCCCCAGTATGAATGAGTCACAGTGGTTTACGGGCAGAACCAGAATGGGTTTTGGAACCAGTTGCTCTGATTCATCAGACACACTGGCATCTGAGTTTAGTCGCTTATAACTGAGTGTTTGGCCACTTGGGGCTGAAACAAGCTCTTCACCTATAAAGCTGATATAGATGTATAAATATACGTGTGCTACGGCTGTGCTTGTGAAATGCATCGAATGCCAAAACTAAGCAGCAGGTGAGAAGTTTTACAATATTCTACAGTTGAAATCATGTCGATCTCTCAAGGTGACGTGTTTTTGTGACTGTCCTGCCACTAAATTAGGCCAATGCACGCTTATGCCAGCTAAAGAAGAAGAGCGATGAACGCCTTTATTAAAAATCAGCGGGGCAATTTACTCTATGTTACCCAAGCCATCCCCAAACCTCAGACCACCATGGTCTGGTTTGAAATGTGAAAATCTTCTGCAGCCCACCAAATCAAATACAGCATTTTGTAATTTACCAAAGTAGTTCTATGTTATACTACATTCTATATATACATTTTCTCCGAGTTAGATGAGTTCTCTGAGTTAGTGATACTCTGAGCTTCTTTATTCTGATTTTTTCCAATTGTTTTCCACGTGGCAGCGATGAGCTGTGAAACCAAACCAATGACAAACGATGAGCTGCTGCACAGATCTGATGATTCTCTGTGGGTTTATTAGTTTAAGGAACAAGTAGTTTATCCATCCATTCACTTCTGCTTATCCCGTTCAGGGTCCCGGGGGGCTGGAGCCTATCCCAGCTGACATAGGGCGAGGGTACACCTGTACAGGTCGCCAGCCTGTGTCGCAGGGCCAGCACAGAGAGACAAACAACCATTCACACCTGTGGGCAATTTAGCATCACCAGTTAACCTAACCTCAGTAACTTCATGTCTTTGGACTGTGGGAGGAAACCCACGCAGACACGCGGAGAACATGCAAACTCAGAGAGGCCCGGGCCGAGGTGGAATCAAACCCAGGCCTTCTAGATGTCATTAAGTAGTTTAGTGTTTTCATAAAAATGCTGCTCCTACAGGTCTTTGAGAAGAGTAAAGAAGCCATGTGTCACACTGTATTTAAAAGAACAAGAACTGAATAATGTAATCAGAGCTCCGTACCTGAAGAGTTTGTATTTGGAGCTGAAGGCCTTGGGACAGTGTGGCTGTGAGCAGTGGAAGGGTTTCTCTCCTGTGTGACTCAGGGCGTGGAGCCGGAGCTTCTCCAGTGAGGCGAACAGGGCCCCGCACACCAAACACTCGTTCCCACTCGCTCTCCCCACCTCTTCTCCTACTTCTTCCCTCTCTCTTTCTTTCACCCTCTCTCGCTCTCTCTCTCTGTCTGTCAGGGGCAGCGGGGCGGCGCTCCCGAACAGCTTGGCAGCAGTCCGTCGTCCCTCTTCCTCCGGCGTCAGTGCGGTAATACGGTGTGAGGCATCGGCGGCAGCAGCTGCCATGGCAGCCCTAGAGTGCCGCTGCCATGAAAATTCACTTATAGCTCCCCTGCCTCCCAGGCTCAACTTGGGAAGTTGCAGGTCAGGGGGTTGTTGAAAAAGAAGACAGCACAGATCTGATCACAGGAAGGGCCAGCGAGCCACAGAAAACATCGAGGAAAACCCAAAACCTGCAGTGAGACACAACACACATGCTTTGACACCTGCTGCCTTGAAGCTTGTGGCAACACTGCACACATGTCTTATAAGCACTTCTTTTACCTGTTAGTCAAAACCCTTCTTTCCTTCTGTCACTCTGCCGCTTCTTCCTCCTCACCCAGTCCCAACAGCTATGGTTGGTGGTGAGTGGGAAATGCTGCTGTGCATCTTTACTGTCCTGTGGAAGAGAGAGCAAAAAAAGCCTAAATAAGTACAAAAGTCAGTGCAGTCTCACAGTCTCCTGACAGACCAAACATCACCATCCAATCAAGTCAAAAGAGAAGCATCCCCGGCCCACGATTCAACAGGTTTGACTTGAATGTAACATCATCTGCAAACTACTTTGAAGCAAGCTTCCTCTGAGCTCACTAGGGGGAGCCGAATGATAAGTCTGACAAAAACTGCAGAGGATCAGCAAAAAACCATTTTGTGAATGACGATCACAGCCGAAGGACTTTTGTTTGTGCACCTATAAGTAAAAGCTACATGCAATCACATCGCTTCATCCTTCAACACGCGTGTCTGCAGAGAACAGCGCAAAAAGACAGCTTTGTGTGTGCATGTGTGCATGTGTGTACCTCTTATGGAACTGGATAAAGCTCCCGTAAACCTTTGGAAAACACACAACACTGAACCACCACTGGGGCAAAAAAAGAGTGTATGGATGATAAAATCTGTGGGGGTGGGTTGGGCTGTGTTTACGCCACAAACTCAGGTTTCCAAAAACCTGCACGAACTGTCACTCTGAGTTCACTAAATTCCTGATAATGTCAGTGATGAATGACCCTGAACTTTGAAGTCAAACCTAATGAAAACCAGCACCAAGTCACTACCATCCATGTAACTTGTGTTTCTGAGAGAACCCCCCCTTATTTATCCTCAGTAACCCCTGTGAGCACAACAAGTCCAAGGTTGGACACTTTACTGATCTCGATGTCAGGCACGCTGCGCGCTTCAGCCATGTGGACAGAGAGTGTATCTGAGTGCAGTAAACTGGACTCTACTTTGCTTAAGCACTTTATACATGTCTCATTCACCCATTCACATTCACACATTCACTGTTTCTACATCTGAGTGCTTTCTATCTGACACAGTCACACTCCAATAAGCGCGTCGGGAGCAACTCGGGGTTCAGTATCTTGCCCGAGGAAACTTTTGGCATGCAGACTGGAGCAGCCAGGGATCAGACCACCAACCGTCTGATCAGTAGATGACCTGCTCTGCCTCTGGAACCACAGCCGCCCCTGGATAAACACATGCACATGTGACAGGACGCACCGGAGTGTGTACACGCATGCGAAACTCCAAATGTAACGATGTCTTTTCTGTGCGGGAGGTT
The DNA here is from genome assembly GCA_034780415.1 of Cichlasoma orientale. Classification (NCBI taxonomy): domain Eukaryota; kingdom Metazoa; phylum Chordata; class Actinopteri; order Cichliformes; family Cichlidae; genus Cichlasoma; species Cichlasoma orientale. The sequence continues at coordinate 70,851 of JAVDPK010002522.1, read as the reverse complement.
GACGAGTTAAGAAGCTAAAATGCTGGAATGTGCTTTGAGCATGTTTACAGAAATATTGGCTGAACAGAGGCGGACATGGACGGGCTTTTATCCCATTTATCTCTGTTCACACATGTTCTGTTGATGTTGATGTGACAAAATATTTGTTTACGTCTTTTCCACCTTAAACTGGATTTCAGTTGTGACAAAACTATTGTGAGTTTTTCTTTGGCTGCTTGTTCATTTTCAGACCAGTCCTCGTACCTCACCATGATCAGCGGGATTCTTTTAAGCCACTTAACACTGAGCTATGAAACATTCACGCATAGAAATGGAACCTAACTCAAGTTATGTTGTGTCTCCACATAACAGACAAGTTTACTTTGAGGTATTTCATTTACAATAAAATATAGAAACAGAAACAGATAACACAGCCTGGCAGGTAAAATACTGGAGAAGAAGCCGGACAGGTGGAGTGCAAAAGAAGAACTGTCAGACGTAAACAAGCTGTCTACAGCAGATGAACAGTATGTGAAACTTATGTCCTTCAATTCAATTTTATTTTATTTGTATAGCGCCAAATCACAACAGTCACCTCAAGGTGCTTTGTATTGTAGGTAAAGACCCTGCAATCATACAGAGAACACCCAACAGTCAAAACGACCTCCTGTGAGCAGCACTTGGTGACAGTGGGAAGGAAAAACTCCCTTTTAACAGGAAGAAACCTCCAGCAGAACCAGGCAACTGACTAAAGGCGACAGGCGGGAGGCAGGACAGAATATCAGGATATCCTTTATTGTCATTATGCAGCAAGTTGGTTGTGCAGTCTATTGATAAACTGAAAGGTTAAAGGTTACACCTTTAACTTTTTTTTTTACATGGAATTTAATTTTGTTTTTTTTAATATAATGGTAATTCTGAATATTTTGTGGTCTATGGTGTTTTGGAAATCTTTAAATAACTACCAATAGGAAATAATAATAATAATTTGTAGTAGTGGTAGTAGTAGCAGTAGTAGTGGTAGTAGTATTCATTTTAAAGACTTGTGCTTTAGTTTCCTAGGACATCCAGGCCTGCATTTATTCATACACACAGTCAGAGGAACTTCTACACACAAAATCACGAACCAAAGTGTTGATAATTGTTTGCACAATTTACACACGGATTTGTGTGTCTGCACTGTTGGTAAATGAGGACGAGTGCTTTACTTTAAGCATTCACAATCAGAGCTCCACACAAGGATCCAGAAACATGTATGCAAGAGCGCTGTGTGTGTGTGTGTGTGTGTGTGTGTGTGTGTGTGTGTGTGTGTGTGAACACATGCCTGTGTGCTCATGTATGTCCCAGTGTGTACATGTACCTTGATGTGTCCTCATAATACGCGTGTTTACAGCGGTGGTTAAGAGGACCTGACAGCTGTAGCGTTATGTGGAGCTCATCACCCAGCGGGGAGGGTGCAGGGGGGGTAACACCCATCCCATTGACCACCCTCAGGGAGCCAGGTTCTATTGTACAGCCTACCCACACCGCACATTCCTGGCCTGGACCATGCCGTGTCGCTCTACCCTACCCCTCTACTCTGCACATGGCATCACCACAAAACACACTACACACGTAGACGGCAAACACACAAACAAAGCCTTGAACATAGATGAGCAGCTGCGGTACAATGAAGAGGATCCACATTCTCAAGTTATAGAAATAACCCAAAGCAGAACTTGTGATGACAAATTATGACAAGTTATCTTCTAATGACAGAGTTGTTCAGTTAGACTGCTTCTCTGGGCAGAGATCAAAACCAGAAACCAATGAGAAAAAAGCACTAGTTTTACCTCATTACCTTTGTTTTATATTGCAAAAACAAGTTTTCTGTAGCAGGCATTTAAGTACTAATACTAGTAATTATTAATTAATAACAATATTATTAACATCCATCCATCCAGTGCCGCTTATCCTGTTCAGGGTCTCGGGGGGGGGGGGGGGGGGGGGGGGGGGGC
>JAVDPK010002522.1:27019-51183 GCA_034780415.1 Cichlasoma orientale | reverse complement strand
CACTAGGGTACAGCTGGAGCGACAAAGACTTGTACCTTTTTAGGTCCATTCCTGTACCTCTATTTCTTAGTGTGTACTGCAAACACTCTCACCTTTACCTCCTCAACTATATGCATACACACATGCACGTGTACCATAATAAAGATCCACCTTTGAGCACAAATTGAAATCTGTGTTCTGAAGAATATGTGGTCTGTTGGGCTGGTCTGGAACAGCAACTAAATTAACACAAAAATTAGTATTAATTAATATTTAGATATGGCATTTAGATAATGCTACAGTATGGCTTCGTCATGATGCATGATGCAGGGAATCAAGAGCTGGTTTCCAAAATTTGCAGTTCATTGGAATGAAATGGCTCATGTGCAACACGTTACTGCAGCTGTCATTAACTTCAGTCAAGACAATGAAATTATAAATAATGGTAAATAGTTACAACTTCACAATAAGCATCAAGATATGATAGGTGTGAGATGATGTTTAGAATATTTGTATTAAAGCAAGTCATAGACTTAAAATATGGAGGCAGCCACCACAACATCACCCACTACTGCATTTTGAAACCTCAAAAGTTTTTTGGAGCCAGAAGTTGCCATATTTGGACAAGAGGGTTGGAGGGCTACGTTATTAACCACCAGCTGGCTTGGTTAGCAAGCTATACTTCCTGCAAGGTGCAAAGCACAGACACACAAATCTGCTACTTAAAACGACGTATCGTCGCCAACACGATGTGTTTCCAACGTGTCGGCGTTTGCAGGATTCCTGCAACAGCACAAATGAAATTACCGTAATAACCACATGTTAGCTGTGAGGAACAATTTCTCAGCTTTGAGAAAACATTGGATGGCAAACCGTCCTGTAATTATGGTGATGCATAGTGCGCTGTGCAAATGTGTCCGTGGCGATACGCTCAGTTTTAAAGGCTGTTAAAGAGCATCTCTACGACGATCGCTCTGAGTTAAAGGAATAATCCTAAGTAGTAGACTGATAAATATTAGTGTTTCACTCAACAAAAAGAGAAGTACAAACTTCTCTGAGCACACAACAGGATATGGCGTTTGTCAAATAAATGTATTAAAATGCTCCAAAAGTCGAGAAGTCCAGTTAGCAGAGGTGAGGCCTAACAGACACAGTCACGTCTCTAACTCCAGTAACCAGATGTTTAAGTTATAAAATAGTTGTTCTGGAATGAGAAACCAGGCCGTTAACTGGCTTCATAAAATGACAGAGTTGGGCATTTTTAACGTGGGAGTTTATGGAGCCGACGTGCTCTTTGAATCAGCCTCGAGTGGCCATTTAAGGAACTGCAGTTTTTGGCCTTTCTGTGCTGGCGTCCTTTCCACCAATTACAACTCATTTTCATATAACTGTGATATATTTCATCGTTAATATGAGCGCTGAATCTTAAAATACAACATCTTTTACAATCACGACATCACTTTTAAAACAACAAACAACCAGACAAAGTTTGTAGTTTTTTCATGTAAATAAAATATCCTGATTTTTGTTTTCTTATAATGACATTTTTTTTCTTGAAAAACAACAATTGACAAATGAAGAAATACGACTTCTGTGATCATGTGATCTGCTCTTGTAATGTTTGCATCCTTTTAAACGCAGTAAGATTTTTTCCCGATCTGATAAAACGAGCATATTTTCATTTGTCGGATATTTTCTGAAAGATATTGTGACAAATCTCGTAATAACAACAACTTTTGTCAGAAATATTATTGTGAGGTAAATACTGTAAAACCACTGGCCCTAAAAAACCAACATATTCATGTATAGGTTGCATTCACAGGCCCGGTGGTTTCCCGTGTGAAGACTCACACACGGACTTGCGCACAGTGATTATGTGGCCGCTCTGATTGAAACACTCGTGCGTCCAGCCGCTGGGACTCGGTCACTTTTGTTTCCCCGGGCTGCCGCTGGCTCTCTCTGATTCAGATGGGGTCAGCAAACAAACAATCTCTAAGTTTGGCAACGTCAGCTCAGCTTAAAACAACAGGCATTGTTCAGCAGGCTTTTGTTTGCAGAAATCTACAGGTTTCAGTGGACTCACAGCCTTTTCCACTTATTCTATCTTTCCGCGCGCCTCTCGTCCTAGAGCTAATTTTCCTCTGTTTGTTTCTCGTGTGCCAAACACACACACACACACACACACACACACACACACACACACACACACACACACACACCGCTGCCTGTTTGTCCGTTCTCCGAGCGTATTTTTAAAGGATGTTCACGGTAATGGAAGGAAAAAGAGGAAAGCGGTGTGCAGATGGGGAGGGGGGGTTAAAGGTAGACTTGTAAAAATAACATTCTTGCATAAACAGGACCTTGAAAAATGGGCAGTGGGCGGATTGCATTCTTTGAATTTTTTTTTGAAACTTGATCACCTTTAGTGAAGTGGAGGCTGCAGGCACCTTCAGGTGGATGACGGCAACAAGCAGAAGAGAAGGAGAGAGAGAGAGAGAGAGAGAGAGAGAGAGAGAGAGAGAGAGAGGGCGAGACAGGGAGAACATAACAAAAAGAATGAGATGAAAAGAGAACGCAACCAGCTGACAGAGGAAAAAGGGCAGATAACACAGATGTTCCGAACAGCAGCCGCTGATTGTGAGTGCATGCGGGGTAATTTCAGTTCAAAACAGCAGTGTGACAGAGCAAAGGAAGCTAAAGCCATTCATCCAGCTCATTCCTCATATTTGACATAGAAAGATGCTGTAAAATAGGGGTGCGCTGTTCATACAGTATACAGTACCCATACCACGGCCCTGGGTATGAGCCAGTGTTAAATCAATGAGCTGCAGACTGGGAGTCATTATTTTATGTGTAAGGCAACAAGAGGGTCAAATAAAACACGGTTTTCCTTATTGGGGTTTTGAGTCACGATGGGACTGGCATTCCATCCAGATGTCTGATCCTTGCATCCGTACCAAAAAAATTAAATAAAATCAACACGCTCTTGTTCTCCAATGTCCGAGCTCACAGATACAGGAAAGGAAACCAGCACCGTTTGGGTCCAATTCAGTCTATGATGCACATGTAGCTGGAAAACTAGAACTATGAGAGTACGAGTACAATGCAAAGTGGCAAACCAGCTGTGAACAGGAAATGGACTGGTTCTTATATACACTTATAAACGCTTTATACAACATGCCTCACACACATTCATACAAGCACTTTTTCCACACCTATCTAGCTAACATTCACACACAGTCACACTCCAGTGAACACATCAGAGAGCAACCTGGGGTTCAGCATCTTTCCCAAGGATGCTTTACTGAGCTGTGCAGCAACTCTGGACCCACAACATGAGACACAACTGAGGCTACAATTCGCACAGGCCCCATTGTGACGTTTCGGGCAACAATGCCCTTCCTCAGACTAGTCTGAGGAATTGTTGCCTAGGTGTGCGGACCTTTTTTTTTCCCTGTGAAACAGAAGACTGCCATCATGGATGCGCAGCTGGCAAATCTGCACCAACTGTGTGATGATATTAAGCCACCATGAACCAAAACCTCTGAGGAACGTTTCAGACCCGTCTTGATTAGCTCTGAAGACAAAAGAGGGTCCAACCCAGTGCCAACAAATAAAGGTGAGTGTATACAACTCAGTGTGTACAACAGAGCACCAAAGTGCAATAACTCACTGAGGCCAGCCTCAAACTGCACCTGTGACTCAGGACAGCGGTCAAAGTAGAACCTTTTAGGAAGCAGCTGGTGTTAGCCAGTTTCCTGTAAATTACAGAATTTAGTGCAACACATTATTGCACTAAATCCAATAATCACTAAATTCACAAATAAAACAATGATTTCATGTTAAATACATTTTGTAATTATCTGTTCGTGCACTACAATCAGCCAACTTCACTTTGAGTCCTGGCGTGATAAAACAATTAGAAAAAATAATGATGACTAAAATATGAAAAAGTAGCTCCCAGAAACAGCTACTTTTCAATATTTAAAAATTAAACAGGGGGAAGTAGTACGACAGCGCAAGACCTTTAATGTGCTGTTGTTTAAAAAAAACAACAGCACATCAGCCAAAGCAGGAGCTTAGCTCAGCAGTGTTTTTAAAAGTCGAGCTGGGTGGCATACTGAAATATGATTTTGCCAGCCTTGTACATTAAGCTGTACTCCCCTGAATGTCAGGGAAGCAAACCAGGAAAACCAACTAGAAACTCAATAGTTTGGCAGCAGTGTTAGCAAACAGCAGGTAAATCCTGGCCGTGAACGGCCTCGGAGGAAAACCTCGGATTTGCCACAGCACAAACTCATTCTGGAGTAAGACGGGTCTAAGAACAGGCCTGCACTGCAAAACAGTACGTGTCATAACCTGTATGATTATGGACATGGCATCAGATGATAAGATCGGATCAGCCAGTTCCACAGTGATGGGGAGATGAAAGTGCAGAGGAAAATAAAGGGTTGTCAGCATATCCTCTGTCAAACATGGCAGAAGAGGTATTTAGCTTTTGTGTGCAGGGCTGTTATCAGCGATTATGTCACTGCTAGTAGCAAAAACATGCTAAATGCTACATACACACAGCTAAATGCAACGCCTAAAAAGTAAATGGCTACAGTAAAGCCTGTGAAGCTGGCGACTGTGTGTGATTAAATGCCACTGGACGTAATTATTGCAAAGGATTTACAACCAATGAAAATGTCGACTATTAGACACGCTAGACACAGGGCGCCCGGGTGGCTCAGTGGTGGAGCGGGTGATCACGTATATGCCGCTTTGCGATGCAGGCGGCGTGGGTTCGAGTCCCGGCCTGTCACCGATTTACCCGCGTGTCTTCCCCGTATCTTTCCCCCGTTTCCTGGCTATCTTCGCTGCCAATAAAGCTGCTGTGGATAAAAAAAAAGACATGCTGGACACACTGAGGGAAGCTCCATTAGCTTGCCAAGCATTGTCTGATGACACCTGAGGGACTACTAATTTTTTTTTTATTATTATTAAAAAATTTAAATACACAGTTCACCAGTGGCATACGTAAAAACCCACAAGTTAGATTTTAAAGTTGGAAATTTAACCAAGTAGCAGTTACCTGGTTAAGCTAATTGAACCAACACTGAGGTATCTGTGCAGGGTTCCCCAAATGGCAATCCAACTGCAACCACTTCTCTATATGAATTTGTTTGTTTACTCATCTAGGTATTGTTTTCAGCTACTTTTTAACCATGCCACAACAAAAAAGCAGCAGCAGCGTGATGGATTATGAGCATTCAGCAGACATAAGATGTGCTTGCATGCAGTCCTCTAAAATGCTGCTAGTTTCCCATGAGGTACCAAAGTGGTTGCATTGCTCTGCACTGCGACTACCTTGTTGACTTGACCCATAAGCATAAGAACCAAGCTTGGCGAAATTAGCTGATAACTTAGAACTCCACCCTCTTGTCCAAATGTGGTATAAAGTTTATGGTTTCAGACAGTGGCTGAGAGGCTGCAACAAGAAATCAAAAGGATGATTTTCATGCAAAGCTAGTCTAGCACAGTGTAAGAGGAAAAATAATCAGCTGGAAATAAACACAATAAGTCTTCTTTAAACGCATCTTTAATAGCAACAAAGAGTAGTAGCAGTTTTAGCATTGTACTAATGTGGTTAGCTACAGTGCAGCTAACCACAGCTACACTGTAGCTAACCACAAGCTTTAACTGGAAATTAAAAGCAAAGTTCAAAGACTTTTATGAAGAATATCTTGGTGCTCGTTTTAACCATGTTATTTTGAAAACTTCATTTATCATTTTGAGCCATCATGCTTATATCATCATACTTATACAAGATGTTTCACACAAATAGAGGCGCTCAGAGACACTTCTAACCTACACATGTCTGTAAGGAAGTAAATGTGATGGAAGTAAGGAGAACCTTGGCAAGTGAAGAAAGAAAGAAAGAAAGAAAGAAAGAAAGAAAGAAAGAAAGAAAGAAAGAAAGAAAGAAAGAAAGAAGGTTTCATTGGATGGGAGTGAGGAAGGCTTGTGCAGAGCCTGACAGAAAGAGTGTTGAGTTCAGGAGTTATTCATTAACACATTTTTACACAGCACTTTCCTTCTCTTTTCTTCCAGTCCCCAGAGATAAAAACACACACTCATTTGCATGACTGGGATGCCAGAGGGTGGTCTTCCACCTCACTACCTCTCCAACACTTTAAATGTGTGTGTACTAGCGAGAGTGCGCACGGGTGGGGGATGTAAGGAATTCTGTTTGAAGCTCTGTCCTTCTCTGGGAAAGGTTTAAGTTTCAGTTGGAGAGTAAAATAGTTAACAGACTGCCCAGCATCCATCCCACAGCTCCTGATTTCACTCTCATCCCTGCACGAGACAAACCCACCAAATCAAGTCCTGCACGTGCAGCAGGTATTCACCTGCAATCCACTTCGGTACTAAACAGAGAATTAAACTGTGATAAATCCATGTATTCATCAGGATTTGGTGGTCATGCTGCCATCTAGCTGAGAATGAAGCTAGAATGCAGCCTGGCCTGCTTTCTTCAAACCAAACATTAATATAAAAAGATAACATACTCAGTCCACTTGTCTTACTGCACAGCATGACTATACTTGGGCACTCGGCCTATTGAGTCCATCTGAATCTGCTTATATGAAGTGAGAATACAGTGAGTCCCAGTCTAGGGGCCGGGCCCCCTCAAGAACAGCTGAGGAGGAACAGTTTGGACATCCCAGAGTTTCTGCCAGTGTATTACCAGACAGGCGCCCTTCCATGGCCCACGGCACCGAGCATAACTGTGCGTTTGTAGTCTGTAGGTGCTTCTTAGTGCTTTGCAAAGCATCGCCTGCGTGTTGCAGCTGTGTAGTGTTATCAGAGGGGAGTCTCTTGTTTATGCTTGTGCTGCTGTTGGTACCTTAGCATAGCCAATTCAAGCTAATCTTTCAACCAATCAGCATCTGACCTACGCATAGCATCACTAGCGCTGGGCTACAGCTTTTTGGAGGACTGCATCGAGCACATTTTACATCTGTTGTATACCCATGATCCTTCACTCTGCTGTGGTCATCCTTTTGCTGTGCTGACTATGGTTACGCTGTCTCACATAAGGTGTCTCTAGACTGCCGTTAGAAAGAAATTCCACATAAAAACAGCAGAAATAAAATAATTATTTGAAGTCGTTTTACCTGTTCGGCTGTTAACTCTCTGTTAATACTAATTACCATCGGCTAAATCATCCTCTGCTGTATGTGAATGCAATTAAACATGATTCGGGGCTCTCTGGCTTTGAACTTTATCCAGATAAATGCTGCTGACTTTGATTTGATTAATGAAACAAGCGCATTTTCCTGCAGCAAGAGGACAGCTTCATGTGAGGCAAAATGCATGCTAGATCAATACGTGTGTATAAGGAAGGTCTGAGCAAAACACGTAATTAAAACGGTATTTAGCCAAATAAATACCATAAAAGAGAGCGATAAAGGATGGATGGAAACAGTGGTGCCTTGAAGCCAACTTCATTTTCACTTCTGTCACTCACTCTGTCATTTCTATGACTGTATTAATTATTATTAGAAGTCTGGCCATCCATCAGGGGTGCGTTCAGATGAGGTCATTGGTTGTAAAAATATGATTTTTTATGCTCCATACCACTTATTATAAATATTTAGTTACTAAACTTATAATATCTACATGTTATTGCCAGTATCATTTAAATCTTATTCTATATCTTATTCAATTAAAAAAACACCATGACACAGAAAAATGAAATGTGTGTGTGTGTGTGTTACTGTGATTGTGTCTTCAACAGCCACATTTAGACAGCTTCTGTTCTGATATCAAAAACTCCACACTGAAAACAAATAGCATCATATCCAGACACGCTGGTGCACTATCATAACATTAACGCTCAGCTGATCCCAGATGCTGTGCAGAGCCAATCGTGCTCGTCAGTTAGCAGATGTCAATCAATCCACTCAATGCAACACAATCCCACTGCATGCGTAGAAAAAGAGAAGATGATGCGGTTGGAACACTTCCTTTATGGATTTCTTTACTTTCCCAAAATACCTGATGCATGAGACCAAATGTGATTTTATTTTTAGCTCGAGCGCGTTTAATTCAATTTCTTTCTGGTCCTGAAGTAAATATTTATCACTTTTAAAAGGGAGATCTAAGGGAGCCAGTCCACGCTGCACAGAAACTGCAGGAGGCGGCTCTCACTCAATGAATTGGGGTGAATGGAGCTAAATGGCTAAAATAAGTATTTACATCTGCTTCAGGACAACAAAAGCTTTCACAAGTTTAGTGTCAATAATACAAAATCAAACAAAAACAAACATTAGGGCTGAAAAAAAACAAAAACTTCAATTTAATTCCATTTTATTTATACGGTGCCAATTCACAACAAACAGTCGCCTGAAGGTGCTTTACATTATAAAGTAGAGCCGCTACAAATATTACAGAGAAACCCAACAGGAAAAACAACCATACCAAAATGAGCTGTTACCTCAAATCCATGCACTAACTTAGCAAACATGTAATTAATAAACTTAAATAAAAACATGTAGTTGAAATTAAACTGCAGTTTAAATAATAAAAAAATGAAGTGGTTGGTTCACCTATCTGGGAGTTCTTTACAGTGAAGCCCATCTTGAAAGGGTGGCTGCCATTCCCGTCCAGTATGCGGTCTCTACTATATCAAATCTGTGACTGGAGACGGGGACAGCAAGAGGTCCCGGCTGCAGCAGACCGGCGGGCCTGCACTGCAGACCGGCGGGCCTGCACTGCAGACCGGCGGGCCTGCACTGCAGACCGGCGGGCCTGCACTGCAGCCACAGACAGGAGAGCTGAAGCAGACAACCTACCAAACCAAGAGCGCCAACTGAAGCCAACCAGTAAGGATCCTTCCACAGGTCCACTCGCTGAAACTCTTGATATCTTTTACTTTCTCTAGAAAGCTCTCAATGACCAAAGGTCCTCTTTCTGCCATCTTGGCAGGTGACAGTGAGTTGGCCTTTAGGGACGGGTGAAATTTCACCGCTGTAAAAGGACTAAAACGAGACAAAACAAGCACTTCTCAGTGGCACTAATAGATTAATCACCCGGCCCACACTAACTTACACAGAAGCAGCTGCTGCCCATAAAACACTAGCAGCCTGCTAGACTGGTTAGTTATAAGGATACGACATAAACCCCTGATGTCATCCATTTCACAAATAATAAGCAGGCATTAGAAGCATAGTTGACTTTAATGTGTGGAAAAGAAGCAGTTGGATGTGGTGGTTGGAGGTGACCGCTATCAAGAGGCTGCTGCTAGAAATTCTCTGCTGCTGGCTTCACGCCTTAAGTCAAAATGGTGGCTGCTGTAAAGTGGCAGGTGGTGCTGTGACACCCCTGAACTCAGAGAATTATATTTACTCCGTAACAAATATATTCCCAATCCTTTCTATCAAAATCACATGAACACGCCCAGGAGAAAGATGCCCACGCTTTACTACCACATTTCTATTTTGGGCTGCGGGTCATTCGCTCTCGATTAGTGTGAGCATCCACAGGTGAAAGTCAGGTGACTTGGAGTTCTTGAGCATTTATAAATTCTTGGGCAGAATTCTGAATTTTCTCTCGTGTGTGTGTTTGTAAATATCAAAGCTTCAAACACACTGTGTGTGAAATGCTGTAAGTTAACTTCATGAGTTGGTATTACTTTGCTCGTATTAGCCACGAGCCAGATCGTGAAATCTGAAGCTTCAGAAACTTAAAAAGATATATTAGTCGTAGTTTTTAATGTCGCCGTGGTGACCTGACAGCAGTAAATGGACGCTCAGGCCTGAGGACATTTCGACTTAATAGATACATACAGTAGAGACACTGACACACACACACACACGCATACACACACAGATTCACTCACTGGTAAAATGAGACCATCCAACCAAACCAGCAGGGTGAAGAAGAGGCCGATGATGTGACTGGATTGGCCAGGCCACACTGGAGCGGGGAGGAGATAAGGTCGGGGAGGGGGAGGGACAAACAGGGAGGAGGGGGTGAGTAGCAGGGAGCAAGGCAGCATCACGTGACTGAGTCCAGCAGAGAGCATTATAATAGGCCCCCTCTCGGCGCAGAGAGGCAGAGGCTGGATGTGAACCAAAATCCCTCTACCACACACAGGCTGGCCATTGTTGGCTATTCAGTGGACTCCATCTCGGGGCACTTTATCATTCAATTAGGACAGCTTTCACACTGCACACCACAGAAAAGAGGCCTTCAATCAAACTGAAAACTTCACACTGGCCCTGGAGGGGAGGCAGAAAGGGGACTCGCAGTTGTCACCCCACTTTCATTTTTCCAACTTGTTGTTGTCGTTCACCAAGGCTTTGAGAGGACGGGGGGGGGGGGGGGGGGGGCGGCGAGAGAGAGAGAGAGAGAGAGAAGAGATGGAGAGATGTGAGGAAAGAGGAGGACAGCGGAGGAAGTACCATTACATGTTTGGTACCATGTGTGTGTTTATGAAGCTGATGGAATGCATCTGAGTGGGTGAGGGGTTAAATTTGGTAAGTGGTCGTGGAGGAGGGGGAGAGACAGAAAGAGTGAACAGAGAAGGGAAAAATTCAAAGCTCGGCAAAGAGAATGGCACAAAGGAGTATACTTGAAGGAAATAATGAGAAAGAGAAGTATGTTTGAGAAAGGGGAGGAGAAAGAGCTCAGCAACTGATCAAAACACAGCATGAGGAGCGAGAGGTACGAGGAGAGAGGAGAGAGGAAGGGAATAAGGAGGCTGATAAACAAGTTAGTGAAGGAAGGAAAGCAGAGAAGCTAACAGGTGATGAAGACTGGAAGAACGAGAGTGGGCGCATTCTGCACTGCAATAAAGTTTAACTTTGCTAACTTAAGTTCAAACTTAAACATTTTCCCTTATTATTCCAGGTAACAGATTATTATAGATAATCTTAATGCCCTCATTACTGAAAATAATGGAACTCAACTATTACAGTAATATTTTGCAGAAAGCAAAGACTTTTTTATTTCTTGGGCAGCAGCTGATCTTAAAGAACACTGCAAACCCAAATGCTCGAAAAGAATAAAAGATAATGACCATCATTATTAGCATGGATATTAGCGATGCTTCCTTTGCTGATTCAGATTAAAAGCGCACAATCGCTCTTCATAATAGCCTAAAAGACTAAAATAATGAGTAATTTAATATCGGTAATTGCAGTATGTAATTTAGATTTGCATTACTTATATTTGGCTAAAGTAATGGAATTACAGTGCTACGCTACTTTTGTGCAATTTATTATTTTAAAAAATAAAAACAAGCAACTTAAAAAACAACTGAACATAAGTAAGTTAACTTAATATTTTAACTATAATAAAAATATTACATAACAGGCAATTAAATATTTGAATTCTGAGAACTTTCGACTTAAAAAAGCAAAGAGGAAATCAGGTCTCTATTGATACACAACAGGTTCTGTTCCCATCTAATGACACGCGATGATTTTCAATACACAGATCGATTAATATTTATCCCCAAGAGGAAATTCAAATATCCACCATTAAAAAAATCAAACAGTTATTTATCCAAATAAACTAATTAAATAATGTTAAAAATAGGCACAAAAATACAATTAAAAAACAGTATAAAAGCAGGAAGCAAAATGTGATAAGACATGTTAAATATTTGTTATGTTACTGAAAGTAGTGATGAATATAAAGTGTTACCATTGAATATAGTATAAATATTATTTTTAATATTATTTTTCTAAATAGCTAAACACTAACTGGGTTAGCTTAGCATGGTAGGATTTGGTTCATGTTCATAAACATAAGCTCCAGAGTACCAACAGTCACTAGAAGTAAGGCAGTGCAGTTTTCTAAAACATTTTTCAGCCTTCTGTGAGTGACTATTATTATTAATAAGCATGAAACAAGGTCTAACCTTAAGGCTTTACAAAGTATACATTTATTTTAGGATTTTACTAAGACAAAGTAATAATTGCCAAACAATGAAGTATATAAATGCAAATACAAGGACATTTTATGGTATCAGTGTATTAGTGAACTACATGAGGCGATTATTGTTTGGATCCAGGAGTTTGTTTGGATCCAGGAGTCTGTTTGGATCCGGGAGTTTGTTTGGATCCGGGAGTCTGTTTGGATCCGGGAGTTTGTTTGGATCCGGGAGTTTGTTTGGATCCGGGAGTCTGTTTGGATCCGGGTGTTTGTTTGGATCCAGGAGTCTGTTTGGATCCGGGAGTTTGTTTGGATCCAGGAGTCTGTTTGGATCCGGTAGTTTGTTTGGATCCAGGAGTCTGTCTGGATCCAGGAGTTTGTTTGGATCCAGGAGTCTGTTTGCATCCAGGAGTTTGTTTGGATCCGGGAGTTTGTTTGGATCTAGAAGTTTGTTTGGATCCGGGAGTTTGTTTGGATCCAGGAGTCTGTTTGGATCCAGGAGTTTGTTTGGATCCGGGAGTCTGTTTGGATCTAGAAGTTTGTTTGGATCTAGAAGTTTGTTTGGATCCGGGAGTCTGTTTGGATCTCGGAGTTTGTTTGGATCTAGAAGTTTGTTTGGATCCGGGAGTTTGTTTGGATCCGGGAGTTTGTTTGGATCCGGGAGTTTGTTTGGATCTGGGAGTTTGTTTGCTGACACAAACAGCTGGTGGTCCTAATTTTCTTGTCTGTTCCATAAACCAGTGCTGACAGACTTACTGAACCAGAGGGGCCCAGAACAGTGCTGCCCTGGAGCTTCTTAAAATGTTTATCTGGCCATGATTAAAGTTGACCTATTCAGCTTATTTTCAGCATCACACGTTTCATTCTTGAACTCTAGAATAGCTACAATAGTTTTTTACAGTTCAAATGAATTCATATTTACCATATAGTGGGCCTTGGTGCACTCATTTAGTTCATTCACTGTCTCAGAAGAGCTGTTTTATCTCCCTTCCCCCTCCCTTTCTTTTTTCTTTTCTGATTGGCTACCTCTTGCAGACAGAAGGTAGTATATACCAGGTGGGTGGGGCTTATGCGTTCACAGCCAGAGCAATATGCCCGCAAGAGAACAAAAAATGCTTGAAGCTGAGTGTTTAGAACCATCTGAAGTGCGAGCCTTTGACTCTCAGGAATTACTTCTACATACACCGACATCATTACTTTAAACTCTGACCACCTCCTGTGGTGATGCAGGTTTTCCACCACTGCATTCACTAAAGAGAATCTGCTGGTTAAATGGTAACTGTAAAATGAACGCAACTATTAAAATGAAAGCAACTACGACTAAACTGTAACGGCACATATAAATATTAAGAGTGCCTGCCTAACAGCATGGAGAGCGTGAGCCCGACACGAATCATGTTCCCGTGTTTAAAATCAGAAGCGCGCAGGTACAAAGTGATGGTGCGCCTCTTTTTCATCTCAGCTGGCACAGGCAGCAGAGAAACTTTGTCTACTGAGGGAGCTCAAGGTTTTGCTTGGCAATATTTAGCAAGCAGGGGATTGTTGAGCAGGGTGGGGTTGGTGCAGGCGTTATTAAAATCACTTCAGAGAAAGGAAGAGGCGATGTGTCATCAGACAGTGCGGCTACATTCGGCTTTTTCTCCTGCCTTCTTGTTCCTGAGGATGAATCAGGAGCGGCGCAATCATCTATCACTACTACTGTAGCTGAATGTGTGTGAAAGAGAACGAGAGAGGGGCGGGGGTGTGTGTGTGTGAGTCAGGAGTGTGTGTGTGTGTGTGAGTGAAACTGCACGGGATCAGGTTTCATTCGACATCGGGTCCATATTCCAGATATTACTGTGCCAGTAAAATGCACACACATGCATAACTCTGTGCTGAGTCACGTGTTGATTCTCAACAATTCTCTGACATGCTTCAGTGTGCATGTGCACACTAGACGGTCCGGTACCGACGCATTCCTCGGCTGCAGCGCGCCACAATACTTCCACGCTCGGGTTGAAAACTGAACAGATGATATTCGGAATGCTGACGATCGTGAACACATCGGACTATTGGCACAATCATAAAAAATATTAAAATTGGACAAAATCTGGACAGAAGGGAACAAAAACACTTCAAAGCTGTTGAACAACTTTCTGCTTGTGGAAAATCTCTTGTTCCTGATTACCATAATTAGAGGAAATTCTACAATTTTCATATACAAAAATCTGAATTCCAGCAACAATATTTAGAACTGAAACTACTTATTTAGTTAATTTTATAATCTTGAAGTGCCTTTTTAAATCTAAACCATTTTAGTGATTTTTAAAACAAAAACATTTTTTGTGAACTGACAGATTCATAAATCAACTGTTTGTCCCGTGCAGCCCTAAAAATAATTAAATATGTTTGGCTGTCAAAGATTATTCCATCAAACAGAACAAAAATAACCTGTAGCAGATTGCAGAATTACTTGGATTATTTATGTTTTTATTTTAGGAAAATCTAATTAAATGTCACTACTTGTTGCTTCTCGTTTGTGAATATTTCTTATGTGACAGTACAGTGAAAACGCTGCTGTTCTACCAAAAAATTTTATTTTTCTGGCATTTTAAAGGCCAAACTATTTATAGACAAATACAGAAAATAAAAAGCAGACTGATCAAAACTGAGAATAATAATCGGCCTCGCCCTGAACCCGCATCCAGAAATTTCAATGAACTCAAATCAGGCATTTAAAAAAAGAACCAAAACATTTAAAAAATGATCTATTGCAATTTTGCTGCAGCGAATTGCAGGAGTTAATGTTCAAATATTCAATCCAGGAAATAATAAATTATAAATATATTTTTTTAAATATATGAAAACTTGTGCTGAGTATTTTAGAAAGTTTTAACAGTTTACAAACCAAACAGTTTTCACGTGCTTGGAAGAATAAATAAGACTTTAGCTGATAATAAAAATCATTAGCTGCAGCGCGCACACAAATCAATGAATTCATAGACGGCAAAAGCATAAAAAGACGGTATTTTTCTGCTTTGTTTTTCATGCAGAAATTCAAGCTGATCCTTGAAACTGGTTCCAAGCATAAAGCTAAATTCAGCATCAATTATCTTCTTTCTGTTAATTAAAAAAAAAGTCCGTATAAACACAGGCCTGATGACGAAATTTGTACAGCACAACTCCTCACGGCACCAAACAAACAGTGCAGAGAGACTTTTTGTCTTTTCTCTGCCTGCCTGCAGTGAAGCGGCTCGTGTTTCATTTGGGGGGCTCTGCAGATACCTGACCACTTGGTTCAGTTTATGCAGATGCTCTATTTTAAAATATTTGATCTTCCCCAGCTTGGACCTGGATTGATTTTTTTATTGCTTAAAATGATTTATATAGACAGACCAAGGTCAGAAGATACATGTACTGAAATATAATAAATGACAAAAGGTTTATAGCTACATTTAGTAGTCATAAAAATTGTGTTGAAGCATATCTTAGTAAACCAGAAGGAATGACAGGTCTGTGAAGTTCTGGATTCCTCCACATGATGAAGCCGCGTGTGTGTGGAGCCATTTTCCATATGTAAAAATAAAAAAGGTTCTTTTTAGATTTTACAGAGGTCAAAGCAAAGCCCACAGAAGCCAGTTATCTCCATTTATGTAGCATATCCATGTAACTACAATTTACAGCAGCGAGCTGATGATCAGATGCTTCAGAGGGAGATGGGTTAATAACACCCACCCGGGCCGCACTTTAATCCAGCCTGGGTCGTTTTTCAGCCACTCCAATCACAGTTTCTGCTCACTTATTATAGAAAGTTATTTATATCATGCCTGGCATGGTATAAATGATAAACTCATTATAAATTAATTTAGCTTCTATTTTCAAGTACAGGCAGTTTTACATTTCATGTTTTAGTGTATTTGCTGTCATTTTTTTAAAAGTAGTTTTTAAAAGTGTGATTTTTGTAAAGCACTCGTGGATAAATCGTGAGAGTCTTCATCCTGTTAGTTCTGCATGAATGTATGAATATTTGCAGCAGAGGTCAAACCCTAACCCCACTCTGCTCCTACAGAATGTGCAGTTTTTGATTTCTCAGTTAGAATAATTATGTTCTTTGTTTCCTGATTGCCGAGGTTTGAGGGAGCAATTCAATAAAAGCAGAAACGACATATTGTGACTGCCTAGTATTATAGTTAGGGTTAGGATCCTCACCAGAGTTGAACTTTAATTTTTTCCAAAGTGTTAAATCGACTCTGAGGCAGTGATTTCATTTCCCAGGGAATATTTTTATTCCCATTTTGCATTATAATGTTCAGGATTAGAACTTTGGGACAGATACGAACTATAAGGCCAAAATTAATGTAATAGATCTGATCTGAAGCTAAGATCTTAAATGTCTGAAATTGTTAGTTTACCATGTAGCTAAAACGCAGCCTAATCCTACCCCACAGTAGCACAGGTAGAACTGGTGGTTGTTAGGGGGTTAACATAAAAAATACCTTGAGGAACAGCATATCTAATATCTGTAGCAGCTAATATTTCATAACCATATCAAAGACTGAAGCCTGAGAAGGCTACTGTATCAGAACTTAGGGTAAAGTTACCTATTCTTTCTTGCTCTGTTACATTTAGGGTGGTTTAAACTCCAGCAACCACAGCTCAACACACTAGCTGAAAGAGCTGGTAACATAATAAGGGAACTTAGCAGCTCAGCGTAATACAAGAAAAATGCAGTTTACTTATTTGTACGGCGGCTCCGCAGGTGATAAGAGTGCTGATCTTTACCTGCGGGTCGGCAGTACCAGTCACTTCAGTGTCGGTTCTCTCAGTTTAAAATTGGCTAATTTAGGGACTTATATTGGAAAGCATCAGTGTTAGTGTTATCAGTAAAGAAACCTGCCTTCTCCGTGAGGAAGATACCAAAGGTACCAAACTGATGTTTATCTATTGTATCAATTCTGCGTTGGCTAAATTCATAAACATAGTGTAATGAAGAGCTAATAGACTTTGACACAGTCATTTTTTACAGTAAAGATTTGTTTTTGTTTCCCTCGCACAAAGAACAATAAAGAGTTCATTTAAAAAAGAAGAATATTGCTATCTGCAGCAGCTAACAGTCAACTGTTACACACTTACAGCTGACACGCGAGCGACCATCCATCCATCTATTTTCTTATTATTATTTTTGCAGCTGGGCTGGAGCCTATCCCGGCCGGAGCCTATCCCAGCCGGAGCCAATCCCGGCCGAAGCCTATCCCGGCCGGAGCCTATCCCGGCCGGAGCCTATCCCGGCCGGAGCCTATCCCGGCTGTCGGTGCGAGAATCGAGGTGCAGCCTAGACTGGTCGCCAATCTACTGCAGGACACGCCTGCTACATTCGCTGAACTCTAACTCTGAGTGCATCAACGGTCACTTCAACCAGCAGCTGACAGTGTTAGTTACTGTCCAACAATAAAACAAAGGCTGGTAAATGTGCCCTATTATCAAAGTCATTTTAAAAGCAAGTCTCGCCATTCATCTTGAAATCTGTCTGTTATTTGGAAACATTATTTAATAAAACATTAATTTATGTATGCACAGAAAAGTCGGTAACAGTAAAGGCCAATTTGTGGAGTATCTACCCAAGTCAGTGATGGTCTGAGTGGACCATTCCACATCCTCTCTTCTAATCTTGCTCAGCTTTAGGTATCCTACCTGTAGGTTAGGCAGGACACAAGCAGTGAAAGGGCAACATGAACTTTTTCATGTTGCTCACACAAAAACCATAAAAAAGCAGCTCCCTTCTCGGTGTCAGGAGGTCAACATCGTGTTTTCTAGGTAGGAATGTGTCCGCGAACCCCCAGTGGTATATGCACAGAAGCAAGTCTGTTTTGAGTTTACAGAAACCATGAATTGACCTTAACTAAAGGGGGTTTGGGCACAGGGAGCCATCGGTTAAGATGGAGCAACTGTTTCCAGCAATATTTAACATAAGTCCATAACAAATGGGAAATCTCCATCTGTTGGTGTCATTTGGTGGTGTAAATCCATAGTAGATGAGTGGGGTGAGGTGTGCGCTGCATTGCCTGTAGTAAAAGCTGCCAAATGACGCTTGTTACATTGCATCCCCTTCTGCCACCCTGTCCGTTCACCTCACTAAACTCCACCTGACCACATCTGTAAATCTTTCAGTCTCTCGCTGCAAACTGCTTCTATTTCCAACTGTTCCCCTCCGTGACTCGGTCTGCAGTGGATCATCCTCAGAACCAACAGACCTTCTTCTATTCCAAAGTCAGTCAGTGCCTAAGGTTAAGTACAAGTCTATCAGTGTCTGAGAGACAACCCCCTAAACCAACGCTGTGTTTACTGGAGAGAGACAAGCCTATTAATAAATCTGTTGCAGACAGCCTGGCGGAAGTGGCCTGGGGGCTGTAAACTCAGTCTGGGAGAGAAGGATGGATAAAGGGTAAAACAGAGCGGGAATAGGTAGACCAACTTGGGAAAAAGCAAGGAAGAAAAAAGAAAAGAGAGAGGGTGGAAAGAAATGAAGATGCATGGAAATGGAGAAAGGGGGGAGGAGTGGAGGGAAATGAGGGAGAGGAAAGAGGGTGTGTATGTGTGTGCTGCGTGATGTAAACCATGGGTGCTCGTTGATGGATGGATCTAGGTTCTGAAAAGCCACAGCTGCCCTGCTCTTCCTAGAAAAAGATCCACAAGGAAAAGTGGCAGTATGTGGTTCAAGCATCTCGCATCCTCATACTATTTCTGACCAGCACACAGACAGAGCCATCAGAGAGCGCACGGGTCCAAAAAGCCTCTGCAAGAGTGAGTAAATGAGAGCATGTATAATTAACTTTGTGCCCATGCACAGTCAAAATCACCATGTGAGGGTTCTTCTTTCACTTTAATTAGCCCTGTAAATATGTGTGCATGTGAAGGTGTGTGTGCATGTGAAGGTGTGTGTGTGTGTATAAGCAGTTCTGTGCATTTGTTTGCCTGTTTTTAATACAGCAAAGCATCCTTTTTCTCTCTGTCACAGCAGCCAGCTGCATGTTGTAAATGTCTACAGAGCTGTGTTTGATGATGTTTGGGGCATATTTTTGCACCCAGCAACCTTCGCCCCCCAATAAAAAGCATTTTGCAAATGTAAAGTAGGCATCAGATCAGTGACTGAATTGGTTTCATACTTGAAACCAAAGTGCGTTGTTTGTAATTTTAAGTCTTTTTTTAAAGTCCATTAAGATAGCCTGTGTATTTTAAATGCTAATTTTATAGCATGCTAATTTGAAATTGCAAAGGAAAACAAAAAGCGTTGTGAAACATACTCTTACCTCAGCGTGCTAGCCTATCGCTAAAATTCAGACGGCTTCTGAAAGCTGAGAAATTGTGCTTCGCAGCCAGCGTGTGGTTATTTTTCACTCGTGCTGCTGCAGGAAGCCCACGAATCCTCTGTAATAGCAAGGCTATAAATATCTAATGCTTTCTAACTTTAGCTAATATTACCCAACTCGCCACATATAACTATAGCAGCAAATGCGCTGTCATGATTACGGTAAATAAAACATACTGTAACACTAACACGAGAAGAATCATGACATTAGCAGTTATGAGTTTTGGTGACGTTTTCCTTGTTATATTTATTTAAACATTACCTGCCATTAGCGGTGGCAGGCTGTTGATCTCGTTACCATGTATACAGTAAAACCGTTGCATACAACAACCAGCAGTGGTGGTTAGCACCGATGCTTCACAGCAAGAAGGTCCTGGGTTCGAATCCACCATCGGGCCTGTGTGAAGTTTGTATGTTCTCCCCGTGTCTGCGTGGGTTCCCACTTCCTCCCACAGTCCAAAGACATGCAGTTAGTGGGGTTAATTGGTGATTCCAAATCGCCCACAGGTGTGAGTGTGAATGGCTGTCTCTGTGTTAGCCCTGTGACAGCGTGGCGACCTGTACAGGGTGTACCCCGCCTCTCGCCCTGTGGCATCTGGCATAGGCTCCACACATAACAATAATTACACAAATCACCACTTCCTGGCACAACTTTCACAATAAAATATGCGCAAAAACGGGATGCACTGTGATGATATTAGTGATGGTATTAGACTGTATTTGATGCACTCTTGCAGCAGGGTAGTTTGTAGCTCTTTGTGGGAAAAACAAATCACTGCTTAGATAATGCTAATCTTTTGCCACATTCTGAGCTACAGATTCATGCGTCTGTTTCATGCTCCCCCTTTCTTTCACTCATAAGTTCTTCCATTCTTTTCACACCCAGCACACAGCTCTCAGCCCTGAAGGACCAGCAGCTACTGTGCGAAACCTCACATGCTGCAAATATGTGTCGTGGTCCCCCGCTAGTCCCGCGACGCCGAACACGCATGCATGTAAACACTCCGGTGTACAAGCGAGTACACAAAAAGTACAAATAAACAAAGTGCCTGTTGCTCACGCACATCACAGCTCTGGCGACGTCCAGTATTCTGTTGCAGTTCTCGGGTTCCCTGTGCCGCTATCCTGAGAAAGTAACAAATACTACAGTCTTCCTGCAGCCTGTCAGCAAGACACATCCATTCTACCATGAACCCAGTGTTCCTTGCTCCCTCACCCAACCCCTCCAACCCCATCCTATCCCTGCCTCTAGAAGGTGAAAAAGTACAAAGGGAGGGATCAGAGCTTTTCCGATTCTTCCCTGGTTATTAACTACCATTTGTCCCCTCAGAGGGCTGTCCCTCCCATTAACCCAACTGATGCTCTTTTCTCATGGTAATCAGCCTGCTGTTGCTGCTGCCGCCACTACCGCCGTTGCCGCTGCCGCCACTGCTGCCCGAAGAGGTGCAAGGAATTGTGGGGGGATTTTCAGAGGAGAAGACCTCCCTCCAACTCAAAAACAGCAATCTCTCTCTCACACACTCAATAGGAGCCCGAGCACACGCACATCTTCCAAGCAGGCAAGTGTGTGAGCTCTCGCACGCACCCACGTTCGCTCAATCACAAAGGCAAACATGAAACGTGCTGCCTCTCGACCACAGGGGCATGAAAGTAATGTAAGGCAATGCATGGAAGTTAATGAGAAGAAGCTGGCTCGGCGGACTCGAGCACAGAGCATGAGCAGAGACTGAGCAGAGCAGCTCCGAATGCTCAGGCAGCAGAACAGCACCGATCATTAGACGGCTCTGCCTGAGGAAAAAATCCAGACGTAAGAAGGAGTTTTAATGGTTTAGAGTTCAGATCATCATTTTGAAACAGCATAATAGTATTAGTATAATGGTGATTCAGTGTGAACCTGTGGGGGAAAATACTCAAATATCATCTGTCATTATATTATATTCAAATATAATCTGCATCTAAAAAATAAAACCGCATCTCCCTTATTCAATGCTCCACGTGTGTGAGAAGTTAAATGTGGCCAAGGCTCCATGGTTGATGATGGTTGTAGTAAGAGAGCAGCAAACATCAACACATGGGTCTCAACTTGCACAGCAACCAGCAAAGGTATTGTCTCATGACAAACTCACTTCCATTTCCTTATTATGTAGCTGGAGGCCTTGATGGTGCATGCTTGGCTCAGACATGCAGGCGTGAAGTTGGAGGGAAAAACTCACCTAAACGTCACACGTGTTCATCTGAACTGAGCTTTTTTTTAGCCATCTTTGACCTGCCTGATTTGTGTGAGATCACATTATTCATATGAACTATGAGAGAACGTTTGATTTTGTTGCTGCTTGTCCTGAGCTTGCCTGTAAGCGCTGAAGTTTCTAGCAAGATGCAAATGAATTTACCTCACTGGGGTCAATAAAGTTATCGGAATCCAAACTACAACTCCTGCCTCGTGGTTCAAGGTCAAATTAATATTTTGCTTACTACTAAGTGACAAATCTGATTATTTTCTGGACAAATCACCAGGGTAACTACACCATCATTATGTTTCTATAGAGTAGCAATGCACAGATATCCATGCCGATATGCAGACGATATTTGTCCTGCTGTCTAAATAAGATTTATTGATGTCAGTGGATGATAATTATCTGTTATTTCACATGGATTTTGTATTGGCTACATGCACAAAAAAAAAAGCTGAAAGACATTTTTGTTGTTGCTGTTTCCCCGGAACAAACGGGAAAACCACAACAGAAACAAAGTTACTGAAAAGTTATTATGAGCTATCAACCAGATTGCTATTTTAAGCATCGATGTCAGTCTGTGTAAAATTATTGTACATTCTAAAGCTTATGAGACAGGTCATGTGATATTTGTGCTGCATGAAAGCTGTCAGTGAAGACGTCTGCTGGGCTGTTAACTGATAATCAGCAGGAAAAAAAAAATCAATCTGAAAGTCAGATCAGAGGACTTGATCTGTACATTAAAATCCTTTCATTTTTTTAAGGAAACATTGATGTCAAACTATGGGATAATTTCTATGTTTAAAATAACAATGTGGCCAAAAGCAGACGCAGATACAAATGCCCACAGTTTATGCTGTCCTGAAGCGTTTCAGCTTTTCATCGCACTCTGAGCCTTTTCAGGCTGGAACAAAATAATAATCATCATTTTATTAACTATGTCCAGTAATAGCCAACACTTATGTTTAGCCAGTGTGCTTCGCTAATTTTCAGCCTGCATAAATAATGATGGATAACTTGGTAATGAAAGGAGTGCAGTGGAATCTCCCGTGTGGCTGTGCATTTTCCTCTACAATCGCAGGATGTCTGCTTATAGTTTACAGCTGATGTCATGAAAACACCTTAAATATCCCAAAGTTCAGTCTTAGTTCACGCTTTACGCTCAACGGGAAAACAAACTGTGGTGATCTTGGAATGTAACGTCCCTGCACAAACAGTATCAAGTGCAAAAACAACTAAATGCAATAATCTGCCTATAAGAGAGATATTTTTCTGTTCACTTGGTTACTTTTGGGTTACTTCCACCGTTGTTTGTGCTCATTTCCTCCCTCCTGAGTAACAGCAAATACGTAAAAAGCCCGCAGCCAAATCAGAAACAAGTGCATAAACTAAGCCCCCACAATGTGACCCCAGCCACCCCAGCTTTTTGGCAGGGTCTTGGTTGTTATTTAGCCCCTCTTTCAAGGAAAAGCGCACTCTCTCACAGCAAAACATCCGAACTGTGACATAAACCACAACCTAGTGGACGGGTCGATTCCGACGGCAACAATGGCTCCAAGGTTCAAGCAGGGCGACTGAAAATCAGTCGCAAAACTCATTTAAAAAATCTCTGATGGGCACAAACACGCGTGCACGTTCCAGCGAATTTTTCTCCTCTGGCCAACAAACACATGCAACAGGACGTTCTCTGTATCTGCCTCTGCTCTGCAGGCGCATGCCACACGTGATAAATGCTCGAAAATTGCTTAAAAATCACCGGATCGCCGAAAACTCGCAAAGAACATCAAACGTCAACAGCGAGGAGCCGCAAGACGAAGTGCGCCGTGTGGAGCAACTTCACAGATTCGCGTGAGCAACATATTCATCGAGCAAAAAACTAAACAAACAAAAAACAAAGAGAAGCAGAGGAGACGATCGCGGAATTATAAATTAAATAGCCAGGCTGCTTCCACGGTGCCACTGGAAAAACACACACACACACGCACACACGCGCACACACAAAACAAACAAAAAACAAACAAAAAAGCAAAATTGCGCAAAGTCCGATTGCGCGACAGTAACAACACGTTCACAACATTTCAAGTGTCACTCGGCGAGAGCTGGGAGCTGATACGAGATCGGTAAAGTTGTATCAAAGGCACACATGCACGCAGGAGGACGCGAAGCCACAATATGAGCTCTTACAGAAAAAAACGAGCAGTTTACCCACCAGAAAGTTTCCAGCATCGCATTAGTCAGTTTCACAAGGAGTCCCGGTAACTTCCCATCCCGGACCGGACCGAAAAGCCGCCGTGGGAGAGCCCACGCCACCGCTCCCCGCTCTTTTCTCCTCTCGATCTGTTGCTTGGTTATTTTTTCCGATTTTTCCAAATAATTTTTCTATATTCGGGGCCTGAGAGTGTGTCTGGCTCTCCTCAGGCTGCAGCGGAGTTATGGGGCGGTAAGCATTATGGGAGTGTGACGTCAGGCCACTTTCACAAACTTTTTTTTTTTTTTCAAACCAGCGACAGCTTTACTGGTTTTTCAGCAGCCTGCGGCCAGTTCTCCCAGTTAGCGGTACTGGCTTCAGTTATAACACCTGCTGAGGTTGCTTCTCCCCACTCTGTACAACCATGGCAAAAAAGACAATAATAATGAAAATAATAATGATTCTTGTCAAAAAACAAATAAATAAAATAAAA
>JAVDPK010002522.1:15034-26904 GCA_034780415.1 Cichlasoma orientale | reverse complement strand
TAGTTTTCCTGTTTTTATTTATGCTGTTCTGTTTGAGAGACAGTAACAGTAATAAAGTTATCATGAAATTTTAAAAACGTGGTTTCCGTTTTTCCTTTTTATTAAATGTAATACAGTTTCATTGTACTGTGCAGTGACAATAAAGATATCTAGTTTATTTCAGCTGCTGCGTTTTTAATGAACTTGAACAAAAACATTCAGCCACATTAGTAAAGAAACTTTAAGAACACATCATTTCTCATATTATCATCATCATTTCATTACTATAGTAATAGAAAATCACGTTATTAAAATGTTGATTAATTGAAGTGGTATTTAAAGTGAAAACATGGAAGATAATGAGCAGGACTTCCAGCCCATAAGCAGGAATGTGGCTAATCAGCCCGGATCCCCACGTGCTGAAGGCTACCGGTGGTTGGTGGTGATGGTCCCGTTTCTCTCTCTCCCACCTTGTGTGTCCTTTGGGGAAGAGGGGAGGGGAGACGGGTGAAAGAATTACTTCCAGGGCACATCAACTCGTTTCCTCATCACCCTAAGCGCCTCTCTGGCACCACTTCCCAGCCCCTCCACAGACTTCCAACGGTCCCACCACCGAGCCCGCAGGGTGAGCGTGTTTGTGCGCAGCGAGAGAGTGAGTGAACTGAGGTGGGGGGAGTCTTCAATAATGCTGCATTTAAGTGCTTATGATCTCATACACAAATAACACTTTTTTAAAGAGCAGTACTTTGAAAGATCGATAAACATATTTGTGTATTTTTTTTAATTGTATAAATGGCTCAACACGTTATGAAGCCTTTGCATCATGTTGGAGCGTCAGTTCGCTGCTGGTTTTAAATAAACAGCAACACATGGTTCCGAATGATGCATTTAGGTGCCGGCTGCCACTGAACAAATACAAACTGCATCACCATGCACAATCCGCTTATCCTCTTGCTCGGATTTGCATTGGCAATCAGTCGCTTCCTCTAAATTGCAAAATTTCCGACAGAACATGAAAGCATCAAAAGCCTTTCGGCGTGTTCAATAGAGTAGCGGGGTCGAAAGTGTTTGTTGTTCGGGGCTGCACAGCTAGAATAGAGTTACCTGCTGCAGCACTGTGCTGGAAAGAGCTCGTTTAAACGATGCCGCCAGCCTTGTGCTGAGATTTTTAAATATTCATTTAAAAAAAAAAAAAAAAAAAATCAGGTTTTTGGTCTACAGCAGATTTTTGGGGGGTGCAAGGGGCAAAATATTTATCTGAAAAACAAAAAATAAAGCAGGTTTACCGAGACAAGGTTTGGGGGAAAATTTCTTTCTCACAAAAAAATATATAGAAAATTATTTTAATAAAAACCAAACACTTATTCAATAAAACCAGATTTGTATAATAATTTTAAAGATTCATTCATTATTAAAAATAACTGATAATAATGAAATAATCACCCAAATTTAGAAAACTCGAGTTTTAAAAAAAATGTTCACAGGGTCTCAACATGATGCTGTTTCAAAAACCATTTTAAATGACTTTATTCAATGAATGTTATTCACAAAGTGTTCAGCACAGACTGTAAAATAAGGAAGAGACTGGTCATTTTTTATACCCACTTCTTTTCATATACACATTCCACATATTTATTCTGAAGGTAAGCCTGCGCTTCCCATCAGGAAATCTGTCAAAAGCACATGTAACAATTTTAAAGTGTCCAGCTGATACAAAAACAATGATAATTCTTTAGTTTGGGCTAAATTAAGACATTTACAGAAAGCCAAAAGAAAGTTAGTTTAATCCACTCTCTGACACCACAGCTGCAGGAGTCAGCTGTGGGGACCGCAGTGGTTTTAAGGCAGCTATGAATCTGAAAAAACGAGGAAAATCTTCCATCTTTGGACCACTTTGACCCAGAAAGGCCGAGGGCCGCTGAGACAGAGGCGGCGAAGTCGCGAGAAAAAGGCTGCAATTTATTAATTTTTTTGGCTGAACAGTGAACAGATTTTTTTCAGGATAATTTTACCTCCCAAAATCTCCAGATATTAAACTTTAGGTAATAGTCACTGAATATTCAGAGATTTTTCAGCTAGGCTGTTAATCAAAATTGCCTTTAGCTTGATGAATATTTGTGGGAATCAACCACAAGTTTAATCAGTTGGAACCTGCAACTTAATCCTGTTTTAATTACTTTAACCATGAGGAGCCTGTTTCTTTAAAAATCTGAGACACTGTTTAATATGTAAAAAAAAAATAAATTAAACAGCATCTTTAAAATAAAACAAAGAGCATCAGTCCTTTAAAAAAAATTAATTCCAGCAACAAGGATCTACAAGCTGGAAAAGAGACAGCAACAGAACTCTGTGGAATATCCTGCAGGTAATTATGGCACATATTTTTATAGGAAAAGAATCTAAGAATTAAAGATGTGACGAGTTCATCAAATTGTTCATAATTTAAGAACATTTTGAAATAAAACATGAACAATTTGTGGATTTTGTACGGTAACATTAAAAGGCCAAAAAACAATAAAGCAATTTATCTGCATTTATTCAGTACTTTTCAAAGAGCTTTAGGCTTCATTTTAACTACACGCACACAAGCATTTATTTCTACCTCATGCATTCAGAATCACCAGTTAACTTAATAAGCTGGAAGCTGGACTAAGTGAAGGAACCCTCGCAGGCACGGGGAGAACAGGGGGAACGGGGAGAACATGCACGCAGAAGGGCCCAACAATCAGGAACCATCTTCACGTCAGGTGATAGCACAAACCAGCGCACACCTCTGAGCCGCCAAATAGCTGTGATCTTCAGGGCCTCCGGCTGCTGTAATGAACACATCACTGTCACAACTTTCCTGAAATGTGTTTCTGGCATCAAATTCAAAATACAAATGTGTGTTTGCAATAAACAGTCCATTTTTTTCATCATGGCGTTAAAAGAGTCATTTCATTCTGCTTTTGTGAACAGCTTTCTTTGACTTCACTGGTGCAGTTTGCTGTCTGCGTCTGTAACTCCACCGTCAGTGGTGCTGCTCAGAACGATTACACATTACAGGGTTTTTTTAAACAATGTTAAAATGAGCCGACCGCTCGGCCTTTGCTGGGATCTGCTGCAGCAGTCTGGGTTGTTTTCCTCCTGCAGCTTCTTCTGTGAAGATCCTGTAAAACAAACAGAAACTGGACAAGAATAGATGACAGAGAAACAGAAGGTCTGAAGATGGATGAGGTGAAGCGATTTCCCAGCAAAAATAAGGAGATTTCTTCATTCCGTTTGTTTGTTTGGATGATGGTGCGGTCGCTGCAACCGCAGTCAGGTTGATTGCAGTTGTTGCCCGGTGGTCTGTTATTTACATCCGTGGAACAATTTTTAACTAACCTATGAAACGCCACATCATGACATCCTCTGATTCCTCTGTGTCTTTCTCATCCCTCTGGACCGTGCAGGAAAAGTCCTCACATGCTCAGCAGCCACCGCTTTCCTGCATGTTTCTGGCTACCGCACACCTAATCAGTCCTGATTAGATGCACTGTGAGGGACGAGGAAGCCAGCCTTTGAGAAGGTCTGATGACAGGACAGAAGAAAGCGATGGGCTCCCTTAAATAAAGCCTTCATCAGACTCTGGGAGGAACATGTGGCTCTGTTTATGGTGGCTGGGTATAACAGTGTTCAGATCTCCAACTGTTCCTGCAGTGTCATCTTGATTTACCTCCTTCCTTTAACACACTTTACTTCGCAGCTCTTACTTTAACACCGGCAGCTTCCTATGCACACACACTCAAGCTTCTGTGCAAGTACACACACACACACACCCCACAACTTTATATATTCTGGCAAGCACTCAAACTCCCATCTACACAAACCAAAGAGATCCAAAATCAGCATCAGCAAGCACAATAGCAATTAGTAAGGGGGACAATTTGTTCACATCTGGAGTGGATTTCCTCGCCACCAGAATAACCAGCAATCTCTTCTTTTGGGGAACGGCACAGTGGGAAATGACTGTGTGTTTTATGTGTTTTGTTTAAAACAGATGGGCGGTTTACATTAGTGGAGATCGGCGATAAACAGCTCAGGAGGGATGGCAGGGGAACCGCTGGGACACAAAGACAGAGACACCATCATTGTCCCGTTCAGCTGCACGGACGTGGCCGTGCATGACTTTCTCACCCAATCTTGTCTGAGGCGATTATAATAATTATTTACTGTATTTAGGTAGTAGGGTTTAATGAGCCTGGGTCTCAGGGTGAGATTAAATTTATCCCCTTTGGTTTATCTCATGAACCAAACATGAAAAAGCTGCAAAAATGTTGAGTTCTTTTTTTTTTTTTTACTGATGTTTTGGAATTTGTAGATTTCTCACACTTTAAAAATCAATGTGACGATAACATGCCACAGTGGTGTCAGACTGAGAGATAACACACGATACATCTGTATGATGTAACCACAGAGAATCTGCTGTGTGATAATTTCTGGGCAGCACAAAAGGTGGGCGAGTCCGTCTGCGCCGGGACGGGCTTCTCTGCGCCGAGGGGGGTGCCGAGGCACAGGGAGCAAACATCGCAGGTCTGCAGGAGGGTGATAAGGTGGATGGGTGGGGCAGCAGAGCTGTCCAGCTACACAGCCACATCATGAAGGCACGCTGCGCACACACACACACACATGCACACACACTGCGCACACACACACACACACACTGTGCACACACTGCGCACACAAAGCAAAAAGCTTCTTATTGGTCTGTACTACTTTCTTAAAAAAGAATACCACTTTAAAACAACATCACTAGTAATTGTAAATTGATAGTTGCTTTATTTTTTTGCTTTATTTGTCAGTTTTATATCATGTCAGAACCTTTAACTGGATCATTAAAAGTTGGTGTATAGTTATTACACTGTTAAAAATGAGCTAATGTGAGTAACGTTATATTTTCTCTATAAACTCGTGTTTACAGTCTGCTGTCAGGTCACTTATTATATTTTTATCATGTGGCTATTAATGGATACCAAAAGTGACTGATGTTGACCTCCTGATCAGTGAGCCCATTTTCATTTCTGGGGTATCTACTGTTGCCAAAGCTGCTGCCATTGCAGAAATATGTCTCAGCAATACTGAGAACTGAGTAGTTTTTGGTGTATTAACCTAACCGAGCATTAAGTGAAATGAAAACACATAACTGAGTCATTTATATCCGACCACCTGCCTACACACGTGCTCTTTAAACAAGGGATAAGCATCAGTTATAAGTTTACAAACGCAGTACAAAAAATTATAAACATTTATAAAGTTTTTGCATCAACAACTGTAGCTGTATCCAGATGTTCATTTACAAAATATTTGTTACCAATTTAATTATCGACCTCCCTGCTGTAATGATGTTATTATGGGAGTTAAGCATTTTATGGGACTGTCACATTGTTGGGATCTTTTTTTCTAAGCAGCGATCGTCTCTGTTCATTAAGCCTGCGTTCGCACTGGCAGCCGAGATTAGAGGGAGAAGTTCAAATCGGAATTCTGTGACGCTGTCGCGGCATTCCACTCATCTGTGTGTGTTTTTCCCATTTCAGTTCCCTTCAGAGCAGCTTCATTGTTTCAAAGAATATTTAAAATATATTCTTTAAAATGTTGATTTTCAGTTTTGTTTTAATTCGTTTTATGAGTGTCGGTATTATTGTTTGTTCAGACTGTATGATTTCACACACGCGCACACACACACACACACTGAAGCCTAACTGATGAAGATATTTCTTGTATGTTTTTGTTTTGTTTTGCCTCCAAGTTTAAATTCGTTGTTAGTCAAAAGATTTCAGAGCTTTGTGAAGTTTCTCGTGTCTTCAGTTTTTATGGATGTCAGTGAAACATGATCAGCATGTTATCCTGTCAGCATTTCCATAGTTGAAAAATATAGAGGAGACAATGATTTTTGATCATTGTGGTTTTCCAAATCGAAATAAATACATTTTGAAGAGAAAAATATTTATTATCTGTATTAAGTTTGGCTTTGATACCACAAACTTTGGAATAATTGTTTAAAAAATAATAATCTCCATTTTTTAACATCATTTTTGCTACTTTGTGTGTTACTTCTGCATATTTTCAGCACATATATTCTGAGCCATTTTCTACTTCTTCTAAATTTAAACAGATGTTGAAAATCAGAATGAGCTCACAGGTGAAATGATCTAAATAGAAACACTCAGTTTAAAATAAAGGTTCTGTGTTTTGGACTAATCTTTACATGTGTATATATTTTTGCCACATTAGGCTTTAATCACTAAAGCATGTCACGGGAATGTGATTAGAAAATTAAAAATGGATCTTTTATCTTTTTGAAATAAGTAAATCCAAAGAAATCTGCACTGTGAAAATGTGTACTTCTGTTTGGTTTATTTCTACATCACTAAAGCACCCCGCGTCCTGTGTGTGGCAGGACTGAACACAAACCTTCAGCTTTATTCTTGGGAAACTCACGGGTGGAAAAAGAACTCGGACAGGCGGCGCACACAGCAGGAGGGAAACTATGGCGAGGACACAACAGAGGACAAAGGGAAATGCAGACAATATATACACACAGGGAATGATGAGGGACAACACGAGCCAGCTGCAGAGAACAGGTGGACAGAATCACACTAATGAAACACAGGAAGCGAAACTCAACACAGGGAGCAGGAGGCTAGGAAAATAAAACAGGAAGTATAACTAAACGGGGAAGGAACAGACGTGACCGAAATACAGAGGACTTGACCTGAGGGAGGCGGGCACACGGAGGGAGAAATAAACAGGAAACAAGGAGAGCAAAGGAATCAGGAATACTAACAATAACTATAACTAAGAAGAGGACTAAAAACCCAAACTCAGAACACAGAGGACTGTCAGTGATAAGAGATAACAGTGGGCAAAGGCCAGGACCACGACACCCTGCAGGGGGTCCTGCTGTAGCTGAGGCTGAAACTGAAACAAAGCATTTGGTTACTTCTGAATGAATTCATCACCTCTAAAAGTAAAGAGCTATTGAGCAGGATTAATCTGGGCTTCTAGAATGCATCTTAAAACTCAAGACAGAAAATAGGAAGACTGTTTATTCTCTGACAACGTTCACCAGGACAACAAAAACAAAACGTGAGTACGTTCATACCTTCATGCTTTCCCACATCCTCCCCCACATGCTGCCACCGAGCAGCCGTTTCAGCAATTTGAAATCCTGCATTTCTTTGGAGGAAGGAGAATCCCACAATGTTGGCAGTTCTCTGTGAGCTCTGGAAGGTTTGTGCATTATCAGAATGCCCCGGTACTGCAGGCTCCACGCACGTCTAAAGCCAGTGCAACACTTTGAGTTGTAGATCACTAACTCTAAATGAGCAGCTCCACAGAGGAACAAAGATCCAGCAAAATCTCCTCCTGTGATTGCAAAGGGAGGCACTTCTTCAGTGTTTGAGTAAAGGTTTAACTTTGCATCAGAGAAGCATTCAGGACTCTTTGTCAGGATCTTGAATGCATCACTTGTTGTTTTTCCTGCTGGATCTGAACGTTTTCTGTACCTGCAGGGATGCTTCTGCTGAAATTTCCACCTTTAACCTACCAAATGACTTTTTTTTGTTTATTGACTTTAGAATGACATTTTATCTCTTGATCTTTTATTTAAACTGCGAGATGTCTTTTTTGGTTCTGTGTAAAAGCTCTGCTTCATGTATGTGGTCCGATCGCCTGAGATTTTTTGCTCAAGTATAGCACCGATACATGTGTTTGACCCGAGCGGAGCACTCTTGAGACCGCTGCAGTTCTTCAGCTCCGATTAGTCATTTAGAGAATTTCCAGAACTTGTCCAGCTTTCAATTCCACAACAAACTTTTCTTTCACATCAGTTTCATTGGCTTCAAGATCCTCTGAGGAGGAACTCATTTTTCTTGAGCTGCATTAGGGTCCACCACAGTGACGTTTCTCTCAGCTTGTTGATACTAAGATCTCCTGCAGCAACATCTGCAGGATTTCCAGCTCCTCTACAATAGCTCCACTGTGCAGGTTCACTTAGACCCTGTATCTCTTACACCTTTCCACAAAGGGTATCCACTGTTTAGCTGAACTCTATATCCACCACAAAATTGTACTTGGTTGTCTTCTATGCCAAGATGTGTCAAGATATACTTGCTAAGCCTCGCTAGAATAAGGGCGCCTAGTAGTTCCAGTCTGGGCAGGGTAATATTTTTAAGAGGTGCTGCTGGTGTTTTAGACGTTTTCCAAGTTCATCATCCGTTTTTCTTAATATCACACGAGTGGACTGGAGATCCTGTTTCTCAGACGGTCACATCAGCTATTGCTGTCTGTTCTGCAGCTAACACAGCTTCATCGGTTCATTTCTCAGGTTTAAGCACCAACTTTTAGAGGACATATTAAAACAAATTTTATTCACTGAGACAAAAACATAATGCAGCACGATGCCAGTGAGGAGGGGTGTTTGTTTTCTTCACCTCGATGGGTGCAACATGGAGTTTTATTATAATTTAAAAGAAAAGCAAGCCAAGAAAAAAGTGCATTTACTGCCGCGTTCCTTCTGCGCGCACAGTCTGTGAGACAAACCTTTAACGTGTGAAGGCTCTGCGTGCGAAATCTGTGAAATGACACCATACAGACTGCAGCTGAACTGAAAGCCGTGTTGTCAGTAACGACACAGAAAGGTCAACAGGAGGCGGGTTGTTTTGAGGTTGACTACCTTATTTCCATCTCGTGAAAGGCCACAGTCGGTGTCAGGCCTCCTCAGCAGTGAGCATGAAAGAGGTTAAAAACAGAGCAGAAAAATGGGGAAACACGAGTGACATACATGCATGTGTAGATGTTCTAATAAACTGAAAGCTTCTTCCTCTGCAGCTCGAAGAGTCAAAAAAGGAAATGAAAGTGTTAAAACCTGGGTGATGAGTAAGAGCTGCAGAAAAACTGAAATACAAGAAAGTGAGCTGCACATTTTTACATTTTGGTTAGCTGCTGTGATCCTGTCACCTGAAGAAAGTCTCTCGCGCTCTCTCGCTGCCTCACCCACTTTCTTTTTGAGTTGTGGTTCTTTGTATTGTTATCTTCGCTGTCATCTGTAACAATGAAAAACAGTATGTGTTCGAGGGCGGGGGGGAGGAGCAGACATCGAGAACGACACAGGAAAAGAGGGAAAGAGCAGCCAGCTGTGGAGCATCAGAGAAAAGAAAAACGAGAGTGATCGAGTACAAAGAGAGAATCCGTTAGAACGGGCTGGCCGACCTGGAGGATGCACAGGGATTAACTTCAAATCCTCACACTCCTTTTTGTGGCAGAAAATCTTCTGGACTTTGGTTTTAATTAAAAAAAACCCAAAACATATTCTGTCTACTTTTTTGGGGTGTATGTGCCGTTTGTTAAATCAGAATCATCTGTTATCACCACTGAACTGTACGTGCGCAGCTGTCCTTGGAGTTCCTATGAAAAACAAACTGTATGCAGATCATGGATGCAATTGTGCGCATCAGCTGCGCTGCTCGGCCTCTTAGCAGCGGATAGCGATCTCTTTAATGTGACATATTTAAGCAATTATCAGCTGATTCAGTCAAACAAGGCCGGCTGGCAGAGAATCGTCTAAACGAAAGTAACAAAGGTTTGAGACCGCACCCAGGCCACATGTTGCCATGCCTACCCAGTACACTGGGCCCGGGCATGTTGAACACATGTGAACATCTAATGACGAGCGTATAATGACAGCGCTCTGGGAGCGCTGCCCCTCTTCCATCTGAGTCTTTAGCGTTAGGTTGATTCGCTCCATCTGATTTACAGCTGTGAATCTCAGGCAAAATTCAGTGTTTCTTACTTTGTGAACTCTGTGTGACCTCCTTCTTTGTCCGTCTATAGGAACGATCAGAGGAGCAACCATCAAAGATATTTCTTGATTATATTCTTTAAAGCTGTGATTTTCTCTGAATATGTTGGCAGTATGTGCTGACACCAGCACATCTGAACTGGAGTGAACTTAAAGAGTTTGGGGGTGGGGGTGCTGAGCCTGGCTAAGGAGCCTAGCTTTGCTCTGATCTATTTTATCTATTTATTCTCTCATTTGTATATTTCTTGTATATTTCTTGTATATAAGATAATATTCCGACTGTATCTATTTTTACCTCTGTAAAAGTGCTACTGGAACTTTAATTTCCCTGACGGAACCCTCCCAAAGGGATTAATAAAGTTTTATCTAATCTAATCTAATCTAATC
This sequence comes from Cichlasoma orientale, assembly GCA_034780415.1. NCBI lineage: Eukaryota > Metazoa > Chordata > Actinopteri > Cichliformes > Cichlidae > Cichlasoma > Cichlasoma orientale. The sequence goes on along the minus strand of JAVDPK010002522.1, from coordinate 16,718 downwards.
TAATCTATCCGAGTCAATTTCATGTGATTGCATGGATTGAAGCCTCTTTTAAGTCAAACTCTTTAATTTGCTTTTTTCATCATTAGCTTATTAAACTGGCTCCTTGCACACGGTTGGTTAAAAGAGTAAAAGAAGAAACAAAAAGCGCCGCTTGTTTGCAGCACAAACCAGGCAGAAACCTCTGGCAGAACCAGGCCCGGGGAGGAAACAGAAGCGAGCAGAGAGACAGAACAGAAAGCACTCTATGGGAGAGACAGCTGAATAATTGCTGCTGATTAAAATACCGTCGTGGTGCATAAACACACAGAGAGCGAAGAGAGATGAGTGAAGATGTTCAGTGCATGCATAACTAAGGGGTGGTTCAGGGGCACCTGATCCAGCCCTAACTGTGAGCTTGATCACAAAGGAAAGTTTTAAGCCTAATGGTAAAACTAGAGACTGTGTCTGTCTCCCCAGTTTAAACTGGGAGCTGGTTCCACAGTAGAGAGACCTGATAGCTGAACGCTCTGCCTCCCATTCTACTTTTAAAAAGCTCTAGGAACCACCAGTAAGCCTGCTGTCAACCAACCAACGTATAGGGACTAGTATTTAAAGCCTGACTTTCATCATCCACTGGTCTACACACTGGGTGTCATCAGGATGCTAAAACACAGCGCACACACCAGCCCCACAGACACACTGTTTAAAAAAAGGCCCTGAATACATGTGGTTATCCCAGGTGGACATTTGTCAAAGCTGGGAAGACAAAGAACGCTCCAGGAGAGAAGAAGGACAGCTGCTGCCTAAAAAAGCCTTTGGTGATCCCTTACTTGAAATTATGTAGCAGCATTCATAACAACACTCACCTGAAGATGTTTGATATTGTCAGGTAAAGACCCTGCAATAACAACAATCATAAAACTGGATATGATGGGGAGGGGCGTGTCTGGCTGTGATATCGCTCATTCATTGGCTAACAATTTGTCAATCACACATCCTGAGCCAATGAGCGCTCCACAGATAATCCTCCTTTTTGAAACATAGCATGACCAAGATTTATAAAACAGACTTAACTTTTTATTCAGTGTGAGAGATGAGAGACATAAATGTATTAATGTTTAAAGCTGTCATGGCAGAATGCAGTTTTCCTGTTCACTCCTATAGGACTGGATCTGTTCTGGATCAGCCGTCGCCATCTGGTGGCCTTTGGATACATTACACCTTCATTTTTCTGACCCGTACATCCATGCGTTATACTGTCTGTGGTTTGCAGGCGGCAATGATAAATCTATTAAATATTTAGGTAAAGCCGAGTCCACAGTCTGATTTTTAGACGTCTTACCTGCTGTACAAAAACACCACAGAAATGTGTGACCAGAAGGAAAAAAGGTAAAAACTCAAAATACAGAAATAAACGTCACCTGAATCCAGAGGTAGCAAAGGTCCAGACATTCTTTACTTAAGTACAAGTACAGATATGTTAAAAAAAAAAGCTCCGGTAAAAGTTGAAGTACTGATTCAACCTCTTTACTCAAGTAAAAGTAAAAAGTACCAACCGAGGTCATTGTGTTTGGTACCCCTGACCTCTATGATCTCGGCCCCTTAAAGACATATAATAAACCCTTTGTAAGGAACTTGGGGGTGATCTTTGACAGCAATCTTACTTTTGATAAACACATTAATGCTGTCATTAAATCTAGTTTCT
>JAVDPK010002522.1:0-11875 GCA_034780415.1 Cichlasoma orientale | reverse complement strand
AATGTTGTTGTGTTTTTCTAATTTGTAATTGTGCTTAGTTAATGTTGTTGTGATTTGCACTTCAGGGCCACCGTAATTAACTGATAAATGGTGATTCATTTGGAACAGAACCTTTAATCTGTCTGTAGTGAAAACGCTGTTTCTCTGTAGGAACTGGATGACGGCTACTGTAGATACAGAGCACGCTGTGACTAAGGGATGAATGATTTTACCAGCAGTGCAGTGTAGCCCACAGAGCACTTTAGCACCAGGGCAGTAGGTGGCAGCAAAGAGCTGAACTCTTGAATGAAACTCAAAGAAGAAGAAGCCCCAAAGCCAAGGGATTGTGGGACGTAAAATGAACCACAATGGCGGTTAAACAACAGGCAGTGAGATGTGTTGCATTTATATGGTTACTCTCGTTACTTCTGCTTCATACTTGTCGTACGTTTGCCGAGGAACTGCAGTGGGATGAGAATGGCTACGTTCTGTACTGCCCGTGCATGGGTAACTCATTCTTTGCAGCTACGTGCTCCCATTCTGCCGTAGTAAAAACAGCTAGCGAGCTCAAAACTTTTTCTACCCATTTGTAAGTTCAGAGTTCTCCTAATATGGAGCCAGGGTCTGATGAACTCTCCTCGGAGCTGCTCTTTATTTCGGAAGTAGTGCTTTGCAGGGGGGACCTTACATGTTAAGCTTGGAGAACATTTGAACACATGATGAAACCGTAGCTAGGTTGTATGTTCATACATGAGAGCCGCTTTCAGCTCCCAGAGCTAATGAAGTCAAAGGTGAATTAACCAAATGTGTTTGAAAGCTTACCGCTGGCCTGAAGACAATTCATAAATCAACACAAGAGCTGAACGTTAAAAAAAATAAGTTAATTGGCATCTCCATAAAGATGAAAGCATGAACTGCTTTAAAATCAGTTGTTTACTATGCTTTTCCTCCATGGGCTTCCGTACAGCACTGCGAACAGCCGGCCTCTCCGGCAGTGACCTGCTGCTGTTTACCAGACGAGATTTAGTAAGTTTAGAAAAAATATTGATATAAAACTAGAAGGCCGCTCAGTAGCGCGCTTATCTCGCCCACCGCAAATTCTCTGTGTGCTGAGCTGCAATGATGTCATACGCCATTAGTTATAGTTTGGTGTTGTTACTCTACAGAAGTGAATTGTTTTTTTTAGATCTAGAACCCTCCTTCGAACTTTGCTATATGACTTACGGTCATGTTCCTGTGGAAGATAGCTTATTGATATGCATGTTGTTCAGGTCGCTTTGGGAACCAGGCTGACCACTTCCTGGGATCTCTAGCCTTTGCAAAGATGTTGAACCGAACCCTGGCGGTCCCTCCCTGGATAGTGTACCGCCACCACACACACCCCTATACCAACGTAAGTCCAGGCAGTGAGGCGAGAGCAAAACTGTCACCGAGTGCACTGCGCAGTGTACTCCTGTTATCCCTTTGAGAAGCATCGGAGGTACTAGTCAAATACTGTATATCAGAACAAATGAAAAGAGGTCGTTTTTCACACATGCACTGCAGCCCTGAAGTTTTATAGGAGTTACTTATCAAAGATGCACATAAATAGCTTGATACATGTATCTGACACAAATATGATGATGTTTTATTCTACTCTTTTCTATTCTGTTCAGGTTCATGTTCCCTACAGTGAGTTCTTTAAGCTGGAGGCCTTGTCTGCCTACCACCGTGTGGTCAGCTTAGAGGACTTCATGGAGAAGCTAGCCCCCAAATACTGGGCCTCAGGACAGAGGAATGCCTACTGCTTTGAGACTGCAGCCCAGAGGAGTAAGGATAGGAAGTCCTGCCCCATGAAGGTAAAGTAGAATCTCAGATTTTGCCTAAATGTAATTAGCCAGGGGTGAGATGCTGCCCTCTGGTGGAGCACAGATCTATGGCTCTGCGCTGCATCATTATACATCATTATGGATCTGTGCTGCATCATTATACAGCTCAAGGCTAAGGCTATGGCCTTGAGCTGTATAATGATGCAGCTACTGTTTGAATGCTGTAACATGGCTAGATGAGCCCGATTTATTTTCAGGACGGGAACCCATTTGGGCCATTCTGGGACTATGTCGGTGTAGATTTTGACAAATCTGTCTTATTTGGTGGGATTTCCTTTAGCGCCTACCACCAACCTCACTGGATGAAGAAGTGAGTACAGAATTATCAAAGGTCACACAAATCATTAAAAAAAAACACATCTCTCAACATCTTTTGCTATTTCTCCTCATGACTGCTGTGCTTCATGCTGTTGGGACAGGTTTCCTCCCTCTGAACACCCTGTCCTGGCCATGCCTGGGGCTCCAGCTCAGTTCCCAGTGACAGAAGAGCACGTGGGCCTGCAGCGCTATGTGGTGTGGTCAGACAAGATGGTGAAGGAGGGAGACGAGCACATTGCCACCCAGCTGACCAGGCCGTATGTGGGCATACATCTAAGGATTGGCATTGACTGGGTGAGATGAGCTTCACAATCCTGGACACAAAGGCTTTCATTCAAATCCTCTTTTATTTCAATTTTAATTGCTTTCCTCCCGTTCCAGCAAAATGCCTGCAAAATGCTGAAGAACGGCGACACGGGGCCTCACTTCATGGCCTCCCCTCAGTGTGTCGGCTATAACCGTCAGACAGCCCTGGCCCTCACTATGACCATGTGTCTGCCTGACCTCACAGAGATTCGTAGGGCTGTCAAGCTGTGGGTAAAGAAGACCGCCGCCCGCTCTGTCTACATTGCCACTGACTCTGACACCCACACTCAGGACATTGAAAAGCTCTTCAGAGGCAAGGTGGGTTCATCTGTGATGAGTTCTTGAGTCTGTCGTAAGCTGAGCTTGAAATGTGATGTTTGTTTCCTTGATGCTAACTTGAACAGGTTAGTTAAATTTGGGGGGGGGGGGGGGCTTTTTTGTGGTCGAGATCTTGAGAACCTTTCAAACTCTTTGCGTACTTTACAGAATCACTAAAACTGCAGTTTCTCCCACCTGCTTGTTAAAGTGGACTTATTATGGGGTTCCTGGTTTTTCTGCAGTATATGTACACAGTGTTGGACGCTCTTGTAAAACATGGCCGAAAGTTTCAAATAATGAGGTCAGTCTGTACAGCTGATCCCTGCGAGCTCAGGTTCTCTGCTGGATTTCCACCGTGCAGCCTTTCTTCGATTTGATCGTTAAATCTTCAGACTTTGTTTACACTGGGGCTCAGATGTGTTGATGCAGCACAATCTGCTACTTTTTAGAAACAATTTTCATTCTTGACTTTGTAACTTGTGGCATCATCTGAACTGCTGCTCTAAGCTGTGATTTATTTATTTCTGTTTATCGTTAGCATCTTATAGCACCAGAGTGGGGGACAAATCCCCCTGTAGTAAGAACCCCCCGCTGGCACAGTTCACTCTGATCAGCACAGAGGAGCAGAGAGGAGGAGGAGGAGCTCCAGTATCGGCTTATTTTATTTGAAAGTCTCAAAACAAAGTTGGTTGTGAACTTTTCGATCATTGTGTTTAGAATTTAGAGCCGCTGTTGCCGTTTTTGATGCCTGCTCTTTTTGTCCGCATTGATTCATACAAATGATGCCAAAATAGATGAGCATAAATCTTGGACTAACATAAAAAGGTGAGACATTCACATGTAAAGAGGTTACTTCTCCAAACAAAAATTCTAATAGAATGTGTAGTTCGGGTTAACGTTAAATCTATAGGACAATAAAATATCTGACAGCTGCACGTGAGCCTGACCCCATTATACTTCAGTTTGTCTGCATTTACACAGCTAAATGCATTTCTGCCATAAAGTGATGCAGGAAAGGTACAATTCGCTGCATTTGATCAGAAAATAGAAAATGAACTTTTTGTGGGTCAAACTTTCTAAGAGGAGGACCTGCGAACAGGAGTGCGATCAGAATCAGTTGTTGTCACATACACACAATCCAAAAAGTGCTCAGATTCAGATCCATTTCACACACATTTCCCCGTCTTTCAGTCCAGAAGACACGGAGCAGGAAGTGAGCGTCATGGGTTCCGTCTAATTTGTGTTTTTTACTGTGGCCTCTGCAGGTCAAAGTGGTGAGTCTGCAGCCAGACTTGGCCCAGACAGACTTGTACATCTTGGGCCAGTCCGACCACTTCATCGGCAACTGCGTCTCCTCCTTCTCTGCCTTCGTGAAGAGGGAGCGGGATGTCCGCGGCCTTCCCTCCTCCTTCTTTGGTATGGACAAGCCTGGGAAATCAAATGTCAAAGAGGAGCTCTGAGTGTCGGCGTCCCCCCCGCTCGACGCTGATGCGGACGACACGTCACGAGGAGGCGAAGGAGTATTTAAATGTGACACAGTCACACGTGCAGGCCGAGTTTCAGAGTGGGTTGTGTGTGTTTAATAAAAAAGGACAGTGCTGCTAACAGGAAACACTATTTTTATCTGTTTGCTGCTTGAAAATGGAGTATTTGTATTAGATACTGGATTTCTGGTGCTGAGGCCAATGCAGTTTTTTGGGGAGTACAAATTCTGTTTAATTAGCCAATGTTTTCAACAGTGTACACCAGTCAGTCACAAGTGGGACCTACACTATAAGGAGGAGGCAGCTGTAATGTTTGGCTGATCAGTGTCTGCACATACATTATATACGGAGTGTCAGAAATGCCAGTTTTCAGGCTTTGTATATTTGGGGATAATGAGCAAAGTTTGAGGCAGCAGGGAGAGGGCTGGCAGCTGGGCGTGACACACAAACAGGTCATAAGCAGAACCGCTCTGAAGACACAACTGCTGTGCAGTGATTTGGGCTGTTTTACATTTGAGACGTCACTCAAAGAATGGAAGATATTAGCTCATCTGTCACATTGCAAGTATCAGCTGCTCTGATTTGTATGTTGGGGTCACCATACTGAAGCCAGTTTTCCTTTGCTGAGGAAAACACACTGCTTCCCTAATATTTAATAATGTTTGTTTACAAACTGTAAAATGCACCATCAGCAGTAACGCTCTGCCTCTCTGCTGCATTTTTGCTGCTCGCCCTTTTCTTTCCTCCCTCCATTACAAGGAGATCACAGGAACTGAGCCTCTCACCCTGTGGGAGCTGGCATAGAATCCGATTCCCCACCACCCTGAATTGGAGAAGCGGGAGAGGATGGATGGATGAGCGAGCCTTCTGTATGTGCCATATATAGGGAGATCAAGATGAGACACATTACCTCTGTTTACGGGACCAAAATCTGATCCAATATGTGAAGGCCTGCACTGAAAGTTATACCATTGAGAGAATTCTGATTTGCAGAGATGTGAGGATGTATGTTGAGCTGGTGAATGCAGTGATTTTGACCCGTCGAATGTTTTTCATGCTATTTTTCACCAATAACGTCGTGCACACTTTGTCCCCGGTTGGCTTTGAATCAGTGGAATCAGCTGACAGGCTAAGCGTGGACAAGCCCGTGGAGCCTGTAAGCATTCTTCATTATGCCTGCCTTTATTCACAGCTGAATAAAGATCATTTTAGGTTGTTTGTAATTTGTGTATCCTTAAGTGTAATGCAGTACTTTAAGAGAATTACAAAGTATATTTCTTGAAATCAACCTGCACCTTGGTAAACCTGATTTAGACGCCTGCTGTGACTCTTTGTAGAGCCCACAACATAACCTGCATAAGTGGCTGATGTCATTGTCAGCAGTTAAGCTTGTGCGAGGTGCACTGAGTGTTAATTACCACGTGGTTGTGTCCCCGTGTTTTGCATGTGGTGCCAGCTGACTGGACTTTTTCCCTCCTGGGTTCTCGCACTTTGTTGTGGTCAGTTTTTTGGGGGAGGTAAACATATTTGTCCCTCTAGTTTTTCCACTTTGTGCATTCCCTCATGTGCTGACATTTGTGAGTCCTTCTATTGATGCTATTATTATTCCTTATACTGAAACAATGATTGTTATTCTCTCACTTAAACCACAGTGCCTAACGGTAGCGCCGGTCTCTGGCTGCATGGCCGCAGATGCTCGTCTCTGGATGAGTGATCTGGAACGATCATTTCGCTGTGTGCACAATGGCAATGAGTTGAATCTACATCTAACTAATTGATTTGTATCCAATGTCTTCATGGACAAATAAAGCTGGCTATCATCTGCAGAGCAATGAAAATGTATGCAGTGTTTTCCAATAATAGCACATAAGGGAAGTATGTATAATGTAAATAACTTGAGTCACATCATCACAAAATCTGGTGATTTGTGAGTGATTGGTGGGCTCTGCTGCAAAAACATGCCCTGACAGTAAGGACAGGAATAATACTGGAGGCCTTGAAGCAAGCTGGCACGTCTCCAGCAAGCTGTTGAATATGTCAGTGAGTAAACACTTTCCTGATGAGTTTATGGCCCTAGTTTCATGGCCTATTAATTACTAGGTGTTCATTTAGTAAATTATGGTCCCAGCAGCAGTGATGCAGTGGTTGGCACTGTTGCATCATAGCAGGAAGTTTCCTGTTTAGAACCTCCTGGTAAAGTTGGACTTTCTGTGTGGTGTTGGCTTCCTCAGAAACACATCATCCAACAGTAACGCGCTGATTTCAGTAACACTCGAAACCAGTGACAGAATGATCCATAGGCCAAAGCAGCTGCAGGCAACAGCTGATCTTTCTACAGGTTTACACAGAGAAGTCTTGTTTCACTTTCTCTACATAACCTCTGGTCAAAACAGTGAGTGAGTCTGAACGTTTTACAGCGGCCATATTATGGACGAAGCAGCCAAGGAAACACAGGCACAGCTTTCTGTGCCATGAAGCTCCAAGGCTCTCCCTTTCTCCATTCTGCCACAAACACAGCTTTGCAGCTTCTGCAGCACAAGTTTAGAAGATTATGCTCTTTTATCCATACCTGCAACTCAGGAGATAACATTCTCAAATACTGCTCAAGGATTGTGATTCCCCCAGTTTCCTGCACTGTTTTACCTTCATCCACTTTCCATGGAGCTCCTTCAGCTGTGCATATAACTCTTTGGGGCTTTCAGCAGGGTTTACCTCAAGGGAGCAGAATCTCTGCCTATATGTCTCAGGATTGATGTGGCATTTATAAAGAATGGCTGCCTTAACATTATTATAATCCAAAGAGGCATCAACATCCATATGTACATATGTGCTCTCCACAGGCAGTGTTACATGGTGACAAGCCAGTGCAATGCATTCAGAGGTAATCAAAAATGTTCAATATCATCCTCCGCTATAAGTTTGTGTCATTTAGGCTCACGGACATAAGACTGGCCTGATGATGTGTTAACTGACATACTGGGAGCAGCTTAGGGAGGAGAGGCAACATTCAGAGGTGATGGATCAGGTGCTTCAGCTGCCTGACATTCAGGTGCTGCAGAGGTACGGCCTGAACTGGTACCTGTAAAACTGCAACCGATTTTGAAATGCTTTAAAACATTGTTCCTGCCTCGCATCCTCCTCTTTCTGGTTAGCTTGTCTGACTCAGCTTGTCCTTCTGAACCCACCTGCTGGCTTTGCACAGCTCCTTGGATTGCTTTCAACCCCCTTCCTCCTCTCTGATGGTTGGTTAGGAACTGATGAAAAACACACAATAAGAAAAATAACGGTGCTTTTTTTAACTGGCTGATTCCACTTCTGACACCAACTATCACGGACCAATCAGCCAAGGACACAGAGCCACAGGTGCAATTTCCAAAATGTGGATTTTATTATACCCCAAAAGACAAAAATGATACCAAAAGGATACAAACTCATGAAAATAAACGATTTTAAGAACTAAGTGGGCCTATAAAAGAGGTCAAATAACAAATGTTTGTACCTCCTTTGAATCAGCTCAACACTCTGGCTCATCATATTAGCTGCAACAGCACAGACGGCAATAATACAATAAACACTTGCTCTAACTACATAGTTACCACTTTAATGCATATTCAGAGAGTAGAGGCAGACTAGAACAAATATGGTTGATGTAAGAATGGAAAAAGTACTCGCTTTGTTTTATCACACTAAAGGAATTATGAAACGTGAATAAAGAGATTGTGATTACTCCGCTTGTTCAAGCCTGTCTCCTCAGCCCAGTCACAGTAAATAAGAGGAATGCCTCCCTGCAGTAGTGACAGGCGACTTCATTTACTTATGCAAAGTTATTATTGATACACTCAGATAAGACTCCATTACAAGTAAGAATCTGGGATTCAAAACCTACCTAGGTATACACTGATGGGTATGATATTATGACCACTGACAGGTGAAGTGAACAACTGATTGTCTCTTCATCATGTAACCTGTTGGTGGGAGGCATATATCAGGGAGCAGGTGATTTTGTCCTCAAAGCTGATGCATTAGAAGCAGGAAAAATGGGCAAGCATTTAGAGCGGGTTTGACAAGGTCCAAATTGTGATGAGTAGATGATTGGATCTGTGCATGTCCAAAACCGCAATGCTTGCGGGGTGCTCCCAGTCTGCACCAGGATGCCCTACAGGAAAGAGGCAGTGTGATGCTTTGGGCAATGTTCTGCTGGGAAAACCTGGGTCCTGCTAGCCTTGTGAATGTTACTATCTAAGCACTGTTGCAGACCATGTATACTCTTTCATTGAAATGATGGCTGTGGCCTCTTTGAGCAGGATGATGCGCCCTGACGCAAAAAAACAACAAAAAAAAGGTTCATGATGTCGGCTCCAGCGGTTTCCTCCTCCTGCACAGGAGCTCCTGCTGAAAAACAGCTCTCAGTGAAGAGCCAGCTCGACCCTCACTGTCTGCAGAGAGCTAAACTGAGACACGAGCCACTGTGACAGCCACACAGCTCTCACAAAATCAACATCTGAGAGGACATATCACGTTTTTCCCACGACATTAAGTGTGAATTTATCTTTTGTAATTGCACATAAGACAAACAACAGTGCGCTAACTCTGGAGCTCTGACTGTGACAGCTGAAATCATTGATTCACCCATCTGTAAATGACACACATCAAAAATTTGCTCTGCTCTAAAGCGTTGTGTTAGTTAGCCTTGTGTTACTTAGCGTTGTGTTAGTTAGGGTCTTCACACACTTTGTCTTTTTCCTCACAGGCTCACAACACTGAAACACAATCCCGCACAAAGGCAGACAGCAGCTACCAGACTTTAAGGCGCATTCGTGGGCCAACAAAACCAGGAACACACTTTATATAATCTGACTTTTGTTTGCTAATTATTAGCAGCTGCCGTGGAGTTTATGTTACCCTAAATTACAGCTGTACAGTTATGCTAGTTTTGTTTTTGTTTCTTTTTAAAGTTCCTTCACATTTGTAACAATAATATAGTCTAACCAATAAATTAGACTCCAGCATGTGAGGCAAAGGTAGCCTGACAGCATGAGTCTGCGGACCCACTGCGATCACTGCTCTGCTAAGCTAGGCCTGTTAGCAACAGCTTTTAAAAGAGCAGGTTTTAGTAACGAAGTGCAAATACTTTGTTACTGTACTGTACTTAAGTAGAAACTTCAGGTATCTGAACTTTTTCTACTTTTAGTCTCTACATCTTTATATAAATATCTGTGCTTTTTACTCCTTATATGTTCAAAAAATGCTCGTTCCTCAGGTTTAACACGTCTGAGGGAAGTTTTTATTTCCCATCACTGCGCCTTCAAACATCAAACCCATTTGAGCTTAAATGGAAGAACAAGACAAACGTATTGGTGTATCCATCACCGGCCTCGTTGCATAGAGTGATGAAAAAAGGCAAAACCATATGATTCATGCATCATTTATAGTGCTGTAATCAGGGATTAAAGTGGGTGCTTCGGCATCTAGCTGGGGCTACAGTATAAAGCGAGCATAAAGGGAGTAATGTTAGATGTTAGATTCAACTCATTGTCATTGTGCACACAAGGCACACAACGAAATGATCGAACACAACGAAATGATCGTGAATGTTGAATGTTGTGGCAGGTCATTTTAAATGCAACATTTTATATGGAACCTTTCAGCAAACACACAAACTGTTTGTGCGCAGTTTGTCACGCAGTGTGTCTGCGGGCTAAAGGTCCAGCTGCTGCATTTCCAGGGAGAAAAGAACGAGAGAGAAGATGCAAGAAAGAGAGGTTAGATTTAAAGCAGGAATACTCGCTTCCAGGCCTCGAGAGCTGGTGTCCTGCAGGTTTTAGATGTGTCTCTGCTCCAACACACCTGAGTCAAATATAGAAGTCATTAGCAGGACTCTGGAGAGCTTGACTGCATACTGAGGAGGTAATTCAACCATCTGATTCAGGAGTGGATCAGGGACACATCTAAAACCTGCAGGCCCTCGAGGCCTGGAAGCGAGTATCCCTGATTTAAAGGGAAGGACGTCTCAGTGACAGTTTACATGGAATGTCCTCATTTTTCTATCACTGGATCTGTGTATGGTGTGAAGTTGTGTTTTTCTTATATTGTGAAACATCAAGCAAAAGAAACAAAGGTACCCTAATTTTGTGTTATTCAAAGGTTGCATGAAAATACTGCAGTTTAGTGCAGGATAAACAGGTTAGCTTGCTGTACTGTGGTGATTTTACAGTAAAGCTGTGCTGCACTGGAGCACATGGCTGTGGCGTTCATGCTCAGTGTTAGGTTACATAAACGGTGCAGGGATGAATGTGAACTGAAGCTGATGGTGCTGAGGTTCATTCACTGAATTCAAAGACAGTATAAACAGTATAGTGTCAGTGTGTGTGTGGGGGGGTGGAAATCAGCCAGGATACAGGAAACATCTGTTTACATCTTGTTGAATTCAGCTGTAAATCCACAAAGAGGAGCAGCAGCACGGGTCAGCTGATCACAGCCCGCTGTACACAAAAACATGTCTGTGATTCTTTTTCCTGTGCTGAGCCACAACAACCACTCTAAGGCTTCCTCCACTTTAATCCCTGACTGTCCCCACGATCCTGTTCAGGTGTGGAGGCAGAGCCCACGCCCATGGAGGCAGACCCCACACTCGTGGAGGCAGAGCCCACATCTGAACAGCAACCAGAGCTGTTCTTAAAATGGTTTGTCTTTGTTTGTGTTTTACACACATTAAGTGTTCAAGCTGAGACATTCATTACAATTAGAATTTAGACTGAAATAAAGTTCCCACATTCTAACATTATTTTATTATTATTTTAATATTTTCATGACAGGTGGCAGGAACGTCCTCCAAAGAGCTCCTTTTACTTTCTTACTTTGAGTACATTTCAGAGTCTGCACTTCAAATCAAATTGATTTCTAAAGCACATTTAAAAACAACAGCAGTTGACCAAAGTGCTGTACAATTAAAATAAATAAAATAACTTAAAACACAAGATATGGAGACAGTTAAAAGGAGACAGTTAAAAACAGGAGACATAAAATAATAAAACATAAATAAAAGAAAGACAGCATCAATAAAGTATCCAGGACTCATTCTGATTTAAAAGCTAAAGAATAAAAATGAGTTTTCAAACGGGTTTTAAAGGTGTCGACTGTAGGAGAGGTCCTGATATGAAGGGGCAGTTTGTTCCAGAGTTTTGGAGCAACAGCTGCGAAGGCCCGATCACCTCTGTGTTTTAATTTTGACCTCGGTGCAGTCAGGAGCATTTGTTCAGCTGACCTCAGTGATCTTGTAGGAGTGCGCAGGCTTATAAGATCAGCGAGGTAAGAAGGCGCTAACCCATGCAAAGCCTTAAAAACAAATAGTAAAACCTTAAAATCAATTCTAAAACTGACCGGCAACCAGTGTAGGGATGCTAATATGGGGGAAATGTGGTCTCCTTTGTGAGTGCCAGTTAGTAACCGTGCTGCTGCATTCTGGATCAGCTGTAGTCGACGAAGTAGCGTCAGACTGACACCTGCATAGAGACTTTTACAGTAGTCAAGTCGGGACGATATGAAGGCGTGGATCGCTCTCTCTCAAAGTCCCTGAAGCAGAGAAATGGCTTCACCTTTGCA
>JAVDPK010002521.1:358445-379335 GCA_034780415.1 Cichlasoma orientale | reverse complement strand
TTCAAGTACAAGAGGAAGGGTGGGAATTTTTAAAACTCTCACAGCAAATATGATTTAAATGCGTTTTTGCGGCTTATATTGGGTCAGTCAGGGGGTGGGTCAGTTAAAGGGGGTCCGCGGGTCGGATGTGGCCCCCGGGCCACTAATTGAATAGCCCTTCCGTTCAATGTTTTAATGGATGAAGGTTAGCATGTCGTAATCGACTCAGTGTACTTCAGAAGTGCCGCCGTCCCGTACTTCAGTTACAGTTACCGTAATAACCCTATGTTGGGTGTAAAGTGCAGTTTCTCAGCTTTCAGAAACGTTTGAATTTTTCCGATAGGACAAATGGTCGCGTAATTACGGTAATTCACAGTTCCTTTGATCAGCCCCTCAGCTCAGTGTTAACCAGCTGTTCACGGCTAGTAGGGGCAGGTAATGGGTGCTTCAGTGGCGATCGCTGGGCAGTATAGGGTTAAAATATGTATGCTGTGTGCACGTTTCAGATGGCTCTCATGTTGCAAAATTACCTCTGCAAACAGTCGGTCTAGGCATTCAACCGAGCCTCCCAGTGGTTTGCGTGCCTCCATTTTCTTCCTGTTGGGTTTTAAAAGTGGCGCGGTTGATTCTGGTGAAGGAGTCGCTCTCATGACTCAGTGACTAGTGAAGACACTCCCTGGCCAATCAGTGGCATGCTGTTCTTCCGCGTCAGATTTTTGGATCACCTCGGATCGCTTGGAACCCCGGCTGAGTGGGTACTAAAAAGTACCTGGTACCTGGTATCCTCAAGTGCGGTCGCAGAGACCATCAAACGTTATGATGAAACTGGCTCTCATCAGGACCACCCCCAGGAAAGGAAGACCAAGAGTTAGTTCTGTTACACAGTTTAAGTTCATCAGAGTTACTAGCTTCAGTTAAAGTTAACTGCACCCCAGATAAATGCTTCATAGATTTCAAGTAGCACACACATCTCAGCATCAACTGTTCAGGGAAGACTGCGTGAATCTGGACTTTATGGTAAAATTGCTGCAAAGACGCTGGCGAATCCCAAAAAACAGACAAAGTAAATAATGTGAATATAAATTGCAAGTGATTCAACAGAGAGTGTGCTTTGGTTAAAGCACGTGACGATTACAGTATGAAATAAGTCGTTATCTAGATTAACTGAGCTACACAATAATACCACTGAACAGGAAGTGATACAATACCACAGTGAGCGCAAACACTTTATAATTTTAGAAATGCCACCTGATTGTATTACACATCCTTCCCTGAAAGAATTCCCCCAAATCTTTATAGTATAACCTTTATTTGTTGAATTTATTGCAGGGCTGTAATTCTGAACTATTAATTTTAAATGTGATCATCTTTTTTTGCTTGAATTTTGCAAATAATTTAAAATTAAATTGGATTACAGTGATGGCTCCCAACAGTTATGAAAGCAAGATAATCAAGAGAAAAAAATTTTTCTTTTACATTCTTTTTTTTTTTTGCCATTGTCATCTTGTCTTTCCTTTACAGCTGGGTGCTTTCATGCTTCAATAAAAACCCCAAACTCACTCCCCTAGAGATGTGGCCAGGTTTACTTCAGTTTGAGCCAACATTACAGGAAGACAGATTTTGATTACCAAGAATTGTAAAACCAATTCAGCTCTTGGCGAGGAAGAACAGATACTGTTTCAGTGTTTCAGAAGTCGGGTAATCACACTAAATAATCTATCTCAATACTTATCAAAATAATCAAGCTTATTATTTTTACTGTAATTGTGCAACCCTGCTTTTTGCTGCTGTGATAAGAAATGCCACATGTGCCTTCTGTTCACTGCCCGCTATCTCTCCCCCCGCACAGTTATGTGTCTTCCCACTAATTTCTCACAGACTGTCTGTTATGGTAGCAAAGCTCCCCCAATGTCAATCATTATTGCGTATTGATTAAGAATGACAGATGAGAGAACTGTACCTGTGTATTTTGCTTGGAAAAAACATACAGAGTCAAAATAGAGCAACCAAGTGTTACTTTTAATAAATTCACATGATGGTTGAAACAGGTGTTCTAAAGCATTTCTAATTACCTTAAATTAACAAGCGGTGGTTCTGATAATCTACTCCTGTTACCCCGCGTCACTGTGAGCGTAACTGCATATCAGCGCGTGCTCTGCTGCAGCTGCCAAATTTTACTATTGCAAAGACTGTTCTAGTGTCTGTGCTTGTTCTCTTCCTAACATGTGCTCCATTCACCTCGGCACGCTGCTTGGATTCGTGTGGTGAGCATTGTGTGAAATTCTGCATGATGCTTTTGTGGAGTCCTGGCATTCATGTGCAGATAGGACAGGCGACCCACTGCGTCCTCTGTTCCTGCATTCTCAGGGGGCATACACTCAAAAATAAAGAAGCATGCTACCAACAAATCCTCCTTTCTATCATGAGGTGAACCCAAAAGTCAGCAGTTCAGTTCACGGGACACCGTATTTCATAGAGTGCTAAAGTAGTGAGGAGGGAGGCATAGAGGCCAAAGGCAATGAATAATCTCACTTAAATAAACCTAGCATACATTCAGACTAAACAATTTGCTTATTCTAAATGAATGCAGAGAGATTCATATTAATTTGAATCATCCTGCAGCACTTATTGCAAAATGCTGAAAAAAAGCTCTGTGTAACTATCTCTTTAAATGTTAACCACATGAATTGGTAATAACATTAAAGGTTACTACTTAACTATATACTTAATAATTTCTTATAATTAAAGTAATGTGTAATGGTCACATAGTAATTTCCAGGGTCTCTGCAAGCATTGTTACCATGTATTGTTTACTTATAATTACAATTTAAAAAGCAATAAGTTACTTTTCCTTTAACGGACAGATTTTATTCCTAATCTACAGCGATGGTGTCGATCTTGGTGATGTCTGTATTTACACTGCGTTTCACTTCTACACTACAAGCTAAAAGCTGTCATGAACACAAGCTTTTCACAAACTGTATCGCTTTTATTTTAATGTTCAGCTCCCTTCACGCTCTCATGTTCAGATGGTGATTGTTCACCATTTCTGAAATGGAGTCAAGTCGGGTGGCTCTGGGCTTGGGCGGCTCATCCTCAGAGACAGGAATACAGTTGTCTTCTGCAGAGGCCAGTCCATGACTTGAGTCTTCTATAGATTTTTTACATCTTCCCTTCCCACACAGCCTTTGTAGTAGCCGCAGCAGAGCAAGTCTTAGCTCTCGACAGCGCAGGGCATACAGCAGTGGGTTGACTGCAGAGTTGACCAGACAGAGGGTGCTGCAGAAGGCAAATGCCCTCTGTTGGTAGCAGGTCAGGATCATTGAGACGTCTACTAACATGAAAGAAAGTACAGGAAGCCAGCAGCCCACCAGTATGAGCAAAATCAGGCCAAAGGTGCGAGCCAACCGGATATCCATCCTCATGCGAGCGTGACCTGTTCCTGCTGCTCCGTGGAGGCTGGTCATTGACGATACATGGCGGTGGGCCTTCCACAGGATGAGAGAATAAGCTCCCAAAATGAGAGCCAGGAGCACCAGGATGAAGCTGGTCCAGCAGGCTAGATAGTCCTTGTTGATGTAGGGAAACAAGCGTGAGCAAGGTGGAGTAAGGCCTGTGGGACACCTCCAGCCCATCAGAGGCAAGAAGGAGAGAAAGATGGTTACACTCCACAGAATCAGAAGGCTCAGCAGGGCTCTCTGGCGTGTCAGCAGCACCTTGTAGCTGGAGGCCCGGTGGATGCAAAGGTAGCGGTCCAGAGCAGTCAGCAGTAAACTCCCCACTGAGCTGGAAAAGGCCATGGTGACACCACCCAACTTGAAGAGATAGGCAGTCGGGCCTTCGCTGCGATCAAAGAGGTGAAAGTGTAGAAAGCTTGTGGTGAAGAAACAACTGGCAAAGACATCAGCCAGAGCAAGGCTGCCAATGAACAGATAGGATGGCCGCTTTCGCAAGGTGACTGTGGAGGCAATCACCACCAGCACAAGAGCATTTTCCAGCAGTGTGACAGGGCCTGCCAGGAAACAGATGGAGCCGATGGCTGTCTTCTCTGCTGGAAACAGGACCCTGTAGCAACTCAGATTCTCACAGGACTCATTACCTAGGAGAAAAACACAATCAGCACCCTGACGAATCTTAGTTGACCAGTCAACTGTACATGCAGATGTCGTTTTTTTATACAACCCAGCACTGAATTTTACATTTATGGAAGGCTGCATACCTATTGGTGATGAGACATTGCATTTGGTTTGTGCAGAAGTAGGAGCCTTCCACTCCGCCATTCCAGCTGTAGCGTTCTGGTCTACTGCCTGCTATAATTAGAAAATGAAGTACAAGAAATGTGTAACAAATATTGGTTATAGATGAAGCACAAATGTACCTGCAGAAATTGATCTGAACGTAGGATCATAAGATTTAAAAAAAGATTTAATTCACATCTTTATGTGATAAGAATCCTTCACCTTGACGTTTGTCACACTAGGTGGACGAGACAGGTAATTTCCCGTGGAGAAACAAATAAAACAGAAAATGCGATTACATTTCATCTCGTTGTCAACATTGATCCTGGAGCTTAAAGGGAACGTCAGCGTCTCTGAGTCATGACAGAAAGTCATTTGGGGGTCAAGACAAACAGATCATCACAGTATCAGCTGATGATGTTACTGGAGAGATAGTCGCCTGGTAGAACATGGTTTTAAGGGAGCCATAAAACATGGATTTTTACTGAAGGCTGAATTTATTTTAAAATACCAAGAGATTCGTCCTTGTGCTTGTTATGTAAAAAAGAGAAAGACAGTTTTTCATCGTGATGTGTTCATCCTGCTACTATATCCCTGAAACATTTAACTTTAGTATTAATGCCAGGTACAAATATGCACATCTCATAAATGTTTAAACCTCTAGAGGGATACTCTGTATTACAAAAATATATTTTCTTTGTTACAAGGCTTTCTAAAGCACCAGCTTTTACTTTATTTGTTTCTGTGTTTTTTTGGGGGGGTTTGTGTGTGTGTGTGTGTGTGTTAAATATTTCCAAGCTGTGGTTGTGCTGTTATTGTACAGGTTGCCCATGTTACTGCCCCCTTCTGGAATCAGAGGGGATTGTATTTACTCATTTAATGGGTGAAGGTCACGGTTGAGTTAAAACAATCCCCCATGAAGTGTGTTGCCTGTATGCAATCAATAGATTAAAGGATGTGTGGAAAGCTGATGTGAAAACATTCGATTGAAGTAAATTATCTTGTGATAAACTGAACGGACTGCCTTTTTTGTGTGCACTGAGTGGCTTGAGATTGAGACTTTTTTTTTTTCTTTTTTGTGGCGGGTACGACTACAAAGGGAGTAATCAAAATGTTCTTAAAGCAAAACGTTTTTAGAGCAGCTGATAAACACTAAGGAAGGATATAAATAAAATTAAATGTGGCATTGTTCCATTCATACCATTGTTATTCTGTTTCCACTGTTTCTGTTTTTCAACGCCTTATGAAGTCTATAAAAAATGCATATGTGCGAGATGGAAGGAAATAAGTCTTAAAAAAGCTCCTTATTGACTTGAGGGAAAATAATTCTCAGTTCAGCAAAGGGCCATATTGGTGCATGCACTGTGGATATTACACCACCTAAGGCTTTCATTCGTTATAGTGAAATTTTTTGAGTGACATCTCTGTTAAAGCATTCGACAACCAGTCAGCCTTACAGGTAGTGCAGTGGCACTGGGGCATACCCGAATCTTAACACTGACACCCACAGACAGCCATTTTAGCAACAGTGTGGCTAACAAATACAGTGAAATATGGTGTTGCAATAAACCATTGAGTCACTTTTGCATCCTGCCACAGTGTTTCAACATATCATGAACCCTTCATGCAAAATAAAAAAAATTAAAATTTAACCACTATTTGAAATCGCTCTTTTTGTATTTAATGTAGGAAACAGAGGCATAATTTTAAAAAAGGTTAGAAGTAGCAGATCAGTTCTCTACATGTTAGATTAGAAACACTGCAGACAACATTTTTTCTTTCAATTTCATACTTTCAAAATTCCACTTCAAAGCAATTACAAAATTATTGCTGTATATACGTGGATCTTTCTGTCATGTTCAATAAGGTTTTAAGAACTCACCTTATCTTCTTGCTTGGCAAACTGTGAAAAGATCTGATTTCCTGCCTCTCAGTCACCGAGCTGAAGCAGCATGACAGCACAGACCAACGGACCTGACTACTGGGAAAGTGTGCCTGTGAAGGGAGAAGATAAGGAGGTAGCTGAGAGGGGGCGGGAGTCTGAGATGAAACAAAAACCAAGCCCACTTTTTGATAGATTATCCACTTTCTGTAACAAATTTCAAAAGATTATTTTTTTTTTTTTTGGCTTGTATGTTTTTCTCCTAATATTTTCATACATACAAACAGAAATAGAGATCTACAGCAGCGATCTCACACCTTTGAATGATGTGTCTGACTCTGGGGCAGAAATATTAAATACTTAATATTATTAGATGTAAGATTGGATGCCAGTTATCAAGTGTGAAAAGCATGCTGCTATTTTTAAAAAAAACAGGAAATACATCATAACCACATTAGGGTTTGCAGGCTATTACTCAAACACAGAACTTTTCAAAGATCCTTAAATAACCCAATAACTGGACTTTTAGCTAATATTATTTTTAACAAACTATGCTACCTAAGGTCAAGAATGAACTGTTCTAGTCACGGTAAAGCCCACTTTCTATTAGATTATTCCTATATGAGCAGCAATTGTTTTCCTTCCACCTCTTTTTCTCATTACCTTCCACTCATCTTCATTTGACAGACAGTATCTACCATTATACAAATAAATGCAGTGCACATCCTGTCCCTGCAGGATCACCTAATGCTATATTCATAGCACATTGCTTGAGGGATTAGAGGAACACCCTGCTGCTTTTTATAGAAGTGACAGAACTGCAGTTATTTCCTTGTGTTTCTTGTTAGTCCTGCAGCCTTTCCAGGTTGTACCCCGCCTTTTGCCCCATGACAGCTGGGATAGACTTCATGGATCAATGTTTCTGGTTTTGGTACATTACAATGGACAATTTAATTACCTGGTTTATCTTGGTACTGCATAAATTTGACAGCCTGTTTGGTTTTTGTCATAATTCACCAACATATTCATCCTAGAATTTGAAGTTGAGCTAGTCAAATAGTTAATCTACAGATTAATAGCATTGGCTCGAAAGCCAAGACAGATCTCCACTCAAGTGGGCGAGTCAGTGTGTAATACTGGATGCAGTACATAGGGGGCAATACTATGCAACCCTGATTCAGTGGACAATACGAGTGAGGCAGTAACCTGGCCAGGAGCTGAAGGTGATGGGTTAAAAGTTTGTTTAGTTGATTATTCTTTAGACATACAAACTTGCCAAGCAGTGCGCTCAGCAATGAGGTCATTTAATTTAGATTAAGTCCCTCGTGGTAAAAATAGGGTACATTAGTTCGACAACAATTTAATCAGGTCTCCAAATCACATACCTGAGGCGATCTGAAATAAATTAGCAACCTATTTTAGCATTTAGGAAAGATTATGCTCAATAACACAGAGTCAGTAACTGGGACTGACAAATATAACAAATATATCGAATTACACGACAAGAAAGGAGTTACTATTCAACTGCATGTTTATTTAAAAGAACAGAAATGTCTTGCAGAAAGGCAGCAATATCTGGTGCACGGGCTCTGTCTTCTCCTCCTACGACCTGATAAATTCAGCAGGCCAGAAAGCAGGAAATGTGATTAGGAGCAGGCAGCACAGCTTCAATAAGATCTCTACTCACTCTCTCTCTGTCCAGGTGCAGCGTACACACAACAGACAACAGGACAGACTAAAAGCTGAAATGTTCAATTATCTGTTGAATTACTGTTACGCAATCCATTTTTAGAAATTGCCCTGGACACAAACATCAGGGCCAGTTCTGCTGCTTCAGACGGATTTGGATTAAATCCATTAATCAAATTTCCGCTCCTCATTTCCAGATTGCCAGACCCTCAGGGAGCAGTATCAGTTCACTGACATGAAAAACACAGGAAAAAATGATCAGGCAAAAATCAAATTACTTGGAAGCTTAATTCTTCAGTAATGCTTAATTATTTACTTTGTTTTTGTTAAATGAAAGGCCTGACTTCTAAATATGGAAATTAAATGCACAAAATGAAACTACAAATGTAAACAGATACATCTAAATCTCAGACTCAAATATCTTTCAATTACCATCGTCGTGAAAAACATCTTACATTTGCTGTTCCCATTTGCCGTCTATCATACACAGCTGTCATTAAGCTCTGTTTCAGCATTACAGGTTACTTTTAAAGCAGCATTAAGGATCTGAGGTGAAGAAAAGAGTGCAGGCAGGGTGGAGCGGGTGGAGACGAGTGTCGGGGGGTGATTTGTGACAGAAGGATCGTTGCAAGACTGAAAGGGAAGGATTACCAGATGGTAGTGAGACGTGCTATGATGTATGGTTTGGAGACAGTGGCACTAACAAAAAAACAGGAGGCCGAGCTGGAGGTGGTAAGATTTTCATTTGGAGTGACCGGGATATCAGAGGGACAGCTCAGGTTGAGCGATTTGGAGACAAAGTTAGAGAGGCAAGGTGAGATGGTTTGGACATGTGCAGAGGAGGGATAGTGGATATAAAGAGTAGGATCACAGAGAAGATTCATGGACAACAAAACATAATTTCACATAAAGGAACAAAACACTGGGCCACCAGCCCAGGACCATGACAGAAGGTATGTACAATAATTCTACATGTTCCTGGCGTGTTTTTTTTTTTTTTTAATCTGTGCTGGCCCATACATTTACTGGCAGGTGTTTTTACAGTCGCTAAAGGATGAATCGAAAGCGAAAGCGAGGTCTGGGCAATGCCATAGCGTCTGAAGGGACGCAGTACGAGTGCTGTATGTACACAAATCACTTTTTGGCAGCGATCACTTTTTGGCACAAGACCGGCTATTCAGATGACAAATTGCTCCACTGCCACTGTGTACAGTGTGGCGGCATGTACATTATGCGTACATGCAGTGCACTACACAGTAATATTCAAGATAAATTCAAATCAGTTTATTGCACCCTATAAATTCTAAGAGTATATTTGATACCAAGATTTCCAGCATTTTTCAACACCAGGATGTGTTTTTAATACTTCCTATTACAATAAAATACCAAAGAACCAGGTAAAATTAAATATCATGAAAAAAGATCAACATTTTCTGAAAAAGAGTACCCTTTGGACAATTTGGAAAATGTTGATAATTAAATAGAGCCTTCACGGTAATCAGGCCCCTTCACGTCCCTTCCCCCCATGAGCGAAACAAAACCACAGCTGCTCATTGTGCTGGCTCTCTTCATGCACACCTGGGAGAGGTAAGGACGCTCTGTTCTGGGAGGGTGAGGCCTAGTTTGGCCTCTTCTTCTCTCTGAGTTCCCCTGGCGCATGCAGAGGTTTTCTGGTTAGCCGGTACCCACCACTAACCAAGTCAGCTCAGCAGCCGACTTTACAAGGAGCAACCACACCAGAGCAAGTTGGTGCAGAGTGCTAACTCTGCTAACAAAGAGAGCAATGGGAGGCATGCTTATCGTTGGACCTCAGAAGGCACAGCTGAACCAGACTACAAGGCTTCCTAGGTCGGACCCGGTCAGCAGGATCCTACTCCAACCAGTGACTGGTAAATCACCTGGCCACAGTGTAGCTTATCATAGTATATTATTAAGAACATAAATGTCTTGATGTATTTCATCTATTTAAATTGGGTCACTGGAATGGGTAGGTTATTGTGCTTCATACTCCTCGGTTGACGCTTATTTATCCGGCACCACTGTTCCACGTGATTACCTTTTATTTGGAGTAAACACCACGAGACACGTGGAGAGGACATTTGAAACTCCCTCCTCACGCATGCGCTTTTTTCTGTGGCTCGAACAAAGACATTTACTGTTGCAGGGGTGGCTCTCTCTCTCTCTCGCTCTCTTTTTATTATTTTTGTAAATAAACTTTCTTAAATATATATATTTGGATGTAATTAATGTTATATGAGTGAATACTGCCAATCTCTTCTATTCAGATCCCATTATGTGACTTTGATAGTAGTTATTAATTGAATTAATAATAGTTACAAATAGTGTAGATTAAACTAATGCTTTGTCTAGATTTCCTATTATTCATGAATTATAAAATAATATTAATAGTTATGAGATTGAATAAATACACTGGGAGTCCCTGCATTAATGTTGGTGCTGCCTGTGTAAGGCATTGTAATATCTACAGTGAGCCATAACCCCTAGAATGCTTTTGCAGAGTTTTTCTCACATAGTCAAGTCTGTGACACTCATTTAGTCCAATGAACGGGGGTGACATACAGTCATTCCTGGCCCACTTGTTGTTTTGCAAAAACTGCAGATATAAGTGTAGATTTCAGGGCGGATTTAGGAGATAATAGTCAGGAAAGAAAGAAATGACTTTCTCAGAAATACTGCAGCAGTGGTATTCAGCAAGGAATGCACCAGCGGCACTTTTTTCTCCTTTTATAATCCCAAATCTGAATTTAAGGTATGAGTTCATAAACAAATTAATTTGTGGTCAATAAAATTATACCTGCCATGTACATTTAGTGTTCTTGTCTCAGTCAACAGCAGTCCAACCTTGCTTTTGCTACTGTGGACAAGGAAAAAAGGTGGTCTGATACCAGGTATCCCCCCCAAACAGACTAAAAACCAAGTTAGTTGTGAGCTTCTTGTTTTCAGCCTTACTAACATAGCTGAAATGTTCTTGATACCTTAAAATTTTCCTCCAAAACAGTCATGTGTGACATGTTTTGAAAGTCATAGACATGTGCACAAGCATGTCTGCGATATTGCCATCCAGGGTTTTATGGATGAATTTATGGTCTTTGAGTTTTCTTTACATAATATAACATTTTCACACATTTTGGAAATGAAATTATTGAATAGTAACCTGTCACTTGGTGTCCCGCCCTGAAAAAAATAAAATAAAATGAAACTTATGCCCATGTTTGTAGAGAGGTCATTAATAATTCCAATTAGTCAAAATAATGTACTGCTATTCCCAATGTGTTGATGCCAGCATTAAGGGGGGGGGGGGATTAGGGAGAAATGTATTTCTGCGTTTAAACAGATTGGTAGCCTCATAAAGATGCAAAAATACATGTGAATTGAGCCTTTGCACATGTAATGACTGAAAGTGGAAACCTGAGACATGTTGTTGAGAATGGCCCTTATCTGTTTTGTAAATCAATGGTCAGTGTTTTCTAAATATATTTACTAAATGGACTTTACATAAAATAAAGGTAAACATTTTGAGGTGTTTTGTTATAAGGTTATTATAAAATGGCTTTACTTATTCAGCCAACTTGAGATACTTCAAATGTTACTTGACTTCAAAAAAAATGTTCCTGTCTGTGGTTTTTACAAAAGGTCCTGTGGGTATTTTGACAGAAAACCATCTGAGATTGCTCTCTTTCCAAAACAAAGTTGTATGAATGAACTGGAAACTTTGCCTGCAGGCCGTGGCCCCGTAAAAATCTTAACTCTCCATATATAGGTCCATCTTGATGAGGACCTTCAATTTACTGTGGGCTTTCCTCCCTCCAGCACACCTATAGTCCTGGTCCTATATCATCATGAGTCTTTTAATATTTCTATTTTGTAAATTGTATAACTTTTATAGCATATTAAGTTGCTTGTATAACTGAATGAGAAAATTACATAATACTTCACTGGAAAAAAAAAAGTTTAATTTGAATGTGACTTAGTTGTGCAGAAGTTGTGCTCAACTTATAATTGAGCAGTGAGAAACTGTTTCTGTACTTTCCCCAACTTCCTTTTGCGTGGGTGTGTGAAAGGCCTTTCAAACTCTTCAAGTTCATATTCATACCGCCAATCACTTGTTTATAGGCTGTCGGCCAAAACCTGTACTAAGAGAATCTGTAGTTTTCTTTTTCTCTGTGTGAAGGGGGGTTGAACTATGAACCTGGCAGCTTTTGTATTTTCCATTCTACTCCACTTCACTGTCTACTGTGACGTGTTTACACCGCTTGGCTTTTTCAGCCAGTCAAATATGGCGAGTAATCCTACCTCCTGTGTTTGGAGCGACCTACAGCGGCCTCTGGGTGACCTACTTTCCTTACATAGTTGACTCTTGATTGCCACAACCCCCTTCGGAGGTTGCTTTTCTTTGGGGAGTGTTCTGCCATGCCATGGCCTTCGACTTTGAAAAACGTTGCGCAACTCTTTAAAAATCCAGGCTAGGAGGCAGGGAAGGCCATACTGACATAGATCTTAATCTTTAGACTTAGAAGTGCACACTGAAAGACTGAGGTATGATGCTCATGGTCAGTGTCCTTTAAAAAACTTTTCGAAAAGTAAGACCAGCAATCAAAGGGAAAAACTGAATGTAATATTATATAAAGCAGAAAAATACCCCAGCCTCTGTATCAAAGCTCTGATACTGGATCACACCAGTGAGCAAGTTGTTTTTTTTTTTTCCCTCTTTCTTCTACCAGGACAAAATGTTTGGCTGGGCAGCGGCTCATATACATTTTTACAGCCTGTTGCTGCTGTTTCAAGGCAAGACAAAAGGGGTTAACCTGAGTAAACAGGAACTGTAATAAAACCAAAGCAGTTTCCTGTAGCACAAAACGTCGTCCAATAAATCTAAACATTGCGCACATATTTACAAGTTAACTGAAGGAGTTGGCTGACATGGCTCGACATGACATAACGCTTAACTGCATCTGTGTTCACTCTAAACATTTATACAATGTTTATACAATGTTACATTAGGTTTTAGAGTTCGAAAGTGGTGGTTTTCTTATTTCACTTCTCAGGAAATACCCGAGCTCCAACAATGGGCAAAGAGAGGAGGGTCGGTGATTGACGTCACCAGTCTGGCAACAAGCCTCTGTTTGGCTCTTCGCTGATTGGTCGTTTACTTCGTAGTCGGTGCGCCATTGGTTTGATGCGATTTAGAAGGGAGTACATATCGTTGCTGTAGATTCCATTTTGTCGCAATTCAGAGTCGGGAGAGAGACGAGTGACATCTCTACGCCCACTTTTAACACCAAACAAGCTTCGAGGGTGACGGATTTGTAGGAAATATAGCTTGCTGTGCTTCCTACATAGTCCGCAGAGGGAATCCAGAAGCTAACTATATTTTTTTCTGACGAAAGGCTTTAACAACCAAGCCTGAGGAAGTCGGTAAGAAGCAGTTGTTTTGCCTCGTCGCCATATTAAGCCGAGTTTCTTTGTTTTGGTTCGGTGCCAAAGTACAGCGACGTAGACCATAAAAACGTTCGATTTGTAACCAGTGCGTTTACTAATCAATTCTACATGAAGAGTATGAATACGACCGATTTTTATTGGTAAACTTACTACACAAAACCCAGTGCAGATTGATCGCAGTTTAAGCCCAGTCTGAGCAAAGTGGGCTATTATGTCGCACTTTTCTTACATAACATTTTCTTGTGCTAATCGCCATCGCTTACAATTTAGATAAGTGTTTTTTTTATATACATATAAAGCAAATGCTGAGGAACTGTCAATTTGTTGCTTTTTTTGTGTTATGTAATGATATTTGAAGAAAACGTCAGTTCCCAGCCACACGTCACAGCATTGTGAGCGCTATTGTTATGTTAAGTCCTGCTTATTTAGCATATCTAATCGACGTTTTTTGTTTGCTTTTTTTTTTTTTTTTTTTTTTAATGCCCTGTAGGGTCGACGACTTCTTGGAGCGTCGTGCGCCGAGGTGAATTGATGTTCAGCTCGGCTTCACGAGAAAACAACGCTCATTGGCACATGAAAACCTCAGACCCTGCTGGACACAAATGTGCAGCGAGAGGTAGACAGAAGACTACTTCGAGGACCTGGGGCCCGATTGGAGGAGAAAGATTAAAGAGAGACGTCTACTCGGTCAACTTTCTGACAACAAAGAGGTGAGCTGGCGCAGTTTTGCGCTTGGCCGTGTGGGGGATGGGCGAGCCTCGCTGTCTGGTGTTTCTGCACGTAGTCTCTGTGCTTGTTTTTTTTTATTGTGTTGTGCCTGTTCGCATGCTTGGTGGTTAACAATTTACCCAGTAATTTAATAGATTATCAGTGTGGATACAGTGCGTAACCAGGGTCACAGTTTATTTTAGTAACAATGTTCTCATCATTTAGGTGACACCTAGAGCAAAAGCAGTATGGGAGGTGGAGAGAGGTACAACATTCCAGTTTCCCACCCTGAGCGTCCTTTAGCCAAGAAGAACCACCACCTTGGCCGGGCAAAGCAGCGAAGCCGTGACCAGAACGGAGCAGCAGCATCTGTAGGAGGGGCAGGGGGCCTTCACCACCATGGCCACCGTCGGAGCGATAAAGGCGCTGCCTACCACAGGTCTCCAGAGACGCGGCAGGCCGTGTCTGCAGAGAATGCTTCTCTCTGTTTTGCCACCAACTATGATCAGAACTGGGAGGGTGCAGTGTCTCATCTCAACACGCTCCTGGCAACCCAAGGCAGCCCAAGCTATGCAGGGCCTAAATTCAGTGAGCCACCTTCACCCAGTGTTTTGCCCAAACCCCCTAGTCACTGGGTGTCCTTCCCTATAGGCTCCTGTGACAACAGGGAGGTCATGGCCTTCCAGCTCAAGAGCCTCCTGAAGGTGCAGGCCTGATGGGGGATACCAACACTTCATTTAAAGAAAAAAAGCCAATGCATGGACCCACCCACCAGGAACGCCTCAGTTCTGTAGTATTTTTAGCTTTTTGTTTGTTTGTTTTTGGCTGACCTTGAAAGTTAATGGATGTTTGGCAGGAGCGATGTCTTGCCGTTCCTGTGTATCATCCATTTTAAAATACAATATTTTAAATTTACAGAATTGCAGCCTTGCTGGTCGGTGATGCCATTAGTGGAGTTTCTGTGACTATGACAAACTGGATATCCTTTGTACTTATGTTTTGTTTTGTTATTTTTAATCATGGCTGTCAAGGCAGATTGAGTGTGCTTTTTTCCCCCAAACAAGGATTGTAACATAGGTCAGGAAAATTCCCATCACTTTTACAGTCCACTTCTTTGGACAGATGTGGCATTTCATTTATGTAGTTTTATGATGATCATTGGAGTTATCTCTTGAAGCTTTAGGTGCTAAAGCAGGTTCATATTTGTAGCAATTTTATTTTTTGTCAGGGGCCCATTGTTGTTTACATTCATTGTTTGGATAGAGAAGGCACTCAACTGCAATTCTGCAGGGAAAAAGCTGTTTTACAGGAGATGAGCTGTAGTGTAACTACAGGTTAAAGGTATAACCTCAAACGAAGGGTAGTAAGAGACCATGGCACACTGGCCTCGGACCTTCAACTCATGTACCCTTTTTTTATTGCGCTGTGCGCACATGCACTTGGAGTTGAGTGTGTCCAAGGTCTACAGCACTCTTATCATAGCATTATTTTGTATAAGTCCTTTCTGTTGTTGTGGTTGAAAGATGTATGACGTGCTGTGTATAACCAAAGCAATGTTTTGCTTTTCTTTTTTTTGGACATTTGTGCAGATGGCGCTGTTGCCATTTCCACTTGCCAGTTCGAGGTGAATGATTTGAAGTCAACTTGGTCACCTGTTCTAATTAGTACCGTTACTGCTCCTCAGTCTCTGCCTCTTCAGGACAGTGCTGCAGCTCCAACATGCGGAAGGGGGCCTGGCTTAAATGTGGGGCTGCTGAGTTTCATTTTCTCAAAAATCACATTACCTGGTCCTGTTGGCTGTATGCTTTTCTGCACAAGGCAAGACAGAGCTGAGGAAGGTTTCTGAAGCGGCCCAAGCGCCTCAATGTGAGACAGGAGGCTGGTGTTTTGTTTACAATTAAGTCTCTAAGTTGACTTTCCTGTAATCAACAGACACTTGCTGCCCCTTGTTTCTTGCACTTACCCTCCTGCACTGCAATCAGACTGTTTTTTTTTTTCCTGTTTTTTTTTTTTTTCATAACTTACAGGCCAGAATGCTGTTGAATTGATCGAGGCGTAATTGACTATCTTCTGTGGATTCTCTTTTAGTTCTCTGAGGCTCTTTTTGCTTTCCCTTTGCAGAATTGGAGCCATTTATGGCCAACTTAAAGATGACAAAACAAAGTATGAGCTTGTGAGTTCAAGAGCCATGTAAATAATGAACTGTATAAAATACTTGTAGCATATGTACATTTGCAGGCCAAGTTTGAGGTCTGTTTGACAAAAGTATTTTTAGTAATAACACTGAATGTATGAGACATGCTAAGGTCATGTCTTGACTTCAATACTGAAGAATATTTTTGTTAAAAAAAAAAAACTGCCTATAGTATCCGTCAGTACCCCTACACTGTTATCTTTCCAGAGCTCTTGCACATTTTTTATTGTTGTGTATTATGCAGTGTAGGGTGAAAGATGCTAAATGGAAAAAAAATAAAACTAGAAAATACCAATTGGATTCTAGGAGACTTGCACATGTATAGATTTGAGTTGTGAATGTGCTTACAGTGCTCTGTAAGCATGACTTTTTTTTTTCTATACAAAACAAAAACAAACTTTGTGCCTAAGTTAAAACTCATACTGAAACTGACCATATTCATTGGTGGCAATTTCCCAATTTACAAAATGTTTTAACCAGAGACACTTTCCGCTCTCAGCTGTTCTTCCGCCAGCTGACAACTGAAAATGGCTCCATAATGTTTAAGTACTGCCTTTCTTTGGTTCATGTAAACCATTTTTTTCTTGCCCAGGCTAAATCATGCATAGCAGTCTCCGTATTCAAAATTTTCAATGAATTGGCATTTGAATTTATCCCTCTGAAATGTCACCAAGAATAACATTGTGCCCTGTTTACAATTGGAGTTAATTTGTTAAAAATGTAAAAGAAAGCACTCTTTGAATTGACAAACTTAAAAAAAAAAAAGCAAAAAAAGAAACAATAAATCCCTTCCCCTACCCCCCTATTTTGTGTTTGAGTATTTTTGACCAGATGTAGTGACACTTGTTTGATGCTATTATCAGCTTTTAACTTGGTTACAACAGAGCTTAAGCCAGAGCATGGTAAGAATACATTTATTGACAAAAGGTACCAGATATAGCAGTTTAAACAAGTTAGGGGCACTAAGTACAAGAAAAACAAACGATTCTCATCTTGAATATATCATTACATAAAATGATGCCATATTGGGTACCAGGTAAGTGCACTCAGCATATCTTCCATTGCCACAGCAATTACAAATACTGGAGTATATAACATGTAAGGAAATTAAACATGTAAGGCCACTGGTAAACTAGGACCTTCAGTTTAGCACATGTATAAAAAAAAAAATCAACCCCAACAGGAATCAGCTGTGCTTTTATTGACAATTTATTTTGGCAACAGATTCCTTTATATTGAAATAAGAAATGGAAGCAGGGAGCACACTCCTTTCACACATGCACACCTTTCTAGAAACATATCTTAACGTGTCCATTTTGGGTCTAAATGAGCACTCTGGTAGCTTCTCCATGAAGGTCATGACAGCAGTTCTTAACAGGGCTGGACCTAGAATCATTTACATCCAGTCCATGCAGGTACATTTATAGATATGAACGCACAACATGATCGCACTGCATGAGCTCCTCAGCTCACTACAGCAATAGCATGTTTATAATTTCTCATTTTATTTGCATTAACTTTAAAGCACTCTTGTAACACATTTTCCCAATCCAGAAGCTAGACATCTCTCTTAAGTATGTGTGGGAGGGACTTTGTGCAGTTCTCAGCAGCAAAGAGGCACACACAAAGCTCTTAATAACAACAGCAGCAGCAGAGGGAACCGAGTATTCTACAGTCTAGTGTCAACACTGACAATACTTTTAGCTACAAAAGCAAAAATCTTTTGCACGCATGTCAAATATCACTTGCTGTGGTTCTCTTAGTTACTGCTGTTGTCTGAATGAAGCTGGGAGGAACATAGAGAATGACAAAATACCTTCATTACCAGATTAATGAAACCTACAATATGAAGTAACATGTCCGAAAAGGGCTAGAATTGAACATTAAACAGAAACCGCTAGTGAAACAAACAGGGTTTTGGAGAACAGTCAGTGGCCTCTAGACTTATGTCCAGCCCAGGACCTGGAACGAGAGCGTGATCGGGACATGGATCTAGAGTAGGAGCGTGATGGGGATCTCCTAACAGACTGTTTCTGTGATGGGTGGAAATCTTCTGCCGGGCTGTGAGACCTGGATTGGCTCTTTTTACCTTTGGGTCTAGACCTGGACGGTGAAGGGGAGCGGGAGGTGGAGTGTGAGGCTGGTTCATGGTGCGTTCTGTGGTGGTCACCGGGAGGAGCTTTGTGCCTGGTGGGATTATCATTATTAATGCTCAGAGTGGGTACAGCGAGATGTTTCTATTATTACTGAAATATTGGAAGATTCAAGTAAGCCTACTTGTTATTTTCATGGCTTCTGCTTCGCCCATGTCGACTGTACGATCGAGAGCTGTAGAGAGAACAAAACAAAATTGCTCAGTTACTGCACAATTTGGATGAACCACTTTATATCCTTGACAGCATAACATTCCCTTATACAAGTAGTATATAGCTTCCTGTTTATTACTTATAGATTTGAGCCATTTTAGGCAGAAACTGCCAGGCTGAGACGTTGCATGTGATGGAATAATTTTGGACAGACAACAGAAGACAATCTGCTTCATATGAATTACTGCTAAAGTATGCGGTTTCATTTTGGTTAGCGAGCTGCTTGGATGGAACGTGTACAAACCAGAATGCATGATGCCCGCCCACAAGTTGCAAATTACTAAGACTATTACAGGAAACTACGTTTATGCCACACCACAAGCAGTTCATAACAAGCATAGTTACAAATATTTTACAAGCACTGGTACTGACTGTCACTCATGCATAACAGGTCAATGTTACACTAAGTTACACTGAAGCAGCACCATAAGTGTTATTTCAGCATACCCAGCGTCATCAGGCGGAGGCGTGGTACATTATGGACAGGTGACCAGTTCATCGCATGGCCAACACACACACACGCACACATTCACACCTACAGGCAGTTTAGAGTGACCGATCAACCTAAAATCAACCTTTGCACTGTGGGAGGAAACCCACACAAGCACGGGGAGAATATGCAAACTCCACACAACAGCCTGGACCAGGAATCGAACCCGGATCGTCTTGCTGTTAGTGAAGATGATCCTCGCTTAGGAATTAAATCTAAGGTGGTAGACTGCGAGGCTGGCGATGTCTGAATTTCTTCTGCAGTGTGTTCACCCATTTCCAGCTTTGGGTGTGATGTTTAGGCAGCTATGCTAGCACACAGTATGGGCACTCTCAATGTGCACACGCAGCAGCCTATACTAAAGCATGAAGTAGTGAACGCGTGGAGTCGAGGTGTTTTGATTGCTGTATTTTTTCCAGTCAGTAGCATACTCAATGTCAATTCACACATTGTTAACACGGCAATTAAGATATTATTGTACACGATATATATCGCACACGCCTAGTCTGAAGCCTATTCCAGCTGTCATTGTTTGAGAAGTGGGGTATAGACTAAACAGGTCCCCAGTTCATTGTGACGATGGTAAGTTGCCAATTTGCATTATCTAAAATTGTAAGATCGTGGTGCACTCTACTGGTGTTACATTATATGAAATCATGACATGAACTCTGCAAACAGATTTCATCTTATGATGATTGCACTAGCTTCACCATTGGTACTCAGATACTAATCAATACTAAAAATGACTATCGGATTAGATACTCATTTGCAACAGCATTGTTTTTGCCTTCTCCTGTTGACAATTTTTCACAGCACTAACGAGCAGGCACACAGTCCCTCCCCGCACCAGCAGCTTAAGTAGTTGATGCTCACATCTCTGAACAAAGGTCAGCAGTTAAGTGTTGCTGAAACGGGAGCTTAAGTGTGAGAGTTATAAATATTAAACTGACTGGCACACACTTTAACATTAGCAGGTTAGCTATAAGAAGTTGTCTGATAGACACAAATCGAGCCTTGGGTATCACAAGCTAGTGTACTCCTAGCACCGATCCCAAGGTGTGTTAAAAATCAAACATACAGAACCGTCTGTTGTGGTGATCCCTTGTAAAATAAAGGAGCTGCCGAAAATAGCTTTATCTAATAGCCACATTAGCCATCTGTTATGATTAAAGTAGTTAGCGGCAATTACTAATAATAAAACAGTAACATAAATATTGTTTTTCATTTGATGTTATGTCATGTTATATAATCTTCGTAAAGTAAAAATTCCTGTGTATCAGATCACGCTTGAAATTCTAGCATCATGGCAATCCTACTATTGAAGATGTTAAGAGTACATTTATTTGACTACAAACAGAATAAACATATTAGTAAGGTTTTCTGATTTGACTTTTTCCCACAAGACATTTTTCTAATGTAGTATTTGACTTTAACTTTGATGCTACAAACACAGCTTTAAAATACTGAGATTTAATTACAGCACACGTCAAACTCTGCTCCAGGACAGAAATACTGTCAACCTGACACTGACCTCTTAAACCACCACGGGAGCTCCCGAGTTGTTCAGACACCCCTAACACATGATGGACACAGATATTTTGCCAGTCCCTCCCCCAGATGAACCGCATATGTCCAAGTATGCAAGTGTGTATACACACACACACACACAACTTATTTTCTATTGATTTGTCTATTTTTCCTCCTCCTCTTGTCCCTCCTTTGCAAGTGCCAGCTTTTAGACAGAATAGAATCGCACATATCCACAGAGCACTACATTATTTTGAAAACATCTACCGTAAATTCCGGGCTATAAGCCGCTACTTTTTTCACGCGCTTTGAACCCTGCGGCTTATAATATGATGCGGCTAATATATAGATTTTTTC
>JAVDPK010002521.1:347214-358345 GCA_034780415.1 Cichlasoma orientale | reverse complement strand
AAAAGTTAAATTTCTTTTAAAATTCAGCTGGTGCGGCTAATATTCAGGTGCGCTCAATAGTCCGGAATTTACGGTATGTCTTATATGCTGTAAAAGGTGTAAAAGTTGAAAAGAACTCACTCTCTAGGGCTCTCTGACCTCCGAGGATGACGCTCAAAAGAGGGGCTCCGGGACCTGCGGCGATCATAACTGCGACTCCGGGAGCGTCTTCTGCGGGTATCTCGATCATCCTCGTAGCGGGAGAAACTGCGAGGGGAATGGCGCTCCTTGGCCTTCATCTGGTTAGGGGCTTTATGGACAAATCCACATCAAAAAATTATGTAACAATACAACAGATTTCCCAAACAAACCTGGTGTGGTTAAGCTCAAGGAATGTCATTTGCTCATACTCTTGCGGTCTCCCTGCGCAAACTGGATCTCAATCTGGCGCCCACAAACCCATTTACGGTCCAGGTTGTGAAGAGCATCTTCTGCATCCCGGACATCTTCAAACATGCTGGATTATTAAGGACTTTTATTTGGAAATTTGGAAAGCTGGAACTGACAGTTGCACGCATGCAATACAAACATCACAACAACAACAGGCTGCAACGCAAGTCAAAAATCAAAACACACACCTACTTGATCAGTGAGGCCAAAAATTTATAAAAATAATTTATTGTCTCAGCATAATTGACTGTCTTCAGTAATACCAACTGCAATTATGACACATAAAAAATAGGCCCATTTGTGATTTCAGATTGTGAAGACAAGACAAATACTAATGGTGATCAGATTGGGTAGGATACAAAAAGTCTGGCTTGTTACCTTTAACATGCTTGACCTTCAGCTTGATCTTTATTGGCTTGGCAGAAGAACTTGAGGTTTCCTGCTTGTCTTTGCCCAATAAACACTTTTCTTTTCCTCCCTTTGGTAGCCAAATGGAAGCCTGGAAGCTCTCTTTTTTTGTCCTCTTTGTATCTTCATGCTTTCACTCTGTCTTTATTTCCCAAATTCCACTACTGCTTGTCGCCTGGATGTCTTTGGCTTGAATCTACTCTATAACCACCTTTCAACTTTCTTTGGTGTTGGGTCTCCATACCTGTATCTTTACCATTCTGAGGCAACAACAGAAGAAATATTGGTTAGGAATATATTTAATGCTAGAGGTATCAAATAACAAAAAAATACAATTACATTACAACCCCCCCCCCCCAAAAAAAGGGGTAAATATTACGTCAGGTGTTACTGAACCCAGTGCACCCAACAGATCAGATTCAATGCTTTAGAATCCACTGGTGAAGAAGCATAAACATAAATTGAAAAAATAAAGGATATTGAATGTAAGCAAATCCTCTTGGCCGCCGTGTATAGAAGTCAAGTGGAATGTAGACATCTACAATAGGCCCATAACGACCAAACTCACGTCGTAAATCCTCTGGCCTAAAGTGTCATGAAATAAGCACATTTATTCTGCTGGCTACCATATGAATTTGGCTGGAGTCCAGTGTGAAGGACATACACAAGAGCTGGTGCCAGCAAAGCATGGGACATTACTTAACAACAGACAAACCGTATTACTCTCCCTCACTCATAAGGAAGTTTCCTCATCAGAACATTTAAGGTGAACTTGTGCAATTTAACAAAAGAAAAGAAAAAAAAACAGCCAGCAACTATCTTCTTCACACATTTATTGCGGGCGTAAAAGCCAGAAATGGCATGCACTTTTCACAGAAGTGAGGTTATGGTCTGTGAAAATAGCCACACTTTAAACTCTCTTGGAAGACTCTCAAGGACTAATGAAGTAGTTACTGAAGTGACATCTCTCTGTTGGTGGTTTGTATGTATCCACACCAGCCTAGAAAATTTTCCTGCCACTCCGGTTTTAATTGTTAGGGACCCTTAGTCCCTAACTACTTTGATCCTAAGTAGTTTAAGTGAAACTATTCACATTTAGGGTTCTGGATTATGAATCTTGGACTATAAGAGTTGTATTTAAAAACAATATTGTGCCCTGATGCAGAGCATTAGTTCTTCTTTCAAGGTGTGACCTGCACATATTCGTAATGCATACATTTTAAATCAATTTTTTAATTTTACTGAATATACACTACTTAAAAAAAAAGTAAGGGAACACTTAGTTATCACAGTATAACAAAAGGACAGTTAAACTTCAGGGATATCAACCTGTCCAGTTAGGAATCACAAACCACCTGCTTTTGTACCAATGTTGTTGCAGGCATCATAGCATTCACCACAGCATATCCAAACTCTCTCATGCCTGTCACAGTGTGAATTTGCTCTCATCTGTGTGGACAACGGTGCAGACACCAGTTGCAGACCTGCCAGTTCTGTTGTTTTCTGGCAAATGCCAAACAAGCTGCATGGCACTGGGCTGTGAGCCCACATCCCACCAAAGAATGCCGGGACTTCATGTTACCCCAATGGAGTCTGATTCAAACTGTTTAATCGGAAAAATGCATATGAGCAACCCACTGGAGGTCGGACCAGTATCTGCTCCTCTTGTTCATCCTCGCACAAAGGAGCAGATACTGGTCCTGCTGCTGGGTCAATGCCCTCCTATGGCCCTGTAGAGCTCTCCTCAAGCAACAGCCTGTCTTCTGGGATCTCCTCCACAGTCTTCAATTAAGTGTTTCCTGGATTCAAACCATTTCTATCTGAGGTGCTCTTTGGAAGGGATACACACAAGGCCAAAATATCAAAACACTCTAAGGCACTCTCTTTTCAAATAAAATTTAAAATGCCTTCATTTTCATGGCATGGTTTCAAAAAAACTCCATCAGAGTCACTTGCTGATGGCTTATGTGCCCTAACACGATGGAGTTTTTTTTTTATTTTATTTTTTTACATCAAACATGACCAAAGAGGATGTATCGATGTACCACCCTGGAAGAGATGGACCGCAAATACCTTCTCATGCTATCAGTAGGGACGAGGACAATAGCAATAGCAAAGAGCCAAACTATCAGTCACGGGGGGATAAGGAGAGAGCAATGGTTTGTGGCCAGCACCACCTGCAAAACCATTCTGTCTTACTGTTACCACTTTCACCTGCACCAAAGCAGGTGAGCTGGATTCACTGTGTTTTATGCTTTCTACCTGGACAGATCGATATCCGTGAGGTTTAACTGACTGTGATGATCAGCTGTTGCTTCAATTTTTTTATGGCAGCTTGGTCATAAGAGTGTTTTATCATTTAAACGTATAAACGTCAAATGTTGGGCTGGTATGTCCAAAAACGTGTTGCAACTTACTACAAATGTAACTCTACACTGTAGTTTACTTGAAGGGACTGTGCATTAGCTCAGTTTCAAGCACGTATTTCAGCCGATTTTTTTTTTAATCAAGCCAGGAACTATCGTTAACTTCAGTTTTAACATGAATGTTCCAGCTTCTGTTTTTTAAGTATTACCAAACAGTGTGTGCGGTTTTGCTGTCCGTTTCCAGTTTACTAATTTTGGTGATGACACCATGATGATGACATGTTTGCTAACTAACTAGCATCACATTAGCCTGGCCATGCTTGCATGCACGCCGGCAGGGCTGAAAATGACAACATACCTGGACTCGTCGGCGATGTTTCTGACGAAAAGAGATGTATTTGGAGGCCTCAGGTATCTCGCCATTTTTCAGCGGCCCGTTGATACAGTGGCGTGGCCGTGAACTCGTGTATTGCAGCTAACTCTGTTCCACAAACCCAACGCTTTACTGCAGCTCAAACAAGCTACGTGGTCAAAGCACTGCGCATGCGTAGAAATAATACACGCTCTCTCACTTACACAGGTATCTATTACTTAAAAGAACTTTTATTAAATATTTTATACTGTCTGCGATTGTTTTATACAGTCTGAAACGAAATCCTGAAATGACTCCCTAACAGCAAAAAAATAAATAAATAAAAATTCCCTAAAATAACCCTTACCTTAAACTTAAATTGTAAACTTTCATGATTTATAATGACTTTTTTCTTTCCCTAAACAGAAGACAGGTCCCCACACTGGCTGTACAAACTGATTTATGTTCCCCAGCAGGAGTAATAGCCAACATGGCAAACCAAACCAAACTTACCAAATGCTTCTTTGCACAGATCTTTCTCTGTTTACCTTGTTAATATTTTATAATACATGTTAGACATACAGTGAGGGGAAGGCCATTACAAGTGTAAGGGAATAGAAATATGACACATGCAGCTCTTTTTAGTCTTTTATTTAAATAGACATTGGTTTCTTCACTGCCAAGTTTACATCTTTTTGCTCTTTCTGACGAGAGTTGTTGAGCCCATGGTCAAAGTCTGCAATAGG
Source organism: Cichlasoma orientale (assembly GCA_034780415.1). Classification (NCBI taxonomy): domain Eukaryota; kingdom Metazoa; phylum Chordata; class Actinopteri; order Cichliformes; family Cichlidae; genus Cichlasoma; species Cichlasoma orientale. Next base: position 354,044 of record JAVDPK010002521.1, on the reverse strand, counting down.
ATAACGAAAAGGAAACACCAGATTTAAAAAAACAAAAAAACAAAAACAGAATTAAGCTTATAATCCATCAAATGGTGAATATGTATTTATTTTGTTTGGTTTTAGATATCTGTGCTTGTCTGAATTCTGGTAAGATGGACGTTTACCTCAATCATCTCTCCTCCTTTGAGCTCTTGGACGTGGCAGAACTTGCCAGTTCTGCAGACCATTTTGCCACCCTCCATATTGACAGTGCACTGCAGATCAGTGGAAGAGAATGCACATAATAAATTCCTCAAAACAGACAAGGGCTCATAAGATATTTAATATTATCACTGTCATAAAGAATTTAACACCTTTACATCTTCTGGCTCGTAAAGATGCATTTTTCTTTTAATTAATTTATACTTCACTTTTCCAGAAGAGGAGTAGTCTTAGAAAAAGATGACTGAACTTTAGTCAGACAGAAGCAGTAGCAACAGCGGTAATAAGTGACCAATAAAACAGTGGGACTGTAGCCATAAACCCTCACACAATGGTGCACTTTAGGAAGTATGAATAAGATTAATGTGTAATGAGAATATAGAATTCTTTTTTACTCTCTCAAAAGATATCCCGATGCAAGGTTGTATTCCAGCTAATATTTCTTTTAAAAATAAAAGTTAATCAAGAATTAGTAACCTTGAGCTTCTTGCCGTCCATGGTGTTAATCTCAGCCTCCTTGCCGATGGTAAATGAATTGGTCACAGACTTTCCGGGGGTCTTGGTGGTGATGACAAAGTCATTGCCAGTCTGTTTGATCTCAGTGATTGGCTTGATATCCTTGGCCATCTTGATGACATCTTCTGGGAGCTCTGTTGAGCAAAACACATGTATATTTGTTAATTCATGCACAGTAACCTACAACAAGTTTTATCACTACAACACTGCAGAGCTGTGCTTTAAGGTTAATCAACTCAGGTACCAAAAATAATACTGTTTCTTTACTACCCAACTCTTTTCTCACCCATTGCCCTGAGAAACTCTTCGTAGTTCTCCTGAACGTAGACCTGCCATGTTCCATTGAAGTCCATGTTGTCTAGAGAGCCTGGGTTCTCCTTCACTGAGGTGGCTGGAAGCTGAGGCAGCTGAGGCTCAACACAATGTGGAGAATGTTAGCGTACACCCCACCTTCTTATACTTGGTGGCAAAGGGCTCCCAGTGCTGTGTCTAATGAGTAACAACCTACTCTGAAGTAATCACTTGTTTGAACAACCTAGAGTTCATTTACTCCTGTTTGGCGACACAGCTTCCACCAAAGACAAATTCATAAATTTAGTTACAAATTATTAAGAGTTTTACTGACATGAACTAGCTGCAGCTCATAGAGGAATTTGGCAGTAAAAGGCATGTCAGCATATTTCATAATTTGAATATTCTGAGCCTCGTAAGCATTCTAAGAGTATAGCTGCTCTTCTTTGAGGCCCTGGTTGCAATTTGTGACAAATGTGGGATAGGATCAGAGTTAGCACAGACAGTACATGAAGAAGGAATCAAAACTTTTACCGCGAGGATCTCAAATCTTAGAGGAATTTAAGGAGAAAACAAGAAAATACTAAATTAAATAATTTATTAAACAGGATGTGTAGACTTTAACTGAACTTCATTCAGGTCTCCAGCTTTTTAGGGTTAAGTTGCGCCTAGTGCCCAGTAGTAAGGTAAATGACACTGCGGACTGTTTGGTTCCAAAGCGAAAGACATAAATCACTCATTGCAAAATCATACACAGAGTAGGCTGCCGTTGCTATAAATACTTGAAAATAAAGGTTTACTGTATAAGAAAGTAGTGCTTTTAGCAGTAATGCACCAGAGAAAATTTGCTGAAAATTCCTTTATTCACTACACACAAAACAAATCACAAATCTGCTTCAACAAAAACTCAGGTTAGAGTTGAGGGTTTTCTAAAGCACTTAAAGCAACACTTGCTGAGCAATGCCAGCATGACCAAAAGCAGATAAATGACAAAAGTAGAGCCAGTCAAAGCCAGCAAACTAGCTCAATGATGTCAATTTCAAACTGATAAATGAGCTAATTACTAATTTGCTTGCAGAAAATGCTACCATGATTTATTGCAAAACACTGGCTACTGTAGCGGTAGTTTAGATTAGTTGACGTAAGCTTATCAGCTAAAATTAGCTACTATAAGCAAATGGATACTAGACACACCAAATAAAGCTGTAGCAGCAAATCCTGGAGTATAGTGAAGTGAGCAATAGCTTTGCACAGGGGAAAATTTAACACTTCTTCTTTTAAGAGCAACATGTGCCCTGAACTTGGTAAACCCTCATTCCCTGCAGAATACCAATTTCTGGACTCAGTTTGGAGTCCTAACCCAGCTCCACTGCATTAGCTGGAGGCTTTTCCCCATGCTTGTAAACACTCACGGTCACATTGACCGTTTCCGAGCCGTACTTGTTGCGTACGAAGATGCTGTACTTTCCCGAATCTTCCATGTTGACATTGTTTATAGTGATGCTGCTGCGCTTGGGCTCCTTAGTGATGGTAAAGTGGTCCTGGCTGAATATCTCCCTGTCGTTACGAAGCCAGAAGATCTCTGGGGCTGGTTCGCCATCGACAAAGCACGTCAGACACAGAGACTAAAGAAAGGGAGCAAGAAAATATGAAATGGCAGGTCACAGAGAGGAGCAACTCTGCAAGAATTAAACAGGTATTGTACCTTGCCCTCCATAATGGCTACCACATCAGGAAGACCTTTTGTCACTTTAGCTCGATCTGAAATAAAAAAGGCAAAAATAACTCTGCTGGCATTTGATATAGAATCTTTTAATCTTTGCCGCAGACAGAAATGTCCTGAGATTAACACATGACCTATGACTCACTTTTCTCGGCAATGGCCAGTTGCCTGAGGGATGAAAACAAAGGGTCAGATCAAAATGACATTACACAGTATCAGGCAATGATAATGTGTTTTCAAGTAAAACCTCTGTCTTTTGGAAAACAGTTTTTAATCTTTGACTCCTCAGTTTATTCTGTCAGCGTCACGGCAAGCCGTGCTAGATGCCTCATCTAGTGCATTGGGTGCAGCACTTACTTCAGTCGCTGGTGCTCCAGCAAAGCGTCAGCAAAGGCTGTTGGATGTCAGAAAAATGGTGACAATAAAAAAAAACTGGAAATGGTCACAAATCCGAAATGGTCTTTTAGAGTCTTTAAACCAACATGGCAATTCCACGCACCTTGTCCAGACAGGTCGAGAAACCGTTTGTGTGTCTCTTTGCCGTCAAACATCTCCAAAGTGTATTTCCCTTTATCGTTCTCTGTTGGGTTAAAGATTTCAATCCAGACTTTCTGCATGCTGCTGCCAGCCTTTGTCCTGGCTTCCTGGTCAATCCTTTTCTCCCTAAGGGAGAAGGAGAATATATACACAGTTTATATACTGCTATCTATAAGAAAGAAAGATACTTGCATAAACATTTATTCTATTTGCTCATAAAAACATTAGGACTAGAGATTCTATAGGTTGTTGTGTTAGATCAGTGCGCCAGCCAATGCAAAGTGACTTTGTTTATGTCACAGCAAAAGCATTTTTGCCTTTCATTTGTGTAAAAACACTAATGAAAGATGAGTTTGTGCACTTAGAAATGGTGTTAAAGAACCTTTAAAATATCCAGGGTTAAAAAACATTGACGGTCTGCATTACTGTTTATTCTCATTTGTTGTTATCCTTGAATGAGCCAGCAGGTGGTGCTAGCAGCTAAAGAATTTACAGTCTGTAGTTTGAAGTATGTTTGATTAGACATAATTTAAGTTATGAGTTTCACTGCAGATTATTGGACTGATTATAACACATGAGTGGGACAAATCAGGTGTTTCAGTGTCCAGATGTGCACTAAAGCTCTATTACTAACATCTTAAACATGTTAGTCGTTGATCTTGTAACTTGTTTTTTAGGCTGATCATGTAAGTGAAGTAGTCCCAGACTTTTCCATTAAAATAAATGTTGCAGTAAATTAGCATTGCAGTGGTGGCAGAAGTACTCAGGCAATTGTACCACAATTCTCCATTTCAACTTAAAGTCTTACACTGGAAATGTTAATTAAGTAAAAAATATATATATTTATGATATTAACAGCAGTTAAGAGAAACTTGTTTTTTTTTTTTTTTTACTGTTATACCATTAAATATCATTGCATCTCATGCACTGATGTTTAGGATAGATGCTTAGAGATGTTAATGATTCTGAACAGGTGAGCAACTAATCATTATTTTATTTACTGATTAATCTACTGGTAATAAATCACAGTTATCCAGAGCAACATTTTCACTGAGTTTTCTACAAACAGCAGTTGAAACTTTGAAAATATTAAAAAGAAATTTAATATTATTAAGGCAATCAATACTTTAAGTAGAAAATCTTGGGATTCAAGAAGTTGGAATCATGAAACGTTTCAGTTAATTTTCATGAAAAATGAAAACAGAGTTTAAATCAGGTTTAAAAAGTTACAGCTCTGACGCAGGTAATAGACGTTAGATGAGAGAGGTGTTCTCTTTGTGAACTCACTTGAAGTACCAGCTGGTCTTCAGGACACTTGTGTAGTATTTGAGTGAGCAGTAGAGCTTGAAGCCTTCACCGGTGCTCTGAATCTTCAGCGGGCTGGCTGATAATGCTGCATAGGGGCAGGACTCTTGATTATTATAGTAACACATTTTGCATATATTTTAGCAATTCAAAACAAAGTGTTTCTTATCTGGGGAGCTCAGCACAGTAATATTCTGAGCACAAAGCAACTAATCAACATGGCTTTCAGGTGTATTATCACCATCCCGATACAGCTCACCTGATTTGTGCCGTTGGCACATTTCACAAAGATTGTTCCTCTGAACATGTGTCACTTACCGCACTGCTTACTCAGGTGCTGGAGAAGCTTGTCGTACTCTGTGAATTAAAAAAAAGCATTCACATGGATTTTTTTTTATATTTTATATTAACTGCCTAATTTCCACTATGAATGAAAAACTGTCACAACTGAAACGCATACTGGAACAAAGCAGTAATATTTTTGTGGATAGGAAGTCGTGTCTCACCCTCATCCAGCAAGTCCAAGGTGCTCACATCCTCTCCTCTCCCATCCGACACCACTGCTCTGTATGAACCTGCCTCTTTCTTTGTAACCTGAGGGGAAATAATCTACTGTATTAAAATTAAACATATTCATAACTTTCCCCGCTTACTATTTGATATCTCCGAGAACAGACAAATATTTTATTTAAAGGCGTTTCCGGGCCGGACTTTGGAGCATCTCAAGGTAAGACTCATCTAGACTTAATCCTATAAATGTCAGCTGTCACTGTGTTTATCTCGTTTTCACTCTCTACACCAGCTACAGTGTGATGATTCATATTTGCCTTTTGTGAAAATAGAACAGGACAGAATCATTATGCATACCTGTGGGACAGTAAGCATGCTGACCCCTGATGATGGATCATACGCAACCTGAGTCACCTCCAAACCATCCTTAAACCACTTGAGAGATGTTTCCTTTTTGGTATTTGTCACCTGCATGAGGAGAGATAAACAACACCTGTAAAAACTGTTGCAGAAACTGTTTGTCCTCTCATCTTTTTTTTTTGTATTTTAGCATTTTAGCTTTGGGTCACAGGTAGGAACATGTATTATTATACTGACACATTTTTTTTTTTGTATTTTAGTCATTTTAGAGTGACAAAACATATTCAAGTTAGAGTTTAATTATGATAATTATGAGCTTAAAGTGCAGAATTTAAGCTTTAATCAGAGAAAATGAATGAAAATATTGCATTAGGCATTGCAGAATCGCAGTCATTTCTATATCCAAATGTCTATTTTCAGAGGCTCATATGTAAATGTTCCTCCACCATTTCTTCATAAGTGAACACAAAAGATGACAACAAGTTTCATTGGAAGGTGTGGCTATGAAGACCGCATTTACCAGTACTTTTAATTTAGGGCAGCTGTGGCATAAGCGAACATTGGGTGGTGGTCTAATAAATTTGCTGAGTACTGTATACATACAAAAGTACTGAGCCACACCTCTTAACCTTTGAACCACATATGTATAAAATCAAGCATCTAGCCATGCAGTCAGCCTTTATAAACATTTGTTAAAGAATGGGTCATTATAAAAAAGTTCAAGCGTGATAACAGGATGCCACCACTGCAATGAGTCAGTTTGTGAAATTTCTTCCATCCTACATATTCCACGATCAACTGCAAGTGGTATTATTGCAAAATGGAAGCATTTAGGATCAAAGAGCAACATCTCAGCTTTTATTTCCAGGTATTTACATCTGGATCTGATACACAGATCAGAAGATAGCACCTTTTGTCTGAATCCACCCATTTTTCTTCAGAGCAAAAGTATTGGAACATGTGACTGACAGGTGTGTTTTGTTGCCCAGGTGTGTCCTGTCACATTGATTATTCAAATAATAAATAGCGCTGAATGTCTATGCTCAGATCTGGGTCAGATTTGGGTTTTGTCTGTGCAGACTGTGCATTAGAGGAGTAACCAACATGAAAACCAGAGAGCTGTCTGTGGGTGAAAACTGTGAAGCCGAGAGAAGATGGAAAATCAGTCAGAGCCATCGTGGAAACACATAGCCAACAGAATGTCCTGAAGAAAAAAGTCGTCACTGGTGTACTAAGTAACTGATGTTAGCACAGATGAGAGAAACATTGTAAACACTATAAAGAAAGACCCTAAAACAACTGTTAGTGACATCAGCAATAACCTCCCAGAGTGAAGGTATCACAATCTACTGTTCACAGAAGACTTCATGAACAAAAGTACAGAGGCTTCACCAGAAGATGCAAA
>JAVDPK010002521.1:328602-342237 GCA_034780415.1 Cichlasoma orientale | reverse complement strand
AAAGCGCCTTGAGGCGACTGTTTGTTGTGAATTGGCGCTATACAAATAAAGTTGAATTGAATTGAATTGAATTGATGGAAAAATGACACGAGGCCAACAAAGACATGAAGGAGAATTTAAGGATCTAATAAAAGAGAGTCTTGCATGTGCAGAGAATCCGACTGCATTTAGAAAAGGCTAGTTAATTAATACATTTTTAATCTGAGTCTGCTGTGTCCAGAAGATGGACTACAAAAAAAAGCTCATCTTAAATACGTTCTTACCATGTTGGGTCATGCAGGCTTTATAAATGCAGATAACCCAGTGAAAAAAACTTAACTTTATAACTGAGGCTGAAATTTTAAGAAGTTTGCCGGTCACAGTTGTGAAATTCAAGAAATGTTAAGAAATATTGCTGTCCACTCATGTTTTCTCTCCACCCGCCAAAGGCATAAGCCGCTCCTACTCTTCCCCCCCTTTTTTTCTCTTCACTTTGATCATTTGTATCTAATTATCTTTCCTAACAGAGCACTAATTTAAATTTTCAAAGTGCTTCAGACACAGCGGCAACTTCATGACAAGCAGATTTTGATAAAGTAGCTTAACCTTCACAGTTCGCCCGTGGGTTTAACAAATTGTGGAAAGTTTGAAACATATCAGCATATTTGCTAGTTATGGTATAAGATGAAAAAACGCAGAGGTAATTTACATGATCTGCATCACTTGTCAGTTATGCTGATCATTTGTTTTCCTGAATAGCCACAGTGTGCATTACTTTGGGTTGTGGGAAGCCATTATCTCCTTTTCTTTTGTAAAGGATGGTCCTGTATATCTTATGCTAATGAAGGTATTGCAGGAACAGCTGAAGCACTTTAATTTAGTATCTAGAGAATTTCACGACCTCCTATTGTGGCTTTCACACAAATATTTCCAAGTCACGTCACTCAGATAAGACCCTTCCTAACCTAACAAGGTCAAAAGGAACCTCACTCATTTCTGCAGATTGTCAAACTGAATTTCTCAGATAATAATTTAATTGATGTGGACTGGCCCAAAACTAACCTAGTGCAGGTGATATGAACTGCTGTTCTACACTGATAGAGTAACCTTGAGCAGCTTAAAAAGTGGCCCACTGGCAGATCATTTTTTTATCAAGAACACTAAAGCTACAGTGAGCAACAGTAGTGTTTGTCAGGGTTCGTGAACTCCTCAACTTTCAGACTGGCATGAACACAGGATAACCAGATCAGTGGTTCTTACCGGGGTGCTGGAGATTTCCCGGTCATTGAAGATTAGACGGAGCTCAGCTGCATTACTCAGAGTCTCAGTCTGAAGCCAAAGCCGTACACTGCCTTTCTCAGAAACCTCAACCTGCCAGCCCGACTTCAATGCAATCACTGCCAAAGAGAAATTAAAGGCAGATTAGGTAAACAATATGCCATGAATAAATACTAATGACATTCATTCCAGTGATTAAAATGATTCAAATAAGCTGATAGCACTGTGTGAGCTCGCCCTCACAAACTGTATTGCCAGAAGTATTCACTCACCCATCCAAATAATTAAATTCAGGTGTTCCAATCACTTGCATGGCTACAGGTGTATAAACCAAGCACCTAGGCATGCAGACTGCTTCTACAAACATTTGTGAAAGAATGGGTCACTCCCAGGACCGCAGTGAATTCGAGCGTGGTACCGTGATAGGATGCCACCTGTGCAAGTCCAGACGTGAAATTTCCTCATTACTAAATATTCCACAGTTAGCTGTTAGTGGTATTATAACAAAGTTGAAGCAATTGGGAATGACAGCAACTCAGCCATGAAGTGTTATGTCACGTAAAACGACAAAGCGGGGTCAATGGATACTGAGGCGTATAGTGTGCAGAGGGTGTCAATCTCTACAGACCTCCAAACTTCATGTGGCCTTCAGATTAACTCAAGAACAGTGCATAGTGAGCTTCATGGAATGGGTTTCTATGGCTGAGCAGCTGCATCCAAGCCTTACATAACATAGCGCAATACAAAGTATTGGATGCAGTGGTGTAACGCACGCCGCCACTGGACTTTAGAGCAGTGGAGACGTGTTCTCTGGAGTGAATCTTGCTTCTCCATCTGGCAATCTGATGGATGAGTCTGGGTTTGGGGGTTGCCAGGAGAACGTTACTTGTCTGACTGCATTGCGCCAAGTGTAAAGTTTGGTGGAGGGGGGGATTATGGTGTGGGATTGCTTTTCAGGAGTTGGGTTCGGCCCCTTAGTTCCAGTGAAAGGAACTCTTAGTGCTTCAGTATACCAAAACATTTTGGACAATTTCATGCTCCCAACTTTGTGGGAACAGTTTGGGGATGGTCCCTTCCTGTTCCAACATGACCGCGCACCAGTGCACAAAGCAGGTCCATAAAGACATGGATGAGTGAGATTGGTGTGGAAGAACTTGACTGGCCTGCACAGAGCCCTGACCTCAACACCTTTGGGATGAATTAGAGCGGAGAGTGTGAGCCAGGCCTTCTGGTCAATCACCAATGTCTGACCTCACAAATGTGCTTCTGGAAGAATGGTCAAAAATTCCCATAAACACTCCTAAACCTTGTGGAAAGCCTTCCCAGAAGAGCTGAAGCTGTCATAGCTGCAAAGGGTGGGCCGAAATCATATTAAAACCTATCGATTAAGAACGGGATATTACTCAAGTTCATATGTGTCTGAAGGCAGGTGAGCAAATACTTTTGGCAATATAGTGTATATTATAATGTCTTAGCAGTACATACAGGGATTTCTGACTTGCCAGCTGAGTTCTTTGAGTCGTTCAAGATCTGTAAAAGAAAGTCAAACAGAACCTCAAGGTTAATTATACTCTGATCTGAACACACATTATATAATGCAGTTGTATTGTCAAAGTACCAGCGAGTAGTGCAATAGCTGGCATAATCTGACTTTTAAGTGGAAAAAGTTGATTGAAAACATATGCTTAGCTGGGAGAGTGACCTTGTGGAAGTGGCTGTGAGCAGTATAATTACTTGCTTGAGAGAAAAGCTTGATAAAGCTTAAAATTAAAGGCTCTGTATATTCCTGCTGCCGTCAGCTTCTTCAATAACGCAAGAGACAACTGAGCATTTTTCATTCTCATGAAAGTTAGAATAGGGTAAGACAGTTTGCAAACACAAACTTAAACACATTTCTGGATCAAGTTTACCACTTTACCTTCAGCTGTGAAATCATAGCTGGATGACAGCTGGGGGTTGTCGCTCATGTTTACCGTGTAGAGGCCCAGATCTTCCTCGGAGGGGTCTGTGAAGGTGAGGACTGACCTGACAAACACAATGAAAAGCAAACAAATACATGTACAGAACTTCTTGTTCATTGTCTTCCCAGGGGCACAGGAAGCAGTAGGTGCTGTTCTGTGATCTCTCCCAGGCCTTTGGCCTTAATTCCTTTTAGTTGACTGAACATTCATGTAAGAAAATATGGCTCCACATGCTATAAATAAGTCGAATAACGTATTCAGTCTGAATACCAGGGAAATATACACTCACTGGCTACTTCATTAGCTGTGCCTTGCTAGTACTGGGTTAGCCCCTCTTGTCTTCAGAACTGCCTTAGTTCTTCATGGCATAGATTCAGCAAGATGCTGAGAACATCCTGTTCCACCACATCCCAAAGGTACTATAGTGAACTGGTGAATGTGCAATGAACTCATTGTGATATTCAAGACGATTTGAGCTTTGTGAGACGGGGTGTTATCCTGCTGGAAGCAGCTATCAGAAGATGGGTACATTGTGGTCATAAAGGAATGGACGTGTTAACTAACAGCACTTTTGGTGAGCCCATGTGAATCGTAAGTTTCCTATTCTCAGGAGTGGCACCTGATGTGATCTTCTACTGCTGCTACTGAAGCCGATCTGCTTCAAGCTTCGGGGTGTTGCATGTACAAGTACGATGATGCTCTTTTACATATCTTAGCTGTAACAAGTGGCTATTTGAGTTACAGTTGCCTTCCTCTCAGCGTTCAGCAGTCTGGATGTTTGCTCTTTTTTTGGACCATTCTCTGTAAACCCTAGAAATGGATGAGTGGGAAAATCCCAGTAGATCATCTTTCTTCCACATTCTGATGCTCAGTTTTAACTTCAACAGGTACATGTCTGAATGCAGTGGGGTGCTTCCATGTGATTGGCTAATTGGATATTTATATTAATGATCACTTGAACTGCTGTATCTAGAGAAGCGGCCAATGAGTATACTGCCAAAGTGTCTATCTGCAAAGTTACATCAATGATTTGGTTTGTGATGTTTTGTCTTTCCACGTTCCAATTTAGTTTGAAACCTTTCAACCTTGAAAGGTTAAAAAAATGTCCTTGGTTCCCGTTAAAAAAGAGAGATGGACTTTTTTTTGAACGTGAGACAGAAAAGAGGTTTATGGATTAACAGTGAGGGGTTTAATGCCTGCACATGGAACCCAAACACACTTTCCTGTTCATAAATGGCGTTACACATTTCTTCCGAGAAAGGATGAATACTCCACACTGCGCATGAACAACCTACCTATTCTTCTTAGTTTCTGCTCTCACTCTCTGAGCACCAATGGGGTCTGTGTAGTTTTTGCTCCAGAGGAATTTGCTCTCGTCATTCATCTCAACAGCTTCGTATCCCAAAAATATGAAGCCATCATCATCTACACCAATCTCGATGTTTTTGGTGCCTGAGAATGAAAAGCCTGCTTAGAAGGGGTCATGGATTTCGCTTTAGTCTTCAGTGTGCTGCTGCTGCTGCTGTAACTCAGCAGCTTCAATTACACAATTATTATCTACTCCTAATAATGTACCCCCCTAATAATGAGTGCACATTTTACTATTATTACACACTGAGAGGCATTTTTATTTGTACTGCATGTCTAGAACCAAAATAACTGACCTGGTTGTGTCTGAGCTGTGACCGGCTCAGAGGGTAGAGAGGCACGACCCGCTCCAGCCTCATTGACAGCCGACACACGGAGACGGTAGGTCTCACCCACCTGAAGACCTGACACCTGGATGCCATTAGAAGCACATCAAATATTTAACAGTCACTGTCATAATTCATCACAATCATTTAAACATTTTTACCCCTAGACTCACAAAGTAAGGAAATGCTGGTGTGGAGGTCAGGGGTGCTGCTAAGTCATTTTTTTCCCTGATATTAATGCAGTCATACTCTATACCACACCTTGATTGCGTGCCCTGTTAAATGATCAAATCCTGGGCATTCGTATACTTCATTCACCTTGTAATGTGTATCAGAAATTGTTTTTTCATTCAGAGCAGTCCAGTTGTCTGATTGGTCACCCTGGCTGATTTCCAGCAAATAGCCAGTGACAGGGCTCCGTCCTTCATACAGTGGAGCAGCCCATAAGAGCACCAGGGAGCCATTTCTCACCTCCCTGATCTCCAGGTCATAGGGGCAACCTGAGCGAGAGAGGAGCAAAGATCATGGACTTTGAATGCAGAGGAACAAAGAGAGGCCAAAAAAGTTCAGTAAAATTGCACAGACACTAAACAAAATGTCTGTGTCACAGTGGAAAGTCATTACAAAACAAACTATAAATAACAATAAAGTCAAAATTAGTACAGTGACTTTCCCTAATCTACCCCGACTGACTTCATCCCAGAATGTGGTAGCTAATTTGCTTAATGATTTTGGGTCACTTTTAAATCATTAATGGCACAGAGTAAAGCCCATTTGCCAAGATTAACGAGCTGCGCTTTAAAAGTGGCACATTTGAGAGAGCCTTTTTCCATTTTCAATATTAATGGCACACAAAGCTGATATGAGCAGGGTCAGAACGGATGGGCTGTCTACTGAGCCGTGACTGTGTCTGAATCTGCATGTGGGTGTATTTTCAAAATCCTACCATATGCCCTCTGATAAGATAGGACTCGTGCCTACACATACTCATCCCAGCTTTGGTTCATTTTCTTCCAAAAATCTCCTACTGTCCAGGCATTGTCCTCCTACTGTCCAGGCACCACAGGCCAAATGAGAAGAGAGGATAAAAATGTCTTTTGCAGTTAGCGATGGGTGCATCCAGTGCTTCCATTTGAGTTCCAGGCATCTCTCAAACTAAAAGTAGGACTTGTGTGTTGGTGAAAGTTGACAGCACTCTATGTAACCTAAAGGGTATGCCTGGAGACACTAATCAGGGCTGAAAAAACATCTTGCATTAAGTGTAGTTTGCAGGCTTCGAGTTGCTCTAAACACCAAAGTTTTAGATAGTTTTTTCTACTCTTAGAGCTACGGCCCCCCTTTAGACTCACCCCTGCTTGCTGCAGGTATCACTGCGATAGAAAGTTGGACGGCTGCAGTCGGCCTTCAGCAAGCAGCCTGATTTAAACATTGCTTTTATTTTCACTTCTGTATTTTTACTGTAGATTGTTCCGCTGAGCAAACAGCGGCGGATGGACGCAGCTGGAGTTTGTTGAGCAGGTGGTTTGAATAAAGTAAAGTTTTTTATGGCAATTACAGTAACAACTGCTACGGTTTTGGACACTTTAAAAACGTTTTCTTTCACTCCACCTGAGCTCATCGTCTGTGTGTACAGACAGACTCTGGCTCCAACTACTACGATAAAACTACTTACATGGTGACAACTGAGCTCTACAGAGTCATAGTTTAAACTACCAAATATCAGCCTGTGTTTATTTATTTTAATTTATTTATCATTTAATAATATTTTCTTTTTGCAGTGGAATCAGTATCTTGCTTTGGGATGCCAACCACCATCCACAGCAATATTTGAGGACAAGCCATAAATGAGCAACACATAATGAATTCCACTAACTAATTCTAACCCCAGGCTGTTATTTCAGATGCTGTGTTTTCACTTGACCGCTGACCTCTACTATTATATGCGCTTTAATGGCACAAAATGCAAATAAGCGCATTAAAAAATATGCATGCATGTGGTCACGTAGACTTCCACCGGTGGAATTTATATAAATGTCTAAAACAGACAGATGGCCTTTGTATCTGTCTAACATCCCATCAAAAAAAAAAAAATAAATAAAATAAAAAAGCCACCGTCAACAAACAGAATGATGTACAGTCCTGGGTAAAAGTCTCAATCCGCCCCTCAGTCCTCTATATTCTGCTTCCAAGGAACCAGACTTTTTTTTGGGTCATTTTTAAGATGGCCTTGAACAGTAGTTCTCAAGGATATCTGAAGGTCTTTCAAGGCCTTTCTTTGGACATTGGCTGCTTTTTCACTCATATTCATTCCAGTCCTTGTACCTGAACATTTACAGAGCAATGATTTTGTGTGTTAAGCCACAGTGATCTCCACTGACCTATGAATCATTCAAGCATAAAAAAGGCACCTAACTCAAGGGATGAATCAGTGGTCTGTCTACACATGACAGACAACTTAGCAAAGAACCAATTTTAAATTGTATCTTTAGGGACTTTGTTACTAGCAGGCTGATGCATCTGGGCGTTCAGTGGATCCACGTGTTGCTCAGTGAAATCAGAAATGGTCTCAGTGGAAAGGTGGCTGTTGAGAAGCCATTCTTAAGGAAGCAAAAGGAGGTATGCCAAAATACATGAGAACTGGACAAAAAATCAGTGGCAACAGGTCAGATGGAGGGATGAATACAAATCTGAAATTTTTGGTTCAAATTGCACAGATGAACTCGGTGTCTGTGTATGTTTGCACCTTTCAATAACTTGCTGGAAATATTTCCCATTTTCCTATCAAAACATAAAGAAATGAGGGCTGACCTTTGCACAATACTATATGTGAAAAGTGTCTTTGTACTCACCCATAGATATGATTTGAAGATGTCATGACTAGTTTTAGAAGCCAGTTATTATCCAATTGGCAACTTACACAAATGGACAGATGGACATCTTGTGTTAACATTTTCGCATTAACCGAGTAGTTTCTTTCAGTAAGCTAAATCAAATGGGCACTTAAGGCTGAATCCAAAAGTGACTCAGTCTCCACAGACTCCCATGCTGAATCGCCCAGCTTCACTGATAAAATTAACACGTGTACAGCCTGGTGCAAACAATTATATTGGTCTCTATAGCAAATTTCCCCTTCAAAACAACTATATGGTAGCTCAACCTGTGTCCTGTACCTAAATACAAACGGCACTACATGAAAAAATGGCCACTGTATAAAAGCATGAAAATAATTGAATAACTATATGCAGTGTGATGGAAGAAGTGTTTAGAAGGATTTGGTTTGTAAAGGAAATGTAATTTCACCTGGCTCTGGCATTGTCCACTTCTCACACAGGAAAGCTTCACTGGCTTCAGACGGTTTCCCGACACCGACCACATTGGCAGCAAACACACGGAATTGGTAGAAATGTCCACTTGTCAGGCTGCAAACCTACAGAAATATACCGGGCATAAAAAAAGCTGTAGTAAAAATGCAACATAGGTGTGGATGAATTTTACAGTGAATGTTGATTGAGATATTGGGATCTTCTTGTTAAAACCAAAATCAAGGCTAGATATTCACATTAAACGAAGGTCGGTGTGATTCGGGAGAAGCAGGAGGCGAGAGGTTTCCAGTACTGATGTCGTGGTTCCTGGGTCTTGTATTTCTCTGTGGGTTAGTGATTCCTTTTGGCTTTGGGGATCACGTGTATTTTAGTTTGGCTCTTTTGTAATATTAGTTAGGTTGCTATTTTCCTGTTTTATTCCTGTTTTATTTTGGTAGTCTTTGTTCCGTGTGTTTGGTGTTCAGTTTTACTTTCCTGGTGTGTCTTATCTCCCTGATTACTTTGTGTGTATATATTGTCAGAGTCGTCCCCTGTGCTTTGTCGCTGTGTGATCTCCAGTTCCGTGTGATTCTTCTACCTCTATCTCCGAACCAGCCCTGTCTGCACTTCGTTAAATGTGTGTGTTGCCAGTAAATAAAGTTGAGTATTTTTGTGTTCAGTCCTGTCTTCCGAGTCCTGCACTGGGGTTGTATTCCAGCCTGCACACAGCGATCCACGACAACTGAAGTTATGTGGCACAACAAAATCTTTAAATGTTTGATCATTTGTTCAGTTTTTATGATTTTAATAAAAAAACAAAACAAAACAAAGATGGACTATTTGTATCTGGGGAGATATTTACATGACAGCTATGTAATAGTGGAGTAATAGATTGCTTAAAAAGACAGATATTAAAGATTGCTATTTATTATTGTAACCCTGTTACATACATTGAATTTCTCAGCTATTCTCATTGCTAAAACAAAGATATTACCTGTTATTAATTTGGTAATTACATGATATTACTTAATTACTACTTACTAATCAAATATTACTCCACTATTACCATGCTATAATCTGTAGTTTTGTTAAATTTGCTTTTTACTGTTTTGTAATTTCTAAAAACCAAAAATGTAGTATTATTTATCTGTCTTAAACAGTGATTAAAACTTTTATTCATATAAATCAAAACAAGGCATTTCACACTTGTGTTTCGGCTGTCTGTAAGAAAAACATGGATAGGCTGACACATCAAACAGGAGCAAAAAGCTCCCTGCTTGTACAGTCGAAGCTCTCTTGACTCAAGAAGGCATTTTACGACATATTTTCTCTGCAGTTGCTGCCACAGCATTTTTCTGCAGCCCCTCCCCAGATACCTTTGCTTTGGAACGACAGGGGAATCAGCCTTATTGATCGGCTCATTGATCTTTCTATTCACAGCCACTTAGACTTTAAGGCCCTTATCGCCGCTATGAACACTTGTGAACCTCTGCTTCTGCTTTCAGCTCTCCACCAGCAACTAATTGACACAACCAGAGGGAGATTTCTTCACTGTGTCTAAAAAACACCACCCGACACCTGTCATCATGCTCAGATCATCAAGTTACAGACCCCTGGGCACAACTGTGAGTAAGCCCCTGTGCACGTGCCTAGAATGCCTCTTGGACATCCACAGTTAGTTAGGAGCAACAATCATCTTATTAGACTGGTATAAAGTTCATTCTGAGAAATGCAAATGTTTTTCAAAATGAGTATAACTTTTATCCACTAGATGGCAAACAGGATGCATGTGATTATTGGAGAAATATTTTTCATCTTCCGGTGGGTCACCTTTTGTTTTTTTGTAGAGTTTTATCAGAGAAGCATCTGCAAGGTTGGCTGATGATCTGTACTTCACCCAGACTTAAGTGCATTCACATTTAGCAACTTCTCTACATTTTAGAACAAAATATTTTACTTTCTATTCCATTGTATTCATCTGACAGCAGTAGTTGTTTTTGTTATATTGCAGGATACAAAAAGATATTCCACAAAACAAATAAAAATTCTAATTTTTAATAAGCTAGTAGCAGTTTTAAAAATGTAGTCTAAACTTTTTTGATGGTTTCATTTAAATAACTGTTAGGGGCTCACGGAAAAGCCCATGTATTCCTCAAAGTAACATCTGTTTTGGAGAAAAATTGCTTTTGTTCTTTTAATAAATAATAAAAATATGTTGCAGATAATACTTCTGTACTTTATGTAGGATTTTACATGAGGAACTGTTAATTGTTAAAGAGTACTTGTACAGTATTTTATTGATATTTCTTCTTAAGTAACAATCAGTGTACTCTTTTTAGTTAAGTGAGAGAAAAATAAGAGGTTCCAGCTTGTTTTCCTAGTAAAGCCGGCTCATGATGTTCCTTTGTGACAGCTAAAGGAAAGAAACTTCCAAACCAAAATCATGAGCACAGCTCCAGAAAGAAAAGCAGCCCCGAGGACAAAATTGCAGCACAATCAATGTTCTAATGACTCTAATTTGCATCCAGGAAGCCAGCAACTTGATTCACTGAAGGCTCTTGCCGGAAACAGATTCTGTGCTCCTTGAAGATGTGATGTTGAAATGTCTTGTTTAGCCCAAAAGGGGGCGCTGCGTATTCTCATCACACGGTTTCTTCTTCAGCAAAGGGGTCTCCAATCCTCAAAAGTCTGCACTTTGCAACATGAGGGGCTAATCTTGATTTATGGTGGCACAGTCATTTTCGTTCTAATTGGCTTTGTCTTTGTTTTTCCCAGGAGCCAAAAACAGCCACTCACACATAACACATTTGCACAATGTCTAATTACAGAGCACCTGTAATCTCTCTGAGACAGGTTAAAGATTTAACTTTCCTCTGGGTCTCCATGGACACTGCTTGTTGCCTAGTGACACAGCCAATGTGGATGAGGGAGCTTTGGCCATTATTGCCATTATTTAGAAGCAACGGCAAAACCCAGAAATAACTTTTAATATTGTAATTATTATAAAAGTAGTTAATGGTAGCAAGTGACTGGAAATCTCTTTATGCACTTTTCCTTTTTTCCTCCCTCATTTTCATCAACAGTGTAACAACATGTTCTTTATTTTTGTGCTGCTGTCGGTCAATGGAAAAGACATGCAAACATGTTTTCTGCTAACAGAAGGAATACGTCACATAATGCTAGCACTTTTCCACAGATTACATATATATAAAAATTTGCTTCTGCCTTAACCTACTTAGTTTGTAGGCATTGTTTATGCTGTTTATACTTATAATAGAACGTTTGATGATTGTAAATGAAAAATAATAATGATAAAAAAAAAAAACCAAAACAGTGCTAGCCTGCTGTTCTCAGCTTTTTATCTATTCATCTCCCAGCTCACCATCTTAGCTGAGGGTATTACTATCTCCTAATTAGCACAGAAAATGTCATCAGTTTTGCAAGAATCTTAAACTAAATTATTTGACAAGGTAGGTGCCAAATACTGATTCATCCTAAAGGGGAAGCGGATGTCTTGCCATTTTTAAAAGCAATCCATCTAAAGAGTTTTAACTTAAAAAAACAAAACAAAAACAATTGTGCACAGAGGTTGTATATAAGAAGGGGATAAGCTCTAATTCCCAAGGAAGCTGAGATCCTTCAACATGTGCGGCAAAATATTGGAGATCAGTCAGCCATGGCAAGTGCAGCGTACTTTCCTGACCGAGTAGCATCAGAGCTGACACCAACTGACTGAATAAACTGATTAGGAAGGCAGATCCAGTGATTGGCTGCAAACTGGACACTTTTGAAGCTGCGGTGGAGACGAAGTAACTGTTATCCATCATGAATAATCCTGACTACCCTCTGCACCACTTACTGGACAGGCAGCAGCACACCTTCTCTAACAGACTGATTCAGCTCCACTACCACGAAAACAGATGCGGGAAATCTTCCAGACGTTGTCCAAAAAACTCTCTACAATGCAAAGTGTCTGTCTAGCACATAATCATCTGCGTTTTCATCAGAAAAATAAAAAATAAAATAAAATATTGCCATTTTAAATCCTGTGTTGCTTTGTTGGTTTTTAAATTATTTTACATTTGATCATTATTATTATTATTACTACTACTGCTACAGTGTTAACTGCTGTGAGATAAGAATTTCTAAAACATGGTTTAAAAGAAGTGGCAGGCTGCATTTGTCTGCATTGCAAAGTCTGTTCTGCTTTTTGTGCCAGTGTGTTCATCAGCAGCCAATATATTTCACTGAAATCCAACTGTGCCCATAACTGTAACCACACCGTCGCCCAAGTCAGTACTTAACTTTCAGATAATTTCAGAAAGAAAAAACTTTTAGTATTACCTTAAACTGCCTCTCTTTGACAGGCTTGATGTTGACCTCTCTCCATATTTCCGTGCCCTTTTCCTTCTGGTCCAGATAGTAGCCACGCACAGGGTTTCCCCCATCAGAGAAGGGAGCCCTCCAGCCCAAAACCATCTCTGATCCAGTGCATAGCAGAAGGGCAATGGCAGAGGGAGCAGAAGGAACATCTGGACAAGCAGAAGGAATTGGGGGGAAAAAAATTCATAGGTTATAGATGAGAAAGTCTCAGCAGGCTCTCATTCTTGCTAAATAGACCAAGAAATGCCAATAACTCTCTGGCCGGCTACAGCTTCTGTCTAGATTTTCAAATTCGCGACTCTAGGCCTATATTAGGCTTTCTCCAATGAGAACGAAAGATATACTTGCCTCATATTCTATTTGACAAAAATGTATTCCTCACAAAGAACTGGATTCAAGCCATTATCCCACAGGTAATGGTAGAGTAGCAGAATAGATGTGAGATTATTCTGACAGTGAGTGCCAAGCGAAATGAGTCATAACTCTACTATACTGCAGGCTGCAGAGAGCATATTATCTGAGACTGAAACACAGGAAGCAAGAAGGGTCAGTGGCTTTTCATGTATAGTCAGTCTCTGCCTGATTAGTCACTTGGTGGAGCTTACTTGACAAAACATATAGACTGTTGTGTGGCAGAATCCCAGTTTCTGCTAGGTATGATGTCAGGAGCATTGAACAGTGGTATGCTGTAGTATTATAAGCTTTTACCCCCCCCCCCCAAAAAAAAAAAAAAACTTTTTAAAACTGCTTTTGTGTTTCCTAAAATGCTGCAAATATGTGGAGGACACACAGTGACACAGGGAGGACCCATGAGGCTGTGAAAGAAAACTACCACTGTGAAACACAAGAACAGAATCTATGAAGATTGAGTCAAAGCTGAGAAAAAATGAGCACAATGCTCATACAGTTGTGCTCAGAAGTTTACTTAATGATTTCTTTGAACTCTTCTTTTTCCAGGATGGAATGATTGTACGGCATACATCTTTAATGAGCACCGCTGAGCAGGTGCCGACGAGTGGCTGTTTTGGATTCATAACG
>JAVDPK010002521.1:299523-328502 GCA_034780415.1 Cichlasoma orientale | reverse complement strand
CCCCCCCCCCCCCCCCCCCCCCCCCCCCCCCCCCCCCCCCCCCCCCCCCCCCCCCCCCCCCCCCCCCCCCAAAGTGCTGTTATAGTAAAGTCAGTGAACAAGTATGTGAAGTTTGATGGATTTAGCTTGAACAGTAGCTAGACTTTTCAAGCGAGACAGTCTAGTCTAGATCGTTCTGGAGATATCATATTCTCAAGATTTTTATAAAACTTGACCTCTGACCTTTAGCTTGAGGTCAATGTCGTTGAGATTGCAACTCTTTTTTTAGTAGATGCATCTGTGGTGTGAATTTGAACATTTTAGGTCACATCATTCTCGAGCCCTATTAACTATTATTAACTATAAACCTTTTCTTAGTGATCATTATTGACTACAACTGGTATTTTTTCTTTTTGCCAGCATGATTGGTTTGACAGAACTCACTGGATTGACTAATATTTACAACGGCGGAAAAGTCCAAGGGGCTCAGTGAAGGGAGCAGAATTGCAGATTTACACAAGCTGGGAACTTGGAGCCATTTCTAAACAACTGCACATTCCAAGATCATCAGTTCAAACAAATGTATTTAAGTACAAGTTTTTTTGGTCTGGAAGAAGACCCAAACTGTCACCCTCAGATGAGAGGAAACTGGTTAGGATATTCAGGAACAACCCAGGAACCACCAAGGCTCAAGCCTGTCATAAACTGGAAGTGGATAAAGCGGGCTAACCTCAAGCTTTGGGAATGGGCTTTCCAAAGCCCAGACCTCTACCCTATTAAAACATGTGTACTATGCTTAAAAGCCAGGTCCATGCCAGGAAACCAACCAGTTTAAATCAACTGTGTCTTGTTTCTAATTGACAAGAAGAGTGGTTAAATATCCAGTCAGAATTATGCCAGAAGCTTGATGACGGCTGCCAAAAGTGTCTGGTCGAGGTACAACTTGCTAAGGGACATATAACCAAATATTAATGGGTGTATATTTGAGTCTGCACGTATACTTTCAGCCTGTGTGGGTTCAAGAAAATCCAAATGAAATTGAAACTTGTGCATTCAGTCATTAAAGCTGTATCATTCCACCCTGGAAAAAGAACAGGTCAAAGAAATCATTAAAGGCCCAACGTTACCATTACATTCATGCCTATGATGAGTTTAAGTAAATTTCTGACCACAACTGTATGCCAAAAAAAGCTGTGCTGTCTTCTAAATCTAACCTGAACATACTCAGCACCGACTGACATTTAAATATTATAATATAGTATTTAAGTACTCTGAGTTAGCTGCTCAGTTAGCAACAAAATTATGCAATATTTACAAAGTCTGGTATTTTTGGTTTTTTGGCTGGCAGGTGCACTTACAAATGGCTGATTTGACCACGATGGGGTGAGACTCGTCTGAATAGCTGCTGTTTCCTGCGCGGCTCACAGACTTCACTCTAAATACGTACTCCTTCCAAGTCTTGAGGCCATGGACTGTAAACCTGAGGCAAGATTATGTACAGATCAGAGTTATAATAGTTTAGCATTTTCTAATTAGCTTTGTTTTGTTTTGACTTTTTGTTTTTATTCAGTTCATTTCCAGAGTTTGCTCTTTTCACTTTCGTTTTTATAGCTTGAAAATGTTTAGCTTTAGTTTACTTTTTATTAGTTTCAGTGTTAGTTTTAGTCTTTTTAAGCGTTATTGTGGGCATATGCCAGTTTTCCAGGATTACAAAATATTTTTTTCTCCAAAGTATAGTTTTTATTTTTACTTAAATGAACTAAAATGCTTTAGCTCATACCAACATTTTTCCCATGTACCTGTTTTTAGTAAAGGGTTTGTTGTTAACAGTCTTCCAGTTCTGTTTGCCAGCTTCACTGTAGTACAGATAATATCCCAGGATGCCGTTTTTGTCTTTGGGTTCCTGCCACTGCAGCAGCACAGACGTGTCTGTGTCTCTGACTGCCATGACAGAGTGAGGTGGGGCCGGCACACCTGATGGAAATCAGATAAAAAAAAAAAATCAGCAAAAATCATGAAACTTAAAATGGTCAAATAAAAACTGACTACACGATAGAACAGACCTGACCCAGCTCTTTAAGCAAGTTAAAAAAAGATTAATGAAATGCACAGAAATTGAACTTGCAAACTCGTTTTTCAAATGTAAAAACACTGTCCACTGTTAGCGTCATAAAAGTTGGATGATGTTGAAAAAGCCTACCAGATTCTGTGCCAAAGGTATTTCAAGTGAACCCACCATATCATTACTTTTTAATGTAGAACACTGACCACATCTGATATAGTCACATATCATATATTCTTGGATTTAACAGAGTGATATCTGACCAGCAAACCCTGGGCGGTGTTTCTGGGACAATCCCAGCTAAGACTGCCAAAAAGTAAATGAATATATTCATCACAGATTCATATATCTGAAAATTCTGCCTTTTGAACCTCTGTGTTTGTAGTGCTGTGTTTCCTCAGTGTATCAAACTATTCACATTCTGTTTTTCAGACATGTAGAGGACCCCTTTTCTCTGTCACAGTCAATTTGGGAGAAATCAGAGCTTGCATTATTGAATGACACGAGTTCACGTGGAGCATCTACCATTTTGCTTGGGTGTATTTTGCACTTTTTTTTTTATTTATGGGTTGTTTCAAAACATCGTCCACTTTGCAGTGAAATGTTTTTTATATAATAATCCATTTTCATGTGGGAAACCTCAGAGGTTATGAAAAACACTGCTTTGCTTTGTTCCACCTCAGTTAGGGGTACCGCAAAAATTTTGGGAGCATTCCGCTGAACTAAATATTTTAAGAGGAAGGAAAAGCACTCAACACATTTGTTCGACCACAAGGGTACACACAAAGTTGGTGAAAGACACTGACGGAAAACACAAGCACTGAAAACAATAAGCCGATGATTCGCTTAATCAGTATTCGCCTCTTTTCTCCACATGATACTAAACTACTTTGGGTATTGGACTGTGAAGGAGTGACCCTTTTGGGATGGACATTTTTTAACCATCTTGTTGTAATATACACTAAAGAGTAGCTAAGCAACTAAACCTCATCAACAGATTATTCAGTTATTCAAAAATAATAGTTACAAATAGTAAAAGGCCTCGAATAATTTTTTTTATACAGAAAAGAAATGGAAAAAAACCCCTAAATGTTGGTGTTTTATAAATACTAGTGCATGACCACGAATCAGTATTGTTTGGCCTGTTTGTGCTGTTGGTGAACTGATATACTTGTGAAAAATAGGGATGGCAGATGTTTATATTAGGGCTGCAACTATTGATTATTTTAGTAATCGAGTATTCCATCATTATCCCATCTATTAATTGAGTAATCGGATAAGAAATACTTTTATCTTATTAACAGCTTAACTGCAGCTTTTTTGCTGTGAGAAACAAACAGCGGTGGATGGAGGACCTCCAGCTGTTTCCCAGTACAGGTTTTAATGATGATTACCAGTGATGTCACTCTAATCTGACCACTTTTTTCCGGTAACGAGGAATCTAACGAGTTACTATTTGCAATCTAATTAAAGTTACTTGTCCAAGTCACTGTGCATTACTATTTTTGTCATTTTCCTCAGTAAAAAATTATATTTTTGCTTTCTTCTTGCGTCTCGGGGAGTGACGACTGGCCGATGCGACAATTAAGTCCCATTTTCAGCATGAAATAACCTGTTTTGCAAGAATCTTTAGGAGTCTGTGTTATTGTACCTACATTATAATCAATCCAGTGCTTTTTGGCCACTTAAAATATCTTTATAGAACTGTGATGTTATATTTGTTGTAATTTCTGCAGCCTTCTGAGCCAGATTTCTGTTTAAAAAGACTTTTTTAATGTCAATGACAGTTTTTACCTTGATAAAAAAACAAATATATAAAAGTCACTTTGCCAAAAGCTGATTGCAGCGTCTACCTTGTGATAGAAATGCTGTTTCTCGCTCAAAATGACCTGATATCATTCATGAGAGATATGTTTGACACATGTTTTTGACATATCGAACTGTGATCTCAATAGGAAATATAGATAATCTGTTCAACCACTGAAAACTGAGGTAAATATAGCCACAAAATTTTTTACGACCATCTTCTCTGTTGTAAAATTACTGTATGAGTGGAGAGCTAGGAGAAATACAGTTTTGTGTGGAAATGCTAAACAATGAAGCCACTCTTTAAAATTTTAAATGACCTTTACAACAGGCAGCGTAATAAATGGCTACCGGTACATAACATATTCAGTCTCACCTTGTGGCTTTCCGAGGGAGATTGGTGTGCTCGGCTCAGAGGGGTCACTGACACCGTACTTGTTGACGGAGCGCACTCTAAAGTAGTACTGCTTGCCCTTCACCAGGTCAAATACCGGGAACCTGGGAGAGTTTACCACCATGTCCAGACTGGCCATCTCCCAGCTGTTTTTTCCTGCCAGGGACTGAAACAGATACAGCATTAGAAAACACAAAGTTAATTTTAAAAGTGCTATCTGTCTCAAGGACATCTTCATTATTCAGTATCCTTAAAATATGCAGGTGGATTCAGTCTGCACAGTTTGGAGTGACAGGCAGTAATACTTTGATTTAGAAAGGCAGAAAAATGTGAAAAAAGGAGGTTTAAAAAAAAAAAGACAGATGAGTAGGTATGCAAATTGTAGACCACCAGTCACTCATCTTGACATCTTTTCTTCATCTTTGTCAATTAACCATCATCATGCAGTGTCTACTTTATAGTCTGCATTAATGTTCCTGTTGTCCTGCTCTGTATCACCATCATTTCTTACCCCGAGTCTCTGTTTAGAACAGGGTATGTTCCAAGAGATCGGTGATCATAAAGTGCTTGCTCAAGGGCGAAGATGATATTTGAATGTTTCCTTCATTATATAAGGGGAAGTGAAGCTGCGGACTTTTAGTAATTTCAGGTGCCTTTGACAGATTTGACAGTTTTATTACCTCAGTAACTTATAAAGCTTCAATAAAGATCTATTTCCTGTGGCAGTTTTTTGATTATTGGAGATAGAAACTGTTCAGTGCCTGGGCTGATATTGGAGAGCCTGTAGGCCCTTTATTGTTGTAAAGACCAGGGCGGTCAGCACACTCTAATATGTTGGAGAAAACATTTTTTGCATCATTGATAACTTCTTTGAGAAAGATTTTTAAAAACTAGTTGCTGGACACTGATAAACTTACTGAAATTAGATTAGGTACATGACTGACTTTAAACTACATAAAGCTTTTAAATAACAAATTCAAGCCAACCACTAATCACTAAATTAAAAAAAAAACTGCATGCAAGCAAAAAATTCAAACTCCCGATGCCAGAGTATGTGGCATGTAAGAGCAACATCAAGGTCTGCTTGCTTTTAATAAGAAAGTAAAGTCCCAGTTAAACTGACACCACTGCAGTTTATGTGGGTGTGTATTTCTTCTCCTTCTGTCTCTTTAATTAGTGCTGTTGTCAGCAGCCTGCTGTTAATTTGACTCACGTTCCAGCGCTGGACTTCCCAAACACAACAAGGGGGAAGTAATGATGCAAGAACATTGATTCTTGTGTTCACTGGATGTGAAGGTATTACTAATTACAACTGCGGTTTGTTAGGTATTTATACTTGTAAATATTTGTATATGAGAGAGAGCATTATATACACTCAGACACTTTTTTATTTACACTTTGCTAGTACTGAG
This sequence comes from Cichlasoma orientale, assembly GCA_034780415.1. NCBI lineage: Eukaryota > Metazoa > Chordata > Actinopteri > Cichliformes > Cichlidae > Cichlasoma > Cichlasoma orientale. Next base: position 322,849 of record JAVDPK010002521.1, on the reverse strand, counting down.
TTGGAGCCCCTTTCACTTTCAGAAGCGTCTTAGTTCTTGCAACAAGGTGCTGGAAACATTCCTCAGAGATTGTGGGCCGTATAGCATCACACAGCTGCTGCAGATTTATCACCTCACATCCGTGATCCACCACATCCCAAAGGTTTTCTAGCCATTTAAGTACAGTGAACTCACTGTCATGTTAAAGAAACCAGGTCAGATGATATGACATTGTGACATGGCACACTGTGACAAGCAGCCATCAGAAGATGGGTACACTGTGGTTGTTGAGTGGCAGGTCTTCTGCAGCTGTAGCTCATCTACTTCAAGGTTTGACATGTTGTCTGTTCAGAGATGCTCTTCTGCATAACTTGGCTGTAGCGAGTGGTTGTTTCTCTTGCCTTCCTATCAGCTCGAAGCAGTCTGGCCATTCTCCTCTGACCTCTGGCATCGACAGGACATTTTTGCCTAGAGAACAGCTGCTTACTGTATGTTTTCTCTTTCCTGAACCGTTCTCTGTAAACCCTCGGGATGGTTTTGTGGGAAAATCTAAAGTAGATCAGCAGTTTCTGTAATAATCAGACCATCCCATCTTGTCTCTTAGTAGATTTGTGTGTTTGTTTACATGTTTTCTGTAATAAAGAAGTTCAAAAAAATCTTAAAAGTGAGGGCATTTTCTGGATCATCACTTCCTTAAGGTGCAACTAATAATCCAGCATGTACAGAGCAACATTAAATTCTAGTTGGGAACCTGAAAGTCTAATATTCTTTTACCTCTGGTTTTCTCTCCACCAGCTGCTGAGCTCTTAAGTTGCTAAATGCTGTGGTTAGCAGCTAAATGTAATCTCTGTGATCATTTGGTGCTGAGCAGGTAGCGTACAATGAGTCTGTCTTTGCTGAAAACAGCTGCATGCACGCTGCAGCCAGCAACGATGGCATGCGATCCGGGACTGAACTAAAACACTAAAGCTGCAGTAAAATGAGCAATTAGTCGAAACATGCCACAACGCTTCATAAAGTCAAGGAGAAACTGCAGACTCTGGTGAAAATTCTGCTGGGTTTTCACATTACACAGCCCCCATTACCATTTTTTAATGTATAATTATGGAGTTAAACAGCTTCAACTCAAATTAATGTAAATTATTTTACTGCTGTCCAATTCCCACAGATGCATAAATTTTTAATTTAGAGGCAGGTCTTTTCAAAATGAAATAAAATCCAATTTGCAAAACTTCACAGAAGGTAATCAGTCTGATTTCGTAGATTTGTGAGTTAAACTGTGTAGGTTTATCTCAATTATCCGGCTGTCTTAAAATTCAGAATCTAAACTATTGCACGATGCCGCGATCGTTCAGGCTTCTTCTGTTCTGGCCTGAAACTGTTGAAGCTTTCTAGATAATTAAATTTCAGTTCCCCGTTTTCCAGACACGTACCAACACGATTGTTGAGATTAACCCTGACACACGCAGCAGGCTACTTTTTGAAATCTGCACAGGGGATAAATAAAAAAATCTACTTGAAGTAAGCATCTGATATGTGATATTTGATAATTTTCAGCATCCAACTCTCCAGTTTCAGATGTGTTGCATGCATTCCATAACTGTACCGGACTTTTACCTTTAAACGGTCAGAAGATTTTAACATGGACTACATGTGATGAATCACTTTTTCAAATTGTTTTCAAGCAGCTGTAAGTATATTTTCTCCTGGCTCCTATGGAGGTGAGAGATTTTTATATTGTGTTAGTTTATATTGTGTTAAGAAATGGTGAAGAATAATATGATTTTTAGTAGATATAGTAAAAGTCCACTTACGATCCCTTAAGATAAATGATGTTAGAGTTTGACTAAAAACCTCAGGGATGCCTGCAGCCAATCAAAGTCTTGTTGTTGTTGTAATATGAATATTTATGTGCTGTGACTGACCCGCTCCACATAGAAGGTGAGAGGCTCCCTGCCTCTGGGTTCAGGCTCGGTCCAGCTCAGCACCACGTAGGTGTCGCTCACCTCGCAGGCGTGGACATTTGTGGGAGGAAAAGGAGCTTTGATTCGACCTAGAGGGCAAAGACAGGAGTAGTAGGAGGAGGATGACGAAGATAAAAAGTTAGAACAAGGTCAATGAGAATGAAAATCCAAAAAAGTGCTGGCTGAGATGCTGCTTTTGATTCTCTTTCTATTAAAATGCTTGTCTGCTGAATTTGTCAGAAGCACACACTTGGTGAGATGCACAGCACCTGGCTACCCCAGTTTCACCTCCTTTTCTAATACCTAAGTATAGCAGATAACATATAGTCAAACAGCTTGAGTCAGCACACATTCAGTGACACTCCAAGTGATTCAAGGACAATAGAAGTGTTCAGATTTAGCCAGAAGTGTCCCATCTGTGTCTGTATGTTTGTATCCCCTGTAGAGTTTGTAGAGCTGCAGTGTGGATCAGAGAAGCGCTCCACAGCAGACACCGTGCAGTGAAGAGAGAGACGGTAGAGCCAGCAAGTCTTTGTATGCGTACAGAGGAGTATGCACACAGGACACAGTGGTTCTTTTTTTTTTTTTGCTATTTTATACACTGCAGCAGTGGTGATGAAAAAGGCCATGTAATAAAATCTGCTGATGACAGAAAAAAGCGATGATAAGCTCCTTAAAACCCATTTTTATGGAGGGAACAGCCATTAATAATGAATGTTGTGAAATAGTGAAACCATACAAATATTTGGGTGGGTTATGTGAAGTTTACTGGAAACACATATTATTGAACAGGCTCATTGGTGGTTGTATGTTTTTTCTCAGTAGGGTGGAGCAGAGAATAATTATAATTATAGTATATTACCATTTCTTTCATTTGTTGCTCCAGAAAGACAAGAACAGGCTACAAAGAGCAATTAATACTGGTTTAGGATTTATTGCCAAAACCTAAAGATCACTCACACAGCTCTATTAAAAAAAAAGCAAGCACATAAACACATAGTAAAAGCAGTGCCATCGCTAATAAGCCCACACATGTGCTTCATAATGAGCTTGCAATGATGCCTTCAGGAGTGAGCTTTAAAGCACAGGCTTGCAAACAAGTCAACAATGCTTGGTAATCAAATTATCAAATACTGCCTATAAGAGGGATGTTAAGCACAGTGAATATTTTTTCCTCTGAATGGTGTATGCACTTTGCAGCTTTAACATAGTTACAATGTTTAAGTATTTATTGAATACTGTATTGTTTGACTATTGAATATGTTAAATTTAAGGGATACATTAATTTAATTTTTGTGGCTCTTAAAGTGCTGGCAATCGAACTCTGTTTGAAGGTGTTCAAATTAATATTGTGCAAACAATCTAGAGTCATTTTTGGGCACATTTTCACAAGTACAGAGTAGGACAATTATGTTTAATGTGCAGCTAAAATGAGCATTTAGGGTCGGTAAGTGGAATGTTCTTGATTGGTGAACTTAGTCACCTGACCTTAGTTCAAAAGAAGATGACTGCAGCACAGCTGTAAATGTCAAACAATGAATGTGTTTAGTATTTTATTTTTTACACATAATGATTCTGCATGGCAAAATAAAGTTATATTTTATATGGTTTATATGCTGTACGTAAAAAGGAATATAACAACACTGAATTTCTGTGAATTGTGACGTATGAACAATTATTCTCATAGACTGTATATAAAAGATGGATATCTGTGTCTGAAAAGTGAAACCAATGCCAAAGAGACTTGAACCAGCGTTCTTTTTATACCCTGTGCTCTTTGATCATAGTGAAACACTTTCCTGATGAGGTCAGTCATATTGAATACATCATAAAGTTGATTTTGTAAATTAGGGTCCCCATTGGAGTTAAAAACAAATACAACAGGGCATACTCGTTGACTAACAATTTACAACTGACAATTTGTTGGCCAATTAGCATGCACTGTCCCATGGCTCCACAGTCAGAGCCGCCCTGTTCTTGTGACATCTGCTTTGAAAAAGCTAAGATGGAAATTGCAAAAATGCTCAACTTGAGGCTTTACAACAGGACTGCACACACCAATGGGTGACGATGGCTATGTCCATAGGCCTAGGCTGCTGGGGGGTTCCCATGATGCACTGAGTGTTTCTTCTTATGCACCTCTTTTTACTCTGTTTATACTCCACTCTTTGTTATTATTAATCTCTGGCTCTCTTCCACAGTGTGTCTTATGTCCTGTCTCTGCCCTCAGCCCCAACCGGTTGTGGCAGATGACTCCCCCTCCCTGAGCCTGGTTCTGCTGGAGGTTTCTTCTTGCAATTAAAGTTCCAACATTAATGGATACTGATCAGTAGTTATTGCACATACAGACAACACAGTGTAAATTGCACGTGTAGGTCGGACAGATATTGCACCAAATGTTATTTTAATAAATAAGATGTTGCATGAAATAAGCTCTTAAAAAGCCCTTTTTACCCCCACAGAATTTAAACTTCTACCACCATATTTGTTCTTGCACAATTTTCCCATTGATTCCATTCCAGGATTCTTTAAATGCCATGTTTTTCTCTTATAAAGTCTCTGGTATTAAACTGGAACAATAATGTGGAATATCAGGCCAAGATTAGATTGGCATCAATCAGCTCAACCAAATCACTTCAAAGTATTTAGCTCCCAATAAAAGTACAGTGTCACTTTCATATTTTACTTTTGTATTAATTAAACAAACATAACCTACCATGCTAAACAGTGAGCTTCAAGACAATATTTATTCATTTATTTATTTTGGACAGAGTTAAGCCAGCTGTTTCTCCCCATTTGCAGTGATTTCTTGAAGCCTCTTTGCTTTTACTGCACATTTTATCTATCCATCAAGGGTCATGCTCTAAAGCATACTCCACTATACAATTCATGACTGATCTACAAATCATAATGTATTACAGGCTTTGAGATAGAGGTTGAGACCATGAACTCAATAGGAAAAAGGAGTATGTTCTTCAAAACCATTAGACCGTTAGACTTCTTTGTTGTAACTAAAAAATTGCAGCCTGTTTTGAGGTTTGGCTTCATTTGCTTGACTTTTCAAACCCAAAGGCTGTGTCCTCATTTTAGAAAGCCAAAATAAGAGAAAAAAGTGCCTCTGTCATGATACTTAAAGACCATAATTCAGTGGTTCTCAAACTTTATATGCCATGCACTCCCCTTTAAATGTTAAACAGCTCACGCGTCCCAACTTCACAATTTTTTGTCTATCATAAATAATAAAAAAGGATCCAAGTTTAATTTTAGAGGAACAAAGGTCAGTGAGACAGCATCAGCAAACTACATAAATCACATTCATTCAACTTAGTTTCTCTCCAACCCTCCCACAGCTCTGAAATACATAATTATTGTAGGGTCTTTACCTTACAATATAAAGCACCTTGAGGCAACTATTTGTTGTGATTTGGCGCTATATAAATAAAATTGAATTGAACAACCATTGCAAATATGCTGATTCATTATTCTACACAACATACATCATATAAAATCTGCGTGTATGAGTGTGTGAAGTTGTGTGCACTGAAACACAGTCAGTCTGGACGAAGACTGATCTCAAAACTTCAGGATGCTGCACTGTTATGCCATTTGAGATCTGTAAAAGCTACATGCATTTCTCTATTATACATGTATAGGCTCATTCTGCTCTAAACCTCCACTGAAGAACAGAATAAAGAACATACAAATTCACTCCTTTTGCTACATGTTTCAGTTGGCTCCTCAAACACAAATTCCTCCTCTTGCTCTCCTTTTATCTCTCTCTGTCTGTGGGTTACATTGCCAAGGTTATCAGCCCTCTTCACAGGCATTCACACTACCTCGGGCCATTATGTGGATTTACCAGGACACCATCAGGGAATGTTCATTCTTTTCACTTCTGTAAATGGAGCAAATGCTCATTGCTACAGTCATACAATTACTGCAGCTCATTGTGAAATATAATATGAAGATGCATTGAGCCACAAACCCTGAGGGAACCTACAGGCAAAGAGGAGGCACCATGCGCGCCTGTAAAACGTGGATGCCGTGAAAATGTTCAAGCAGCTTGTTTTTAATGTGAAGATTATACACTGAAATAAAAAAAAAAAAAAAAAGCATTCTCACCTTCCAGTTCATCTTTTGTGATAGTAATGGTCCTTCGACTATCCACTTTAACCACTGAGGAAGGAGACAACACAGAGAGACACAGGTTGAAGTGGATAGAAAGGAAAGTGGTACCAGGGTAATCAAGTTATATGTGAGCTAACGATAACAGTATTATTGTTAATGTTAGAGGAGCAGCCACCGATAAGAAAGTCAGACACAAAGAGGTGAGCGAGACCGACATGGGAGGATGGAGAGCAGGCCGGAGGCAAGTCAGCCTTCTGTCTGTCCTTCATCTGTGTTTAATGATCCACAGCATCTGACCAGAGTCCATCTGTCCTCCCAGTTACACACAGGCACTCACACACTCCATAATCCACATCGCACCATATTAATTGCTCTCATCCCTCCAACATTACACTGTTGACCAAACAGAAAAGCCTTAAAATAAGTAATCTTTTAGGAAACAAAGTTTTCTACCCCCACATTGTAATTAAGAATCTGTCACAGAAACAACTGCAAAAGCCCACGGCTGTATAAAATGAGATCTAAATCTGCACACCTACATCTGTTCTCTCTGGTAGTGCTGATTTCCTTGCAGGTGTAACATGGCAACTGAGGCAGATGAGGTGAATGAACAGCAGGACTGAGCTGATAAAAGACTGCGGATGCTCTCTGTAGTAGATTGCAGATGTAGATGAGTGACAAATTAAAGGAAAAGCCTGAATAAATAAGTGGGGGAACGTAATGTATGCAGATGCTTCCATAAAAGGCACAGGGGTCACTGAATGGATTGATGTGTTTGAAAAATGATGTGAATCATTTACTGCAATCACTGTCAGTAACAACCAAACAGCTGTATAAGATTTTAGAGCAATGTGTTGATCCCCTAGCTTGATATTGGGCAGAATTGCCAAATGATTGAACTGCATTTCCATTTTCAGTCTGCCATTACTTCCACTCTAACTAAATTTAGGGGAAAGGAAACTTATTTTTTCCCCCTAACCAGTAAAAAAAGCCCTTGATAGCAGTGTTAAACCAACCCATGGTGCTGATTTGGCAGGCATTAGTAGTAGTACTTATTGGACCAATTGCAATTCATGCCACAATATTAGATGAATCAGTAAGCGCTGCATTCAAACTTTCTTTGGCCTTGGGTGCCAAAAGACCAAATATGGAAATATCTAGACTTGCTGAAATCGTTTCTAAGAAGCGCTGAAGCTGTTTGTGGTGACTGAAGCAGCTCATGGGGACCTTTGTGTCAACTCCTCTTGTTTGTAATGTGCTGTATGTGCTTTTCAAGGTATGAAAAGATGTCACTTCAGTCTGGCTCTACAGTCCTAAATCTTTGGTTTTCAAACTATACCAATTTCCTTTAGAGCCAAAAAAGTATTTATAGTCTTTTGTCTGACATCCAAAAGTTCTCCCAAAGAAAACTTTTGTTGTGCCAAACAAGTTCCCCTTGTTCCCCAGTTTTACAAAGCAACCTAAAGCACATGAACCTGACAGCTAACTCACTGGACAATTTTGGTGCTTGTGCATCATCAGCTCTACCCACAAAAGAAAATTATGTTAGAGACTGGGAACATTTATTTATTTTGAACTCAAATAATTAATTAATCAGGATCAGGGAAGAAATACAAAAGCATCTTGAAATATTACAAGATTTCACTTGCTCTTTAATTTGAGGAATTTGGGGTAAACTGCCTTTTCCCCACTTGCTGATTGATCAGGGAAAAGTCCCTTCAATGAAGCACTGATGCATATATGTTGTGTATACTTTAGCATCATTACTGATATTTGATTTCACACTGAGATGCCAAAAAGACACAACAATGTCTGTGGCTTTAAGTTTGCTGTTGGAGAGTTTTGTACATCAATATCCTGGTAGTCAGTTTTAACTTTTATTCCACAAATAAATCAAACTAAGCAAGAAAACTCAGCAAAGTCAAGAGTGATTTTTCATTTTACAGCTTTTTATATGTCATTGTCAACTGTTTAATGTGTTACCCATTGTCCTGGTGTGTTCCAGAGGGTCTGCAGTAAGGACGGGCTCTGTGGCTTTGGAGGGGCGTCCCGCACCGGCCTGGTTCACAGCACGTACTCTGAACTGGTACAGAGTTCCTTCCTTCAGCCCAAACACTGGGTAATGGCACACTTTTTGAATATGCACATTGCAGCGCACCCATTCACCCTGACCGAGGTCACTTCTGAAAAGAGAGAGGGAGAGTGCAAATACAATGTTTTTGTAGTGATAAAGAAAAGAGAAAAAGAAACTATACAAGAAGTAAACAAATAACTAGACCATTGTGTCTGAAAAACATTATGTGCAGTCTGAGGGGTACAATATAATAACAACAATTCTGAAACATTTTACCCCACATAACAACCAGTACATACGCCACTGAAGAGCATAATTGTGAACAGAGACCATCATGTGAAAATAACAGGCCTCCGAAAACAGAACAAAAAATATTTTTAAAGTACAAATCCAGACTCAGATTGTACAACATCAATAACAAACTGTTGCCACTCGCAGTTTTCTAACCAGATTGGGGGCGGGGGTGTTGCTAGGGAACTGGGAAGTATTTTACACTTTCTTTCGTTGTTCAGTAACCAATAACATTCAAGAGATATATGTTGTGATTAAAGAGGAAAATGCACCCCCCCACACACACAAATACACACCTTAATACACAAAATGGATCTGAAATGCATAAATGCAAATATATGCACATGAGCACACGTGTTCAGACGAACCTGACTGACTGATTTTGGTGATAAGTGCAGCACCTGTTCTCCTCAGAGAGCCTTTGAGTCTGCTGTTAGCACAGAGTTGCGGGCTGATAATTACCATGTATATCATCCATCTCACGTTATGAGATGGATGATATACATCCAACTCTGCCAAAGGGATATATCCAATTCAAATTCCTCAGCAGCAGAAGTAAAGAACAAGAGAAGTACAGTATAGCCTTGCTGTAGGTCTCCTGTTGACTCGCACTACAGGAAATCACTGAGTCCAGTCTAAAATAAGCCTTTTTAATGAATGCTGGATCAATGTGAGCTCACTGTAGGAGAGCTAATCTCTGTGCTGGATATTTCTAGCAATAAAAGCCAAATGGAGCCCAAAATCTTTTCGTCAATACCTTTCTTTTCGTTTTACCTAATTCACCTCCAAAATACAATTTTCTCCTAAAGTATACACAGTTTGATTAGGTAGTCCACTTATCTCACTTATTAATCAGTTGATTAAGTGATTATTGAAATGGCATGAATCACCGACCAAGCAACGAATTCATGAAGGATTTACTCACAGCTTCACAATGCATTTGATATAAACGGTATAAAATTATATATGAAGCACAAAATAAAATTAGTCAAGACTGAAAATTAATCTTAACACAGTTGATTTTTTCAAAAAAAAGTTTTGACAATCAATCATTCAATTTCATCAGTTTCATCATTTGTTTTAAACAAGAAAAAGGTCAAAATTCTCTGGATTCTAGTTACCGTGGTCTTAGGGAGGTGTGTGAGAAATTTTCCTTGTTTTTAAACATATTATGCAAATACAGTGTTGTGCAAAAGTCTTGAATCCCCCAGTTTCTTTATATTTGAACGGCACCACACTGGATTGGTAATCAAACGATCAATGTGCGACTGAATTGCAGTTTTTCAGCTTTAATTCAATGGGTTTTTACAACGATTTAGCATCAATTGTTAAAGAATTACAGCCATTTTTATACACTGTCTCCCATTTTCAAAGGTTCAAAACTAATGGGACAATTGACCTGACAAGCTGTTTCATGGCCAGGCGAGGCCTGCTCCCTTCTTTTTTCATGACAAATGAAGCAGACATAATATCTAAAGTTGATTCAAAGTGTTGCATTTTGTTGAACTTCCAGTACAAGAACTGGACTAAAAATGAGTAGAAAAGTAGCCAATGTCCAAAGAAAAACTTTGAAAGACTTTCAGAAAGCCTAGAGAGGTTTAGCTCAAGACCATTTAATAAAAATTATAAGAAAATCTGGGTCCTTGGAAACAAAATATAAAGAAATCAGGGGTGACTGAAGGCTTTTGCACACTGCTGTATTATACACAAAATGATTAGATAAAATTGGCAGAACTGCTAGAGGTGGAGTTAACCCACTTCTAACCCTACTGTATAACAGCTTGGATAGGCTTTGGCTCCTGCAACCTGAATGAGAGAAGGAGTAGAAAATGGATGGATGCATGGAAGATTGTTGAAATCCCAAAAGAAGAAAAGAAGTGACATGAGACTTGATTGCTCTAAATCTTTCACGCTGGTCTTGTAAATAATCATTTTTCTCGTGAATTTCACTGCAAACTCTTCTTTTACTCTCTGGATGCTGCAGAAGCTGTTGCTAGTTAAAAGATGAACTTGTATTTACGTTGAAAAACCAGAAGCCCTAAAATACACAAAAAGTAAATTTCTATGTCAACGGTATAAATTCATCTTCTGAAAAGGATTGTTTGATGTGATATAATCAGTGTCTTCATAACACCTACTAAATAGACTTTTTGGTTTGGCAGCCCTCTCAAGTAGTTTTCGAAGGTCAGAAATCAACTTTTAGTGTCAGCTTTCACTTTGCTTTGCTTGATTCATTTGAACCCAGTGTGTATTTGAGTCACAGAACAAACTGAAAGTGATGTGGGCAGTAAATCAGGCTGATTCTCACCGTTCCACATAATATCCCTGCACAGGTGAAGCTCCATCAGCACTGGGTGGCTGCCAAGTCAGGAAGACGTAGTCCTTGTTCACATCAGACACCTGCACTGCGAGAGGAGATGCAGGGCCGCCCAGCACTGCAGCTGATGCATCTATGGAAGTCAGCAGAGAGTCGGTCAGTGAGAAGGAAAGTTCAGAAACAGCATAGAAATACTCAGCACTCAGCTGTGCACTAATTATATGTAACTGAACTGAATTTGTGTAGTTCTGACGAGGGCTGAATGAACCAATAAACGACTGTGATTTGTCTGAGAAGTTTTGATGTGCTGTGAAAGATTGTGAGCCAGAAGATGATAGAAGAGGAGGAGATGAATAAAAATAACAGAAGAAGAAATAGGAAAGTTTAATCATGGGAGATTTTAAAGCAATCTAGTTTATATAATTGATTCAAATACATAAGCCTGAAAGTAAAATAATGGCTAGGATAGCTGGATGTAACAGATAAATAATGAGTACCTAAAGTTCCAAACTGTTTAAAATAACATGTGAACACAAGTGTAGTTCCTCCTTTTTGCAGCCATAAGCTACACTACATTGCTAAAAGTATTCGCTTGCCTGCCTTCAGACACATATGAACTTAAATGACATCCCATTCTTAATCCATAGGATTTATTATGATTAGTCAACTCTTTGCCATTATAACTGCTTCAGCTCTTCTGGGAAGGCTTTCCACAAGGTTTAGGAGTGTGTTTATGGGAATTTTTGACTATTCTTCCAGAAGCACATCTGTGAGGTCAGACACTGATGCTGGATGAGAAGGCCTTGCTCCTCTCCAATTCATCCCAGTTGATCCCAAAGGGGTTCTACTGGGTTTAGATCAAGTTCTACCACACCAAAGTGCACTATGTCTTGCTCTGTGCACTGGTGTGCAGTTATGTTGGAACAGGAAGGGGCCATCCCCAAACTGTTCCCACAAAGTTGGGAGCATGAATTTGTCCAAAATGTCTTGGTTCGCTGAAGCATTAAGAGTTCCTTTCATTGGAACTAAGGGGCCGAGCCCAGCTCCTGAAAAACAAATCCGCACCATAATCCCCTTTACACCAAACTTTACACTTGGCACAATGCAGTCAGACAAGTAACTGCCAAACCCAGACTCGTTCATCAGATTACCAGTTGGAGACGTGTGATTTGTCTCAGCTATGGAAACCCATTCCATGAATTTCTTTGCGTGCTGTTCTTGAGCTAATCTGAGCGCCACATGAAATTTGGAGGTCTGTAGTGACCGACACTGCAGAAAGTTGGCAACCTCTGCGCACTCTGCACCTCAGAATCCACTGACCCCGCTCTCTGATTTTATGTGGCCTACCACTTCATGACTGAGTAGATGTCATTCCCAACTGCTTCCACTTTGTTATAATACCACTAACAGTTGACTGTGGAATATTTAGAAGCGAGGACATATCACAACTGGACATGTCACAAAGGTAGCATCCTATCACGGTACCACGCTGGAATTCAATGAGCTCCTGAGAGCGACACATTCTTTCACAAATGTTTGTAGAAGCTGTCTGCATGTCTAGGTGCTTGGTTTTATACACCTGTAGCCATGGAAGTGATTGGAACACCTGAATTCAGTTATTTGGATGAGTGAGAGAATACTTTTGGCAGCGTAGTACACATATATGAGGTGCAAATTATGGCTTTATTAGAAAATTGCTTTGAACAGAGGCGGAATCATTGCTAGAATATGAGCCGGATAGAATAATGTAGGTAAAAATAAGACCTTCCATGAGATTTAACTTGTTTTGACCAACCACATATCCCATATGATTAAATCCTTTGAAAGTTTACCTAAAGAGCACTTTCTGAAGTCTTCTCCCGCAAATGATCAGAAAACAGATAAATGTCCTAGAGTGCCAATGCTTATTTCCGATACTTACACCATAAACACTGCATTAGTGCAGTTCTGCTACTCTAAACTTTGATATTTTCCCATGATACTGATGCTCAAAGTCAGTGTTGAAAAAAAAAAGAACAGTTCTGAACAAAAACAAGATTTTTGCTTTAAATTTTGATAGATTTTTTTTGATTTTCAGATAGTTTTAAAATGAATTCAGCTGCGGTTTTTAAACAGATAAAGCGTATTTTAATCTCTGAAAATTCAAATCTCCTGCTGCCTTAAAATTTGATGATATACACATACGGAAAAAGACAGAGAGAGGGAAGAAAAAGAAATGAAGAAATGATCCAAAGCAGACTTGAGTGTGACATCTTTCCAAACTTTTTCTTGATGCTGAAAAATTTTTCAACAAAAAGCTTAAGTCAGCATCAAGCACATCTCCTTCCTGTTTTAAATGTACACCCCCCCCCCCATCCCTCATTTGTAATGCAAATATGATGGCTGAATGATGGAGAAAACACACATGCGGAGAAGTTTCCTGATTCCCTAATTAGCACCTCCAGCTCTGGTAAAGAATGAGCTCCTAAACAAAAGAGAGAGAGAGAGACCTGAGCAGAGATGTTAAAGGGAACTTTGCAGGGAGATCTATTTTGCATTAAGTGTCAGTATACGTGTTTAATTGGAGTCCAATGTGTTTTTGGTGTATGAGCTCAAAAGCTCATGAATGATTCATAGCAGTTCATGCTATCACTGTGGCAGTCAAGGTTGCATATATACATGAACAACTACAATTACATTAAAAGACATGTGCCAAACCTCCTTGCGGTGCTGCATAGATTTCAAATGCTTGATGAGTCAAGTGTGAGCTATTCCCTGGTTTATTTGCCGAAAGAAAACAGCAGTCTATGAAAAATATATACTTTCACTGAACAAAGTTAACAAGCTCTCGACGGCGAAATATTTTGATTGATGGTGCAATTTCCCCGCGTGAATCAGTTTGCTGACAGGAAATGAAAGTAGAACCAAAATCTGGTGAATACAAATAATGTTTGGAGGAATGTTTGCTCTAAACCCTATTTATCCTGGTTGGAGAAAAAAAAAAAAAGAGGATTACATTCTCAAAAACATATTTTGTATGCACAGATCACACTTTGTCATTATTTGTCATTTGTCCAAGGGCTTAAAACATCACATCAAACAAAGCATATCATTTGAAAGACAGCTTGGCAAGTTCTTCAGAGAGGACATTATGTGAAGAGTTTCTGATGTAATCTGATGCTTACACACAAGCGTGACACAGTGCCCATGAGCAGCTTAAGGAATTCATTGAAAACAAGCTACCAACTTGAAAGAAAGCAGTGTGTGTCTGCAAAATGGTGTCATGGTAGCATCTGATAATAAATTTGGTCATCTCTTTGGATAAGATCTGTCCAAAGAAAGGTCCAAAGGTCCAAAGAAACACATTACCACAAGATCACACTGTGCTACAATTCACATAGCTTCACCAAAATTTGACAATAGAACATTGGAAAAATGTTGGTCTGATGATTCTCGACTCCTGCTGCAACATTTAAATGGTAGCGTCAGATTTTGATGTAAACAACATGGATCCATCTTGCCTTGTATCAGTGGTTCTGGCTGGTGGTCCCTCATACCCAGCTGGTGCTGGATAATGGTATGGGGGATATTTTATTGGTACACTCTGTCCCCTTGGTATCAGTTCTGCATCATTTACACATCACAGCCTACCTGAGTATTGTTGCTCTGTGCTACTAAATGATAAATGGTCTGGTTCTTGTATAGTGCTTTTCTACTCGAGCATTCAAAGCACTTTATACAGCACGTCTTCATTCACATATTCACACACGCTAACTGCTAACTCCTTTCTATCTAACATTCAAACTCACATTCACACTCCGATGACTTGCAACTTGGTGTTCAGTATCTTGCCCAAGGATACTTTGGCATGCAGGCTGGAACAACCAGGAATCGAACCACCAACCTTCCAATTAGTAGAGGGCATGCTCTACCTTCTGAATCACAGCCACCCATTATGGCACTTCCATGTTGTTTGCTAGATATAAATACTGTGCTGTTTAGGTTTGTAAAAACACACTTCAGTAAATAGTTGGAAAGTTGGGGAATTAGAAGACTGTGACTGATGAGTGTGTGCAGAAGAGGAGCCAGAAAGTAGAGGTGCATGGCCAAGAAATTGCCAGATTACCTGTGTAAAGCCAAAACTTGTGATTTATTGTTTCATTTACTGAAATAATTTTTATTTTTTAGACTACATGAATGATATATTGGTTTGTTTATAATTATGCTGATTACGGAGTATCTTTTTTTGGAGCCAGTTGAGCGGTTTCTTCTTGTTTCCAAGCTTTATGCTAAACGAAAGCACCTGAAGGTTGGCTGGCTGTTTATACTGAGAATTCAGACATGAAAAGTGGTGTTAATTTTCTCTCGGCGAGACTGTGGAAGTATATTTTCAGATTAGTGTATATAGATGATTTTTAAAGTGCCACAAATCGCTACAGTATTTGTATTAGATCCATTCATCTTTGGACTCTCATGCACTGATAGAATGTCAGGAGTAGGGGTAAAATCTTAAGAAGAATTTTTAATTTTGGTGTCACCTGTGAGGTAGACAAAAGCACTGTGCTCCTGGACTCCATCCACGGTCCTCACTCTTGCAGTATAAAGACCTTCATGCTCCTTGTGTGCTGCCCTTAAAGTGATGATGGCCTTGGTGTCAAAAGTTTTAATTTCCACATTGCTGGACTGATGCAGCTGCATACCTGGAGAAATAAAAAATAAAATATAAAGCATGTATCTAAAAAGTCAAAAATAAGTCTTATACGGCTTCTTATTTACAGCATTTACCATCTCTGAACCAGCTGACATCCTGCTGGAAGGGCAGCAGAGCTGAGGTGAAGGTACACTGCAGGGTGAGGCTGTCACCCTCTTTCACCCAGGTCGGGGGAAAGGAGGCACTAAACTGAGCTTCCTGTTGAAGCTGCAAGGCTAGGGGAGACGGGAGAAAAAGAGTGATGCAGTGAGAGTGAGAGTAAGAAGCAAATTCCTGATGATAACATGTGAAAGCTCATTCTGGTCAACAAACAAACAAAAAGCACAGGTGATAGGCTCAGCAATGCCTAAAGAGACCATCAAATGCAGACTGGCATAGCCAGAATAGAAAAAGATCTACTGCTTCATCCAAGCACAGACAAAAACAACTGCCATAAGAGGAATCCCCAGAGGAAATGTTACAGGACAACAGAAAAGCTGCAGATGACAGACTTTGTTTTAAAGTGAACAGTTCCTGACAAGTTATCCCTTCCGCTAACTTTCATTCTCTGCCTTGTCAAAGCACCAAAGCAATGCAATCTGGAAGTGCGAGAGATCTGCGCCGTGAGGTCTCATCAAATCCCATTCTCAGGGATCAATCTGAGCGATTGTGACATGCTTCTCATTATGATCGTGCTCTGCTTAGAAGTCAGGGCTATCGCAGCAGTATGCGTATCATTATTAAAACACACTTCGAAGATGTTTGCTTCCCATCATTCAAATCCTGCACTTCCCTCAGTGAACTGATGGTAATGATAAATTTACAGCAGTTACGCTTTGTTTGAGTGATTTGTGTTGGAAAACGCGATCAGCTCCATATGAGATAATCAAGTATCAGTTGCATAAAAATAGCAGCATGCAATTCTTCAGCACATTCTCACAGCAAGCGGCCCCTGATGCCATTACAAGCTGATAAAGCTTCATTCAACATGATTGCCACTTAATTTCTGTGTGTGTGGGGAAAGTATTGGATAGTCCCTACGTAGTAGTTCCTCAGAAGCACTGGTGTGTCCTACATACAGAAGGTATATTGCTCCTGATTAGATGTGTGTGCAGGCTGACTTTATTTTTTTTGATGTTTGCCATCTCTTCAAAAAAAGTAAACCTAATAAATGTTGGTGCCGCCTTTGGCAGCAAGAACTGCAATCAAGTGTGTGCAATAACTGGCAATGAGTTTTTCACATCACTATGGATGAATTTTGGCCCACTCTTCTTTGCAGAACTGTTTTAATATGGCCACATTGGAGGGTTTTTGAGCATGAATGGCTTGTTTAAGGTCATGCCAAAGTATCTCAGGTTTAGAAAACCTTCATTTTTTTTTCCGGAACCATTCAGAGGCGGACTTGCTGGTGTGTTTTGGATCATTGCCCTGCTACATAACCTGAGTGCGCTTGAGCGTCAAGGCCGGACATTTTCTGTTAGAGAGCAGAATTCATGGTTCCATCAATTACGGCAAGTTGTCCAGGTCCTGACTATCACACTACCACCACCATGGTTGACTGCTGGTACGATGTTCTTTTTATGAAATGCAGTGTTATTTTTACACCAGACATAATGTCTCAAACTTTCCAAAAAGATCCAACTTTTGTCTCTTCAGTCCACAGAATATTTCCCCAAAAATCTTGGGGATCATCAAGATGTTTTTGGCAAATGTGAGCCAAGCCTTTGGTCTTTGGTCAGCAGTGGTTTTCACCTTGGAACCATGGACTCCAGTTTTGCCCAGTCTCTTTGTTGAATCACAATCTCTGACCTTAACTGAGGCAAGTGAGGTCTGCAGTTCTTTAGATGTTGTTCTGAGTTCTTTTGTGACCTCCTGCATAAGTCATTAAAGCGCTCTTGGAGTAATTTTGGTGGGCCGGCCACTCCTCGGAAAGTTCACCACTGTTCCAGGTTTTCTCCATTTGTGGAGTCCCAACGCTTTAGAGATGGATTTTTAACCCTTTCCAGACAAATAGATGTCATTGACTGTCTGGCAGTAATCAGGCCTTTAAAAACTGCATTTTGTACTTACTCTGGTTATCTTTGTCTAATATTACAATTTGTTTAGTGATCTGAAAGATGGAAGTGTGACAAATATGCAAAAAACTAAGAAATCAGGAAGGGGACAAATACTTTTTCATAGCACTATATAGAAGTCCTGTGTTGTCTGACACTTGGATCCTTGTGTCTTATGGGTTACAGCCAAGGTTTTCAAAGTGTAGCCTGCAGGCTAGCGGCAGCCCTGGGTAACTTTTATGAGGCCTGTGGGGGTGACAACCAAAGAATGTGTGACTGTATATTTCCCTCATCCAGGTTGTGTAGCAGCTCAGAGCAAAACTAAGGGAGCATTTCTCTTTGTTTGCAATAGTTCACACATTCACAATCTCACCAACACCTCTCATGGTGTCTAATGCAATGGTTGAAAAACTATAAACCAAAAATGACAACAACAACAACAACAAAAACAACAAAAACTCTTCAAGATTAAAAACACATATTTTTGATCGGTGCACTTTTCTTTTAGGGTGAGAATGGGTCGCAGGCTTGTTTAGCTAGAATGTTTAGCTGGGAGGTAAGTAAAGTCCACATGAATGCCAGGACCCAGCGTTTCCCAGCAGGATACTGTATTGTACCAAGATGATCAATGTTGCTCAGTGTTGTGGCTCAGCAGAGCAGTCAGACAGTAAAGTTTGATTGCTTGTGTTTGTGCACTGCAGTGCACGAATATAGTTGGTCAAGTAAAATAACACATATTCACATCCCAACAAAAATAATATCAGATATGTACATAATATGACCCATTATGGCTGTTTTTGCTTCATTGGAACATAGGAACTACTGTGTGAGACTATAAGTGGATATGTTTACAAAAATTTGTTTTTTTGGCTGCTCCCTTTAGAGGTCACGACAGCAGATCATCTCACCCCATCCCTAGCATCCTCTGTCACACCAGCCCTCTGCATGTCCTCCGTTACTGCATCCATGAACCTTCTGCTTTTCCTCCTGCCTGGCAGCTCCATCTTCAGCATCCTTTGCCTAATATATCCACTTTCCCTCCTCTGCACATGTCCAAACCATCTCTGCTTTGACACCCTAATTTTGTCTCCAAACCGCTCAGCCTGAGCTAGTATCTTTCTAATATACTCATTTCTAATCCTTTCCCTTCTTGGCACTCCCAACAAAAATCCTAAGATCTTCAACTCTGACACCATCAGCTTTGCCTCCTCTCTTTTTATCAATGCCACTGTCTCTAAACCGTTATTAAAATCTCATTCTTGATGATCTGCATGTTTGATTTGGCGAAAGAATTACACCGGATGCCCTTCCTGATGCAACCCTCCCCATTTGCTTGGCCTTGGACCAGCACTAGGAGCACACAGGCTTGTGGCCCCCTGTGGCTGGGTCACGCTTGCAAAAATAATTCATGAAACTGTTCAGGTGAAGTTAAATCTGAGCACTAAAACTAGTTGTATAAGATTGGGTAAAGACAGTAATCTGTGTTAAAAACAAATTAAAATAAGGAAAAAACAAAAACAAAAGGGAGGAAAAGGGATGCAAACAAATTTTCAATGTCAAACTCACAATCTTCTGCATTTTCTTCTGGCTGTCAGATTTTACACAAACAAAAGAGGTTCTTGTGAAATAAACATAAACATACTCTCTGTAAGATACTTGAACAAATGATGATGTGTTCCTAGCAAAACAGCTTCCTCATATTCTTCTTTGGCTTGATCAGATTGTGAACATATATGTGTATATAAATGCAAGTAGTTCTAGCTGAAGTCCCGAACCCCACACATGGTGGAAGCTAATCTAGGCCACAGAGTGCCACAGCTAGTATGAGATGCTCCACAGCTTGAAGTGAAGTGGGATAAATCTCCCGCTGTCCCCGGAATGAAATATACATGACTGTCGTTGCTGCTCACTTGGAAGCAAGTCGTTTTATCCCTTCAGTAACTACCCCACAAATAGTCTTACTTATGCCCGTACATCTATGAACACCCACATAGAAACATAAATTCCCATGATATCCGTACACCATCAATGTGCAGCTCCCTTTCATTCCTCCCATGTCTTTCTTTAAGAGGTGCCACATGCACAGCAGAGCCAAACGTTGTGTCACAGTCTTCAAAGTCACCCAGCCTGCCCCCGTTTACTGGTAGAGGGAGGAACTTCAAAGGGTGGCAGAGAAAATGAAAGGGGACACTTTTCATTAGGCCCTGGCGTGAAACTTACCGGAGGTCTGTGAACGCTCTGAACCGGCATCGGCTCCTTGATATGCTGAATCGCAGAGTGGCAGGGTGGCAGAGCAGGACAGATTGGAGAGTGGCAGGCAGGGTCAGAAATAGAGACAGAAGCGGTGAGTGATATTGTGATACTGAAGGAAAAATAGATTTAAAAAAAAAAAGACACAGCAGAAGGCAAATGCAAACTGGCAATTCCACATTTATGGAAGTCACATCTAATATTCTCTTTAACCTAAGGCTGTGTTCAAAACCGAAGAATACCTGTGAAATATGGCAAGAAGAAGCCTTGAAGTGTCTCATTAGAGTCATTAAACTGAGCTGCAGCATTCAGGAGGGTTATTGCCAGAAGTGAAGCCTTTTCATAAAAGGGCAGGTAGGTCATTTAAAAGTTAATAAATAAATAAAAAAACAAATAAATAAATAAATACTTTCTGTAACACTGCTGTGAGGCAGTACAGCTCACTGTAGATGTTATTAGTCACCAATACGCCCACTGTCTCATTTTAATTCATTATGCATTATGAGTACTGCAACAGGATCTATTTTTCTGATCATCTTGGTTGATGCCGTCTCTCTTACAAACACCAAATTTATATAGAAACTCAAATAATGAGGACGGAAAACAGCACTGTGGAGACCCGAGATATTAGGAGGATGGAGATCCAAATATTTGGTCAAATTTAGCCAACAAAGCGTCTGCACCCCGGGGACCTTAATGATCGTCTGTGCAACGAAGTAAAGCAAAAAATAAACAAAATGCTCATTTATCACAGCAGGATTTCAAACTGCGCATTCAGGTTGAAGAATAATGTGCCATAACCTGAACTGTAAGAAAAAAAACAGCACTAAAATCATGGTGCAATGTAATAGGAAGATTAAGTAAATATATTCTTAAAAGTCAGAGACGCAGGCTAAATGTAATGTTTGAATTTTATTTTAGTTAAACACAAAATTGTCATCTTCTCCAGTTTCTCAGGGGCCAACTAAACCACCTGGGAAGTCAGGGGCAGGGCTTCTTTAATCTGAAAATAGTGTTAACAAACTAATTAAAAAATACACGGTTTCACGCACTACTTTTATAAGGCTACAAGAGCAGATGTTAAAGTAGTTGAAGAAACAGCTGAAACAGTGGTTTCTTGAACATGACATGAGTTCCTTGTACTCAAATAGTCACCAGATCTCAATCCAACAGAGCACCTTCAGGATGTGGTGGAATGGGAAATGTGCAGCTGGCAAATTTGCAGCAACTGCATGATGCTATCGTCCAAATATGGATCAAAATCTCAGAGAAATGTGTTCACAGCTTGTTGTTGAATCTGTGCCATGAAGGATTAAAGCAGTTATGAAGGCCAAAGAGGGTCCAGCTTTGTACTTTGTACCTAATAAAAAAGTGGCCAGTGAGTGTATTAAAATTATGTTTGTAGGGAAAATAAACAAGAATTTGCTCATTAAAAGTGTTTTAATTGTATTTTTGTAAGGAAAAATATGTGGCATGCCAGAAAAATACTAAGAGTCTCTAATCTTGAAGAAAGTCCACTCAACAAGATAGCCTCACCAAACAACAAAACCACAAGGAGGCAGTGTCATCAATGTGTAATAGTAAGAGAAGCCTGTCTGTGTGTGTGTAGGTGTGCGTGTGTGTGTGTGTGTAAAAGTTGTGTAAACCAGGTTTGAATAATGTTCAAACTAAGTGAAATGCTGCACTTTAAATGCTCGTTAGACACGTCTCACTGGCTCTAAACGCAGCTCCTCGTGTGATTTACTGACGTTCCTGCCCCAGCGTGTCAGAGTCTCATTGCCGGTCTGAGATTGAAACTGGACTCCTTAGTCTTTTGGGAGGAGCTGTACTGTATTCCATCTTTGTGCTGCTCCTAATGTTTTTTGAGCAAAGCCGAGTCGATAGGAAACAAGAAACCACTCACAGTTCACCACCAGCGTTCCAAAGGTTACAGCTTCACCCAGGGGACTCTTGGCTACCACTTTGTACTCGCCAGAATCATCGGGAGAGCACCTTTGTGTAGAAGATATAGAATGTCATCTATTTGTGTGTGAGAGTTGAAAGTGGGTGAATTTCAAGCCAAACATGTGCACTGCACATTTTTATACATGTGTTGTTTTGGCTGTTAGATTACTCTCAAAGTAAAACATAAAGAGAATATAATGGATGTGGTACCTTACCATTAGTCCATTCAACTTAATTTACTTTTTTCATTTGTTAGATATGAGTAATAGAAAAACTTGCAACGAAGTACGCACATTTATTTCTTAATTGCCCAGCCACATTTTATCTCATAATGCCAGCATTTAATTTCCTTATCTTACCTACAAGTGTCTTCAGTTTCTTATTCCATTCTTAATTTGTCAGTGGCAAGGGCAAGTAATCCACATGCAACCTATCTCACACCCCTCACATTCGTTCCTGTTTCCAGTTTTAATCAGGGATTTGAGATGGTGACCCACCTTCTGATTTCCAGTGAGTTGAGACCAAATTTTTGTTGAAGATTGTAATTCCACGGTCGGTTAGATGTCATCAGCGGCTCGCCATCCTTGTACCTGACGAAAAAGTCACAGTTTTTGTTTTTTGAATCTCAAAGCAAATGAACAACAGGCTATACTTGGGTGGTTCGTGCTCCTGCATGCTGATTACTCATGCGCAGCTTTCATAATCAGTTGTTAGTTTGGCTGAATTTCTAACAACTAGAAGGGGGTCTTTGATCTGTTATTCTGTCTTGTGCTGGGCATTGTTGAGGGCAGCCCTTTGTAGCTCATTGGGCTTGATGGGTCCCATATGGGATAGTGAAATTCATGAGCCCACAGGTTGTGTGGATCTCATAGTTCATGAATACTGTGCATACACAGTCTTTTCATCAGCTGGTTTCACAGGAGCTCAGGTATCAAGGTCGACAGATTGGCACATTGCCTGAATTAACACAGGTGATTTCATGTTAATGCTGCATCCGGTATTCAGCTCAGGGTTCAGGACAGTAATGTCATGACTCTCGTTCCTTTTTTTTTCTCAAGAAACTCTTGGGACTTACTTTCCTCGCGTTTAACTGTTAGCATACACGGGTGTGTAATCTAACCTGCACTCTTGCTGCTCACACATGCAGGATAAACTTGTAAGGTTTGCATGACAAAGTGTTTCTGTGTATTTTAGAGCAGACACAAATGAAATAATGATACAACGTAGGGCTGCCACTAAGGACTGTTTTTGATAGAAAAATGTATCTTTTTGTTTTTTTGCTCTGACTCCACAATACCCAAGGAGATTCAATTAGCATTGATTTAAAATACAGAAAGCAACAAAATCATCAAACTCAAGAGATTGAAAGCAGAATGCTTTCCAGCGTGATAAATGACATAAAAAGTAATTTTCTTGGTTGTTTTCTTTGTTGTTGGTTTTTTTTTTTTTTTTGGATAGATTGATTATGTCACCTCTGATTATATGCCATGCAGTTTCTCCCTAAACGGTAGAACTCTGCAAACAATTAATTTCGCTCTAACTCATTCTGAGTGAGAAATGAAATTAAAAGGACGCTAGTTTGCAGATGACCCGATGCCAAATTTTTTAAAGCCTCATGGTTGGACAGTTAAAAGAGCGGGGGGGGGGGGGGGGGGG
>JAVDPK010002521.1:282142-299513 GCA_034780415.1 Cichlasoma orientale | reverse complement strand
CCCCGCCCCCCCCCCCCCAGGCTCATAGTCCCTGGATGTAGTTTCCTCCGGGCTATTTTTGTGTTTTGATTATTTTGGTGTGAATTGGTTGTTTTGTAGATATCTGCTGTGGAAATGCCTCATTTCTCTTAATTATACTGGAACTAAACTAACTTTGTGGTGCTGAAAGTGCCAAAAAAAGAAAATACACTTGGAATAACTCAGCAGCAATGTCTCTGTCCAGTAATCATGACTTGGTTTTAAAAAAAAAAATCCACAAATATTTTGGTTTTTTTGTAAATGCTTTTCTCAAAAAAACATACGGTTTTATATATATATGTATAATTTTCTCAACAAAAACAATCATGAACCAGGGTGGTCCTGTGTACTCTGAAGTCTTTTAGAGGCTTTATTATTTATTGCTGCTGTCAATATAATGTTTATGGAATAATTAGGATTCACAGGTGTTAATAATTAACAGGAGACTTTACAAGTTTGAGAGTCAATAAATATGTGAACATGATTTGGTTCTGTATGTGTTTTACTGCATCATGAACTGCAAGTTCTAACGTGTGAATGATGCATTAAATGTCAGGTTAGGATTGATCTTTTCACACAGGAGTGTGGTGCGCTTCTCTATCAGCCCGTCCCAGCAGCTGCACTATCAGCTACAAAGCCAACAAACCGTATAACATTTTTTCAGAACCCCCTTCATATCGAGGGTTTCTGATTGTGGGGAGTCACAGACAGCATCCTCACGGATAGTGGATAATTGCAGTTCAACAAGTTGAAATAAGAAGCCACAGAACTCACCTTTGTAGGGAATTCTGAGGTGGGTGGTCAGTCAGTGGGAATATTTGCAGGATTTTTTGATGTTCTGAATCCTTTTTTAAAAAATCGATTTTTTACATACTTAACAGAAATTTTCAGAATGAAACATTGGTGCTTGGCAGCATAATGAAAAATTGGATTGGAATGCCCCCTGGATCACCCACCCACACACACACACACACACACACACACACACACGCTGTCATCTCTATTGTTAAAGAAGCACAAGTGCTGAATAGACCCTGACAGATGTAGGATTTTTAAGATCGATACCGATATGTGGTGATTTAAAAATCAGATATCTTGTTGGATATTATTTTTGCCTTTCTGACACATGAAACATAAAAAGATTTCCTTAATACATATTTTGTGTAGTTCTTTTTGAGTCTTTACCAAAGATAATACGACAGTGCAGTTTAAAAATGTTGTGGATTACTTGTTTACATTCTGTCTGACTCTGCTAGGATCAGCAGGTTGTTGCGCTGGAAGTTGCAGAGTGTCCTTTGGTGGAAAAACTATGCAACATCAACATTCACTGCATGGTTGAAGGGTGTTTCTATCAGTTGGGCTCTGGTGTTGAAAGTAAAAATGAGTTTCTGATTTGATTTTTGTTTGCAATGCAGACAAGATGCAGTGCCAAAATGGAGAGGGGATATATTTTCATATGAAGGACCATGTAGACCAGAGTGAAGGAACCCACCCTCCACAAAATCGCACCTTGTGTTACAGAAGACAGTGATCATCTGCGCATGAAGAGTTGAAATATTAGCCCAGCCTGTGTATATTAAAAAAGCCACAACGGCATCACCCAATGGTGTCTCGAGCTGAGCGATTTGGCCACTGACATCTTGGCACTTTGAAACCACATGTGAAAAGCGAGGGGTGGATCTGGCAAGTTGAGGGACAGTACATGCTCATAGTGTAGTCATTTACAGGATAGGCCAACTATAAAGCATACCCTGCTTTATTCTTCTTTGTGACTGTAATGGGAACCATAATTTACTAAATGAATATCATGATGTATTCAGTAGAACTTGAAATCAGTGGCAGAGACCAAAAACTCAACATTAAAATGCTGAGTTCATGAATGAAGAAAACTAAAGGGCTGTATTTCCTTAGATTTTATAGAATCTGGCTTCTGCTGGGCAACTGCAGGCTCAAGGCACTTTACATTGGCTTACATTTTCATTTCACTTCTTGTTGACAGTAAAAGCAAAATAGCTCCTCCATGAAACTGCTCAGGACAAGGTTTGAGTTTGTGTTTTATTTATTTATTTTGCGTAAATGGGTCGTGATTTCTGGAAAGGGACATTTTTTGCATTTTTTTGGCCCTTGCAGATCCATGAGGCAAGGCCCATCTGGTTGTATTGCATTCAAGAGATGGCAGACATCTCTACAGCATATATCTGCAAAACCAGGCAACTCCCTCCAAAACAATCCACACGTTAAAGAGCAGCACAGGGCATGACTTTGCCTGTGGTTTGAATGTGATTTTGGGCGTAAACAGTCCATTTTAAGGGCTAAAGAAAGCAGTAGTAGAGAGATGAGGGTATTTACCATGTAACTTTTGGAGTTGGACAGCCTTGGACAGTGCAGGACAGTTTCACAGCCATGCCTTCCCAGACAGTGTGAGCCCTCAGAGGGATTGGAAAGTCTGGGGTCTTCTGACTCAGTTGCTCCAGGTACCTCAGGTGGGCACATGCCTTCTTTTCTGCCTAAGGCACAGACAGATTGGTGAAAGGTACACAGGAATATGCCTATAAATATTTGTCATATGAGCTTTATTTTTAAAATATAGTGCCTGTGCTTTGGTAGTCATTAAAAAGAATTGGAGGACCAAGGAAACACACAAAATTACATATTGAAATTAGTCACAGTAATCAAGAGAGAACCCTTCTGAAAAACAGAAACCAGAAAAACTGTTTTTTTGTTTAAGTGTGGCACTTTTTTCACAGACAGACCATCAGGCAAACCATCAGACAGACTTAGTGTCATTTAATAAACGACAAGTGTACAAGGAACAAAATGCTGTTGCAGTTGGCTCAACACAGGATGAAATAAAAAGAAGTTAAAATACGTTAATGCATACAGCAGCAAAAATACTATAAAGTGACCTGTGGAATCAACATACAGAAAAATGGTATGACCAGCAAAGAAATGCTAAATTCTAAATGTATAAATACTACTACAGTCTCTTGAATTTATAAAATAAAGGTATCCTAAGGATAAATACTTCACCTTACCTGTTTGCGAAGTTCCATTTTACCAACACGAGTGCGTAACAAATGCTGGTTCCTGATCACGTCTATTTCCACCCTCTCAGCCTCATTCCCGAACATCGTCCACTGCTCTCTCTGATACCCTTCGTCGGCAGCCATAGTTTCTTTTAGGATTTCCCTGGTGGTGTGAAGCACAAGGCATTTCAAAATTAAAGAGCTATCGTTTTGTGATTATTTTTTTGCTGGTTCGTAACAATGGATGACTGTAAGTGTGCAAAATGGTCAGTCACTTACTGGCTCCTATTGTAATAGTGTATTTGCTATCCCGTTGCTCACGATGACAGTATTACTATCATGATCCTTCATCATGTCCTGAGTATTGAGAGTGTTGTTGCTTTCCAACCACACAAGTTTGATTCTTGGTTTGCTTATTGTGTTTTTAGCTAGGTGCTTTTTTTCCAGTTCCTGTTGTGTTTATGATATTCCTTCTTGCTGTTTACCCTGCTTCCCCTGCGTTTCCTGTCTCTGTCAGTGATTCCCTGTTTCATTACTTCCTGTGTTATTTTGCTAATCATGTGTTCTTGTTCCTTGTTCTTTGTTTACTTCCCCATGTCTTGTTGTCAGATTTAGTTCAGCTCTGTGTAGTTCCCAAGTTGTCTCTACTTTGCCTTCATCACCTCGTGTGTATTTGTTCTTTCAGTTTGTCTCGGTTCTTGGTCACATCATGCTGTTTCTCGTGGTTCCTGTAGTCCTGTTGTTTCCGTGCTCCTGGTGTTTCCCAGTGTTTCTGTTTTTCATGGACTTTGTTATATTTACTGCTGCCTTCAATAAAAAGGCCATTCTCGTTTGACCCCCGCCTGCTTATGAGTCTGTAGTAGGTGTCCTCCTTCACCAGCACATGCTTTGGTGCCTCGTACATTTTATTGACAGTTTTGATTTGATTTTGTGGCCTAAGAAGGCTCACATTAAGTCTTCTTGTATACCTATTAGGGCTTTCACTAATACAGGAGTGGGCCTTTAATTTTCTCAAGGGGCCATATGAGCATAACTTCACATCCAGTTTCTTCACCTTTGGGAAAATGAATCGCCAATCCCTGCACTAGGAGGTGCCACGTTGCCATGTTGGTTGTCTTCCTGGCTTGAGTCATCCAATCATCTTTTTCTACGATGGAATAGTTAACCCCTTACCAAACCTTCACTTTAGTGGACTGGGTTTTCTCTCTGATTTGTCCTTCCCGAGATTGATTGCAATCATCCTGTTTAAGAACTGCCTCAATTTGGATTTTCAAAAACAAAACAATTTTATAGCCTGGTACAACAAAAAAAAAGCTGTTTCCCCTCTCATTACAGGGCTACAGTTGATTTAACTTTTTTATAACTCTCTTTTGGACACTGTTAAGGCTTAACGGCGGCCAGTGTGACTGACAGATATGCTGACACCGGCAGCTGTAGCTGGTCCCTGTCTGCTAAGCTTCACCTACATTAATTCGATTTAGTGAACTGGACCTCTCAAAGGTGTTTGTGCTGTTGGTGTGAGTAACATGTCAAAAGACACCCGACATTCATTCAGCAGCAACAACTAGAATGTCAGGCAAACATTTGAAATGCTTTGCAATAACATGGCTTTACTTTTTTTCCCCCCACATTAAAGTTTCAGTCTGTCCCACTTCATTTACAGAAAAATGCTAGTTTTATGATATTTGTCAGTTTGTCTTTTTAAAAGCTCCACGATGAGGTCGTTAGTTCGCTGCTCAATTTGTACGTTTCTGTCATTTCACATGATCACAGTTACCGCACACGTTCAAAGGGTTTGAGGCGTTGACTTTTATGAGTGGTACATCAAGCCCGGGTGCCACTACAGATTCACATCACTGTGAAATGATGCAATGCTTCTATCCTGATGAGCACCTTTTCCGGAATCCTTCAGGTGTGGACAGTTCAAAGCGACACCGTGTTGCCGGCTGTGTGACATCCTTGACTTCCCTTTCATCAGGCTGGTTGTCATGGGGATGCAAGGCAGCTGTAATAGTCTGTTCACTCAGAAGAAACAAATTTGATGTATGTGTTTTTTTTTTAATCATGGCAGTAAGGTGAACAGAGTAAGCAGGAAAACTTCTATTCCTGGAGGAAGGGGTTCAAGGCTTGTTTTTGATTCTGGCTCTTCTTTTGTGTTAATCCAAGTGTTTGTGAAGTTACAAAGTTAATCCCTAACAACTTTCAGCTCTTGAACCTGTGCTCTGATCTCCTCGTAAAAAGCTGTTAAACAAACCAGAAGCCTCTTCAAACATTAATGAAGCCTTGCTGGTAGCGCATTCACACTTCCATGACATGCTGAAGCTATGAATATGCATACATCTCCTCTGTACATGCAGTTAATCCATTTGCATAGACGTATACACGCTCAACCACACACAATCATGAAGTTGCCCGCATTTTAATTGCACTGTTTTAATGCACCTCTCTCATCACGGGAGAGGTGTGCGTCCTGAACCATTCTTTGATTGACAGACTCCAGGGCTTAATTATTTGCCACAGCAGAGAGAAATCATTTTAAATATTCACACAAACACTTCTTTGAGCTTTGATGGCCGCTAGAGCATGAATCACCCTCTAAATGGATGGGATCTTTCAGCTAAACGCACAAACGTCTTGAATAAATGGGCAAATAAATATGTGTAGATAAATGCAAATGCACACACACTAACAATCCATGTACCTAAAAACTGGGTTTTTTTTTTTTGGCTTTTACAGCCACTGGCTCGTTTAGCAAAGTGTTTGTGTTGGTGCTTTTAATCACTCTGGGCTCAGATTTAAACCTTGAGGAAAATGGACCACTGGATCACATCAAGTCAGTGGGCATGACGAGGTTTATGGCTTTATTATTTCACTAAAACCTTTCCTGTTGGTGCAAAGAAAAGAAAAACCTTTCTGCCAAGACAAACTCAGCATGCATGAGTCAGCTGCATAATTTATTTCTTACCTCAGACTATGTGGGGAAGATACTGGAGGGACCATTATGTGAATCAGATAGGAACATGTAGTTGCCAGCACA
Organism: Cichlasoma orientale; assembly: GCA_034780415.1. NCBI lineage: Eukaryota > Metazoa > Chordata > Actinopteri > Cichliformes > Cichlidae > Cichlasoma > Cichlasoma orientale. The sequence continues at coordinate 293,432 of JAVDPK010002521.1, read as the reverse complement.
GAATGATCTAGCACATTCGTTTCCACACAAATCAAAGCAAATGTCATGCTCCCCCATCTTGCAAACACTCATGCCCAGGTCTAGAAATAGTGTGCCAGTTCTCTCCAGTGTCTCCAGTTCTTTTTCAGCTTCATCCCTCCATGCTTTTGTCATGTAAGACTGTGTGGCAGGCAGGCAGGATTGGACCTCAACACTGGACTCGGGAGACAGGACGTGGAACTTGAATAACAGCTTTATTTGCTGACACTTGGACAGTCACGGCACACACAGGAAAATGATGATGAGGAACAAAAGGAAATGCAGACAATAAATACACAGAGGGATAATGAGGGAACAGACAACAGGTGGGGAGCACAGCTGAACATAATCACAGAAACGAGACAAGAAAGTATAACTAGACACAGCACACACAGGAGACTGACAAACTAAAACAGGAAGTGACCAAAGGTAACGTACACACAGACTTGACACGGTGATGCAGGTCCACATGAACTGAACTGGACATGGCAGCAACCGGGGTGGATGTAGCTCAGGAGGTAGAGCAGGTCACCTGCCAATCAGAAGGCTGGAGGTTTGATCCCTGGTTGCTCCAGTGTGTGTGCCAAAGTATCCTCGGGCAAGACACTGAACCCCAAGTTGCTCTTCGTAAGAGTGTGAATGTTAACTTTGAGCAAACTTAAAAACGCAACAAAAAACAGAACCGCACGGAAAGAACACAAGGCAACGGCCCAGGACCGTGACAGCTTTAGCTTTTACCCCGTAGGAGTCCATCATCTTCAGCATTTTTCAGCCTCCATCTACACTGTGTTCATCTCAGTACATCTGAGGAGAATAAGACCTGCACAGAGCTGAGGTCTGGAGATGTACTTCAGAGGGAATCGACCTTGCTTATTTAAGAGTTATGGTTTTGGGCTTTAAAATCTGAAGGTGACACAAAACTGCGGCATCAGCTGAGCATTTTTGTGGATGGATAGACACTGGTTGAAAGGAGGGTTGTCGTGGTGACATGAAAGAGGGGACATAATGAGATGCTAAGTTGGCAGGACTACATCATTGCAGCTGAGGCTCATTACTTTCAGTTGTGTTTTGTCTTTCAAGAGGGTGTGATTTCACCCTCAATGACTTCCCCTCTTTTCACTCTCGCTACTTGGCAGCTCTGTCTTCTAGTATTTCTAATCTGCTACTTTAATACTTATTGTGACCTCTGTTCGTCCGTCTATTTACTTCGTTTCGGCCACTTGCCAGCCAGAGCTTCCTTTCATAGCCTGAAGGAGGAAATATCTCTGTTATTTTTAGTATTGATGATGAAGTCTACACCAGAGATGTCAAATCCTTTTTGACACAAGAGCGTAATCAGGTTGTGGATGGACTGGAGAACAGGAAACTGACTGCTGCTAAGCCTCTAAATGTGAAAGTGCTATTGAATTGCAACACAGACACTACGTGACCCAGACAGGACAAGGCGCCCCTAGAGCAGAAGAGGGATTTTGGTAAAGCAAATCAAGTCACTAGAGGCAACAATCCCCTAGCTTGTGTTCTCTGTGACCTAAACCTCTCTATTCTGGGATTATTTTTAGATATGACAGCTGAGCAGTAATCCTGTCCTGGCAACATGATCGTAAGACACTTAGAAAGAAAAAGAGTTCATACATGTCATCAGCAAAATCCTCTTATATTCTGATTCACTTAATAAGTTAAAGACCATCTGTACTGGCAACAAAATAAGTCCAGCTACCAGGATAGCTTTTCTTTCGCCTTGTATATAAAATCCAACACAATTAACCAACACGTCGTTCAAATCGACCCACGAGCCTGATAGTTTTCTAATGTGCTCTTGAACACATGGAAGTATTTATTTAATTTTTAAAATCTGATGCTCCTTTTGGCAAACTGTCTTCACTCTTTACGCCTTTCAAAACCAAACCGGTTTTGGACTGACAGTGCTGCTTTTAGGATGCTGCAAAGATACTCCACCAGACATGAGTGCATTGTGTAGGTGGTATATGCTCCAAAAATGAAAGAAAAAAAAAAGTCCTGTATTTTTACATTTTTAAATATTTTTTAACCTAAACCTTTGCATGGCCCCAGAAATGTTAATATTTTTTAAATTAATCTACTGGTGTACAGAAAGAGCCTTTTTTTTTTTTACTAGTACCAGCTGGCAGTTCCCTAGTAGGTTTATCCCTTATCATTGTGCTGTAGTCTGTAATGTTAACTTACTGTTCTGACACGAAAGCTGAAGAACCAAAGTCACAAAGCCCTGTGGCTAATGTCCACCGCAGGTGTAGCCTGAAAAGATATTCTACTCAGAAAATGCTATGTGCTACATGCAGCTAAAATTAATCGGAGGCCTTTGCTCTCATGGTTAATGCATAATCATGGTCATGCATTTACAAATGCCTATCTAGTTTTGAGCCTATTCCAGTTGTCACTGGACAAGAGGCATCTTACACCTTGGATACGTCTTTAATTTATTGCAGGGCTAACACTGAGAGACAGACAGCCATTCACGCTCACATTCACACCCATGGCCAACTTATAATCACCAGTTAACTTAACATGTGTGTCTTTGGACTTTGGGAGGGAATCAGAGCACTCAGAGAGAACTCATGCAGGCACAGGCAGGACATGCAAATTCCACACAGGCAGGACCCAGCAGGCCGTCAGCTGAGAGCCCAGGTCCCTCTTGCTATCAGATAACAGTGCTAACTACTGTTTCTTAATGATGGCATTGTTCTTATTAGGATTTCAGGCTGACGTCTTGAAAATAACCTTTTTTTTTTTTTGACAGTTTATAATGAAGATATTAGATAGCATGCGTTTATCAGGCAACTGTCATTATCAGCCTTGTTGGCTGCTGTCAGCCTATCACATGAGCTGACATTCAGCCATGGCAGTGGTTGATGTTTATCAGTTGTGTCCCATCAATCTTCATCTTGGTTCCAGGTTCACACATTTGTATGATTTAAATTTGTGTTTATTCAGTGAAGCTGTGATGAAGGGTTAAATGAACAAAAGAAAAAAATCTTTATAAACACATAACAACTAAAACAAAATATGGATTTACTGACTGACCAATAAAACAGTACTTTGGGCTGTGTGTCCTCCCACAGGATGTGAGGCTCCTTGCTCCTCTCTATCAGCACAAAAATACAAACATGCAACTTCTTCTGCATGACCGCAGTTGAATAGTTATTGCTTATTGGCTTTATGACATCAGCGAGAGAGCAAATGAATTGACCCAGCTGGCTTTTTACAGACGGACGAGAACGAAGGAAAAAGCCCTGGTTTCCGTTGTTTATTGAGACTCTCTATTGACATAAAAGCTCTTGTGCTGTATTAGCTTGCAGGGCAAAGCATCAGTGGAAGCTGACCCGCTCTTCTTTCTCAAATAAAGTGGAGAGAGAGAGGGTGGATACTGATGGAGAGGCAGTACACAGATCATCCAGGAAGGAAGTAATCAGGACAAAAAGTGGAGCTTTGTTGACAGTATGAGAAGTGAATCTTCTATGGTTACTGCCATTTTCTTCGTCCACAAAAGACTCATTAGACAGCCCGCGCATCAAAACTTGCAGAGGAAGGTTTGAGTTTTTGTGAGCCTCTGCTGCTTGGATTATTTAAAACACAATGTGTTTGCACTTATTTTCTACACATTAGAGCCACATTTTTGGACCCCTAGCATAGCATGTCCTTCTTTTTTTTTTTATTTTTAAGGAGGATGATATGACTGTATTATGCTGTAAGATGAAATAAATTTGCCAACCATATCCCTTTAAAATCTCAGGGTGCATTTCAGTGAGTATGACATTTGAATGAGTGTGATTCAAAACAGACATTCTTGACGAGTATTTCATCCACAATTTTTAAAATAAATGTAGTGATTTAAAACTGAATCTCAACTTCCTGTCCTTATTATTCTCTTTGAGTTTGCTGAAGTGTTTCTGAGCAAAAAACATCCGTGTAACCGTGATCAGTGCTGTTTTGTGTCTCACCATGTCCTGTGGCGAGGAAAGTTGTCCATGTTGAGGACCTCTTTGACTGACATCAGATCACCGGGTATGATGGGAAAGAAATCAGAATAGGAGGCCTCCTCATTGCTGTGACATCCAGAGTGTTATGGAGGACAAAAAAAAAAAAAAAAAACCAAAACAATTTTGATTAACACGTATCTCGCAAATCATCCAATGACACACAGGTGACAAATTACAAAATAGATATCTTCCCTTGTCATCCTTCACAGTTATCTATTCTGCTGATAGAAGGATATTAGCATGCCTATTAATTTTGTCATGGATTATGACACAATATCCAATCTCTTGTTCATCAGGCCATTATTCTCCTCTGCCACTAGAAAGCAGCACTGCCTCTAATATCCTCTATCTGAAGAGCACAGGAGGGCGTGCATCAGACAGAGCGTTGGTTAATGTAGGCAAATGCAAAGTACACGAGGGTTAATTTATTCAGGCACTCCAGGGATTTAGTTTAAAACAGACGACTCTTATCTCAGTTAAAACAACTAGTATGCATCTTTTCTGTTTCCTGTTGTGAAGACGCAGCGAGGCAAACAAAGGCAAACCAAAAATCAAACAAAAGAAAACAGGCTGCAAAGAAACTGTAAATCCGTCACAGGCAGAACTTCTTTGAAATGCATTCTTGTTAATGTTTGTCACACTAATACCCTCTGTCACTCTGCAGCTCAGAGGTAAACCCCAAGTGGTTCGTAGGATGGCACAGCACGTTTGTCACTGCTCAGTTTAAACTACTCCTGTATTGTAAGTGGTCTTGTGCAAGCTGCTGAATCAGATTCGCTCCTATTTAAATAATATCAAATACAAATTTTTTTTGTTTATACATTTTAATTTTAGCCATGTTCCTGTGACAATGGGCTGAGTTAAAAACTAAATATTAAATATTATGGTAGTGCTGAATCAGTTTCAGTCTTCATGTTCTTGTCTGTGGAGAGTGAAAATTGCAGTGTTTGCAGCTTCGTGCTTTATGTGATTAGTCAACCAGCTGCGTCTCGTGTGGGTTTTAAAAAGCCTAACAAAACTATTTGAGTAGAGCAGAATATGTCCCCCTTTATTTCATGTGCGAGAAATGTCATGACTGCAATCAGGTGCTTCTGCTCAGTCAGTGTTCCCCTTTTCCTCACTCGTGTACAAACACATGCTATTATTGTCTTTATGGAACTTGAGTCATCAGGAGGAACAGGAGTTGGTGATTTTAAGCTCATGCAAATGGTCTAGGTTTTTATGAGTGTGTTGAGTGAATTGTTTATAATACAGTCACAGGTGCACCAGTTGAAAGTTTTATTTGCCTCTCTCGTGTCCAGTAAGACTTTCTGTTTCTACAGTTTGTTTGCGTAACTAGGTAGTTGGGCTGTGGCCGTTTGGGTTCCATTAAATGAGCCTGAACATGCCATGATGAACTAAACCAGACAGCAGTCAGTGGTCACATACACTAAAGGGAATGCACTGCCAGCTACGGTCTCTTCTTCTAGATTTCTTCATCATACAGTGCTCTGCAAGTTTGGGGCTGCATTTCAGCCAGCGGTGTTGAGGTATTTCTCAAAATTGATTGAATTATGAACACAGAAAAGTTTTGTCAAATTTTGATCTACCATCAAGAAAGCATCCGATTGGCAATAGCTTCACTTTTCAGCACAACAGTGATCACAAAGACGCTGCCAGTGCAGTAAAGAAAGGGAAGAAAACGCAGCCAACATCCAAAGAAGAGCTTTAAATGAAACCTGGAGAACTATTACTGAAGATGACTTAAAGAAATTTAAAAAAGCTTGCCTAAAAGAGTTCGGGCTGTGCTGATGGATAAAGGTGGTCACACCAAATACTGACTTACAAGCTCATTAGAATTGCACTGTTTTTGCCTTATATACTGTATTTCCATGTATGTTTCCACATTTCAATAAATCTCTTCACCTATTTCTCATTTTCCCACCAAGGTATAAAGAAATGAGGGGTAGCTCAGGACTTTTGCCAAGACAGTAGGCCCAATTATGCAGACATGTACACACAAGTAATATATTTGTGAACCTGTACTGCACCACAAACTCCACAGGTGAAGCTCCAACATAGACGTGAGCTGACCTTATCTGTGTGCACCATCAGGACAGGAAAGGGGGACTTGTTGTTGTGGCGGTTGTGGCAGTTGTGAAGTTGAACGGCATCTTTGTAACAGGAGAAGCACACATTTTGGCTTTTCCCTCATCCACGGATCAGCGTTGCTCGTTTAGAGCAATGACAACCACAGTGAGAGGATATTTTGAGTATGAATGCTTCCTTTGTGGGGCTTTTTTTTTGTGCGATTCAAGCTTTTTTTAAGTACACTTTTCCCTAATGTTGATTAGTTTTTTGGATTCCTGTCAATTACAGCACTGCTGCAGTTATTCGTCCTGTAGAGTGAAGCACATCACAGTACAACATAGTCCTACTGTAATAAATACAAATATTAAAATCTCAAAGCTGTGTGCCGGAACTGCATTTTCATCCAGGTGTATCACCCCCCACCCCCGAACCATTGTTGCTAACATCCAGCCTCGGGCATTATTTTCAACAAGTCAGCTTACAAATGGAAATGCAAACTGACGTGACTTCTCCTTTTCTGCTATTTGTAATGTGGGGAAATGTCCCCATTTCACGTTGCTCAGAGAACAACTTCTGCTTTTACTGTATTTTCTTTCCATTGTTTATGTTCTCGTTGAATGTGTGCACCGTATGCACAGGGGGGTCACAAATACTCGGGGCATGCACATAAACAGGAACATGCACACGCATTCAGTCATCCGTGCAGGACAACGATTTCATGCCTCTGCTGTTTGCGGGAAGATAGTGGTTTTACTTTTGCGTTCGTAAACAGCGGGCTTCCTCAAAATATTAACTTGGTGTAACTGGAAGGAGGAAATAAAAACGAGGAAACTTGAGAGCTACTGGACGTTCTGTTATCACTGTTTTATGCATGTCAACATGTACAAAGAAAGTTGCCAGGTATTCTACAAATACAAAAAAAAAAGAAAAAAAAAGAAACCATTGTAGAGAAAACTGTTCTCTTCTCTAGTGTTTGCTAAACCTACCTAGAGGCCACTTTGTTCAATCTAACATGAAGATAAATTTGAGTGTGCTCCCACGAGCATGTTCTAAGTATAAATTTCACCAATGCACCTGCTCCCTCTCATGCTTCTTTTTTTAAACAAAAGGAGACATGACCTCTAAGTTCAGCTGAACTAAGCTAGATGGAATAATTGCTTATTTTCATCTTCCCTGAGGGGAAAAATTGGCCAGTTTCCTTTATTCTGCAATGGAGATTGTAGGCCCACAGGTAAGCCTAATTTAATAACTCACTACAGCAGGGGGGGTGTATAAAAATGAAGGCAAATTTGGCTTGAGACTATTAGAGCAGGGCAGGAGTAATTTCTTTTGGCTTGTGTTTGTTTGCCTGCTGTGTTTCACGGTTCCTTGTCTTCTGCCATAGCGTAAATGGACAGGCTTACTGTATGTGAGCGTGGGTAGACTTGCGAAATAGATTTTAAGGTGTCCAAATGAAAAGAAATTGAAAGTTGAGATGTGGCAAATAACAATGGGCCAGTCTTGCCATCTAATCACGTTCATTCTGACTTAAAAGTTTAAACTCAAAGTTAATTCTTGACCTTGAGAGTGTTTTTGAATGTTTGTCTGTCAGGCTGCAGGTTGACTGGAACGCCATTCATTTCCCATGGTTTCCTCAGGTAATTATCATGCTAACCACAAAGTAGCTGAACTGACACATTTGTACACACAGGTGTTTTAGTTTATTGGTAAGCTCAAACCGTCGTTGTGTACATATCACGTGTGTTTATGTTTGATGTCAGCCTTCAAAAACTGCTGTAGCACAATGTCAGAGTGACTACTAAAGGGAAAGACTAAAATATAAAACTATTTATTGGAATGCTTTGTGTGCATGTGTAAGATGGAGCTAGTTTTTAATTGACTGTGTCAATGAGCCATGTAGTGAATCAGTATTTTTCCATTCATCCCTAATGACAGGTACCATAACACCACAGATATGCTTGTCTGTAGTGGAGTAGGTCTCAGCATGAATACTGCGTGTGAATTTGTTGCGCTAGCAGCTACCGCCAGTAGTCCATAGAGTACACTTGAGTGAATGTAATGTCTGTCTGTTGCTCAGAATAACCAGGCTGCCATATGTTTCTCTCGATAAATACTTAATGTCAATTGTCAAGTGAAGGAGCAAATCAGATGTAATTGGTCAGGACAGCTTTGCACACGTTACACGCTATAATAAAAACGAAATTTTCATAACGGATACATTTGTTTCAGAAAAGTAGAATCACTTTTCCGATGCATACAGATGTTCTCTGCTCTTTGTAAAATCCGTCCTCATCTCCACAAGTCACTTTAATCTGTTAATCCTATATCATGCCTATTTTTTAATTTTATACATGAATCTGCTTATGGTGTGAGATAGTTCCACCTGCTTCAAATATTAATCAGTTTGATTCATGAATTTTAAAGCCTCAAGCTCAACTTTCCAGATAACAGTGGAGTGGCTTTTCCTTTGTTTGTTCTTTCAATTTAAAAAAAAAAAAATGCTTGCAACAAGTAATGCTGTGCATGCAGCAAAACTGAACTGGCTGTGAAGTTATTGCTGGACTTTTCCTCATGTGTTAATTGAAATTTGGGTTTGCACATAAGTCTTTATATGACAAGATGCATATTATGCTTTTCAGGTTCTGGATGTTATCTCAAAGTATGACTATATAAGAGTAATTACTTGTTTTTAGACACTGAGGTGTTCCAAATGTATCAGGAGTGGCGTTTAGATCCCTAGAACAAGAAACATACTTTATAGTTGCTACTACTGGCCTTCAGAACTACCTGAATTCTTCATAGCAATGATTCAACAAGGTGCTGGAAACATTCCTCAGAGATTTTGGTCCATATTGACTTGATAGCATCATGCAGTTGCTGCAGATTTGTCAGCTGCACATCCATGATCCACTATTAGATTGACACCTGGTGACTATGGAGGCCATTGGAGCACAGTGAACTCATTGTCATGTTAAAGAAACCAGTTTGAGATGATTGCGGCTTTGTGACGTGGCACATTAGGCCAAACAAAAACATACCTTTGGTTACAGTCACCTGGCAAACCCAAGCCCAACCCCCTGACCTTTAATCTTTTTGAAAAAAATAAAAAAATATCAAAACCTACCATGTCTATCTAATCATGTCACACATGAGAAATAGACTAATCGTGGTAGAGACCAAAATGGCGGACCCACCACTGAACATGGTCAGCAATAATGACTGTGGCATTTAAACAAAGCTCATTCGGTATTTTGCTCAAAGTGCAGCAATAAAATATTCCCTGCCCCATTTCTCCATCATGTCTGTGGCATTCAGAGCTAAGTCTGTGTTTTCTCCAGAAGCTATCAAAAAAGGCAAGTAAGTTTTCTAAAAGATTTGTACTTTGCTAACCGAGACAGCTCCTTTTTTTATTTTCATATTTATTTTTTACTACGGATGGTGCGTTGATGTTCCCTAAACACCTCAGGCAATTAGTTGTTTTTCAAGTGTAACAAAAAGCAACTTCTAGCAAAAATATCAGAAGCTCTGATCCAACAGACTTCAAACTTGACACTGCATTTTTGTGGGCCCCCAGCAATACACCTGTCAAGTTCGAAGTAAATCGAAAGAATAGCTGCCAAGAAAAGCAGAGAGCACACACACCATCATACAGAGATTCCTTTGTTTATTAGCGAGATGAAGAAACATGCCGCTTAGTGTGGGTTGTCGAGATTTTTATAATTTTTGGGAAACAAAAGTAGTCTTTGGTAGAGAGGAATAAATTGCATCTGAGTGCAAAGATAATACCTATAGGATCCTCTTTGGTTGTGGTCATTTCTTAAATTTTGTAAAGATTAAGAAAAAGAATTGTCAATATTGTCCTTATTGTCCCTATAAATGGCGTGCAGCAATATTGGCATCACTTTGTCTCTGTTTGCACCTTGAAGTGAAGGTCTTCTTCTTGATCTGGGAGGACAGTTGCATGCTGTGAGACATCTGGGATGACTGCTCCTCTCGCTCTCGATGCGTCACCGTCCTGGTTTCCATGGTAACCCCCCAACCGGTACCTGGGAGGGAAGGGGAGGGGAAGCTTGAAGTGAGTATGCAGAGGTGTGTAGGAGGCAATGAGATTGTCAACGGGAGTCAGTCGAGCACTAAAGGCACTGTTGCCTCTGCCAGGAGGGTGTTTGCACTGGCAGTCAGACACTTGTGATGATTTGGAGCAACTTGAAGCTGTGTGTTTCAAACTGAGTTCAGATGAGTTGTACAATTACGCACCACTTTACACTGAACACCTTTTAGCTTCACACTGTTTGTATGCTTTAGGTTTTTCAAAAGCGACAGATTAACAGTGGCAACCAATAATTCCAAAGTGTGAATTGTATCTAAAATATTAACTGTACCATTTAAATGTCTTCTGATATTGTCCTGAAGTGTAAGCATAAAAAACATTTATGAAATAATCTACAGCAATAAAAGTCAAAAGTCAATAAAAATCAAATGTGTTTGATTAGGTGTGAAACCTAATCCACCCTCAGTAAAGAGGTTTTGATCCAATTTGTCAATGATACACTTCAGAGAGAAAAATTATTGGTCAAAATCTGCTTAATACATTAAAATTGGTAAAGCATCTTAATATGTAGCTTTACAAAAACATTGCTAATAATGATTAAGACTGTAAATAATTATTATTTTTCATTATACTGCTGATTGTCTTAGACCAGTCACACAGGCCTAGAAACTGGTTGTGACAGTCTGGCAACCATTAGTGCATACTGAAAAATTAGCATTCTCAGAGCAGGTGTGAGTAGTTGCCCCAGTCATGCACGCCTAGAGACGAGTCAGGGACCCCTTGGTACCCACTGGTCACTAGTGAACGATCAGTATTCCCCAACAGGTGGTTGAAGGAGGTTGCTTGCTGTTGTGCGGTGGAATTGGTCACAATGAGATAAACGGTGCTGCATTGAAAACCTCCTTGCGATTGCTTTGGTTGCTAGCAGATTGCCACTGTCACCCATAGTTTGTTCATCCATCCATCCATCCATCTATCCATCCATCCATTATCTTCTGCTTATCCGGGGCCGGGTCACGGAAGCAGGAGCCTAATCAGAGAAACCCAGGCTTCCCTCTCCTCAGCCACCTCCACCAGCTCATCAGGAGGGACCCCAAGGCGTTCCCAGGCCAGCCGAGAGATATAATCTCTCCAGCGT
>JAVDPK010002521.1:256457-282042 GCA_034780415.1 Cichlasoma orientale | reverse complement strand
ATATATTCAAAGAATTTCAATGAGTGCCCTATAAAGAGTTAAAGACTGCTTTGCAGTCACTTCCAAGATCAGATATGCTATTAAATAATGATAATCTCTATTAAAAAAAACAAGAAAATTGAGAAATTGAGTTTCAACACTGGTGACTTTTTTACATTATTGTAATTTATATGAAAAATTATAAGATTTATAATCAAAATATTTATTTCTGTTATTACAGTCAACCTTTAACTTTCCTGGCATTAATTGAAATGTGCATTTCCTTGTGCAACTTTCTAACCTGGTTGTCCATGTGCTGTCTAACTTAAGTGGCCTAGATAGTCAGTCTGTCAATATATTCATTGATCCATGGTAGGCACACTCCCTCAGCACTGATTGAAATTCTGTGGTTGCAGAAGCACTGGGTTCATCCAAACTACTATTCCCCATTTAAGTTCTTTCATGGCTGTGGGACTTCAGGGTGTGCCCTGCAATCTCCTATTCGATCTTGTCAGGCTTGAAAGTGGAGAAAGACGGCATTCTGACAGACAAACTACAGTCTGTTACTGCTCCTAGTTTTTTATACATCTGTTCAAAGAAGAGGCAGATGGAAAGATGGAGGGCATGAGCATGAGAGCTTGACAATATGGTCTGTGACATGGCACTGTGAACACAACAGAGACAGAAAAACCCTCATTCCATGAACACTTTTTGAACCACTGTGGCTACAATTTAAAATCATCTTGTTTACTTTCCTCGCTCCTCTTTGCTGTTCCACATCCTGTTTAATTCTCTTGTAGGTTGTTGTCCTACTTTTTTTTTCCCGTTTCTTTTCTTTTTTTCTGGGTGTTACCCAGTTCCTTTGTCTCTCACCTACCCACTTACACTCACTCACAAGATCCTTTCACATACATTTCATTGTTGTTGGTCTCTTTTTATTTCCTTTTTTGACACCTTGAACTTTGTTGGTACTTTCCCAACTCCAGCTCTCCAGTCTTGTTAAGCTATCATTTACAGTATGTACTTTTCCCTCTGCTCGTTGTCATTTGACCTTTACCTGGAGGTCAAGGTCTCCGAGATTCGAACGTGTCTAAGATTTTTAGTAGACGCATCTATAGTTTGAATTTAAACATGCTACTTCACATCGTTCTCAAGTTATCATGTTCACGAGATTTTCAGTAAAAACTTGACCTTTGATCTCTGACCTTGACCCAATTATGGTAAAAAAATTTAAAAATCATGTGATCTAGGAGTCACTGGTCATCTTTAATGCAAAATGGATCTGGTGTGGTAGTTTTGCTGTAATATTGTTACAATACAAACAGACAGAAAGAGAGACAATCATACCAAAAATAATACCCCTCCTCCCTAATCTAAGCTTTTGACATGTTCATATTGTAAGTCTATGTAAATATTAGGCAATCCTGTATATTACATTGAACTTAATTATTTATCAGATCTTTACCCCCCCACCCCCACCCCCCACCCCCATCACCCATGGGATACTTGTTGCATCACTCAGAATTTTTCGGAATGCATAAAGGTAGAAATACAGCAATGTGTCATTATTAGAATAAATCTGTTATTTTGATTAGCTATGTAAGACTCTTTTTGAGTGAAACACTACGTATCTATTATTTCTTTCCTTGTTACCTCTTTATAGGTCAGTCTTTTATTGGAAAATCTTCTTAAGGTATCTGGTAGCCAAACTAACAATGGATATTAAACCCGAGATCTACACCATGTCTTATCATGTCTTGGAAACAATCCCATTGATAGCTACACTTTTCCACTCCTCAGTTTATGGAAGGATCACTTTCTCTAACTGCTCAGAAAAGAAAGGAAAATAAAACAAAGAATTTTTTTCTTTTTAGAAACAGCTCCCTGTGCATTTTTTGTATAGAAATTCAAATCGCATTCAAAAATAAGTCAACCTTTCTTGAAAGCAACCTAATTGCTTTTAGTGTGCCTTGTAACCATTTAGCCATTTGCCCATTTTAAAGGTATTTCTATTCCCAATATGCAGTCTGCTTTTCAACATTAAACATTTAAACTGTTCAGCGCTTCATTTCACTCGATTTCTGCAGTATGTCCAGGCAGTCAGAAGTAGAAGAACAAAGCTACATTATTTTCATTAGCTGACTGAAAACACACACTACTTAGCAACAGGCTGTTGAGTTGTACTTTGGATTCTTTGTGCCATCCAGATCATCTCTTTATTGCCTGACAAGGTCAATGTGCATAGCTCATAGCAAGAACTTTCGATATATTACAGAACAGGTGCAGATTTATTTCTCTGGCACACTTTACTCACAGGACAGTGACAGGTTAAAAGTTTTGGTTGCTGAATGTCAATTAAGTAAAACATTTCCTAAAAGTCAGAGTTCAAAACATAGTAACAGCTTTCCCCAATAAATTGATCAAGTATGCAAATACGTTTGTGAAAGAGTCATCTATAAATAAATAAATAAATAAATGACCCTCTCACAAATTTTACTGTGCAACGCATTATTCTGAATGCAACTCAGCCTTTCAAAGATTAACTTTCCAACATGAACAGTGAGTACAACTTTACAAAGTGTCAATAAAGAATACAGACAAATCATATATCTGTTTTGAAATGGAGACACAAACACTCCCATCCCAAAGTACTGTAACAGTGAGGCCAATCCCTTTATTTTTGCTATAGACTGAAGACATTTGGGTTTGAAATAAAAGAAAAACAATATGAGACAAAAGAGCAACATCTCAGCTTTTATTTCGAGGTATTTACATCTGGATCTGACGCACAGTTCAGAAGATAGCACCTTCAGTCTGAAGCCGCCTATTTTTCTTGTAAGCAAAAGTATTGGAACAGATGAACTGAAACTACTTCACAGTCACTTGTTTTTCACCCGCAGACAGCTCTCTGGTTTTCATGTTGGTTCCTCCTCTAACTATAAATGCACAGTCTGCACAGGCAAAACCCAAATCTGAAGCTGAGCGCAGACATTCAGCGCCATTTACTGTTTCAATAATCAATGTAACAGGACACACCTGGGCAACAAAACACACCTGTCAGTCACATGTTCCAATACTTTTGCTCACAAGAAAAATGGGTTCAGACGAAAGGTGCTATCTTCTGATCTGTGTACCTGGAAATAAAAGTTGAGATGTTGATTGTTTGTTTGATATTCATCTTTCAATATCAAAACCAAATGTTTTACAGCAAACATAAAGGGATTGGCCTCACTGTTCCAATACTTTGGGAGGGTTGTGTATCTACATTATGCTGTACAAAGTGTCCATGTGTGACTCATATCACATGGTTTCAACACACCTGACATGATTACTTTACAGCTGTGTATAAAAGTTTGCGCAGAAGCTATTAAAAGCCTCACTGTTATCTGCATGGCTTGGGTTGCACCTAACCCCACCTTCTAGTATATTTGACACAGTCTGTTTCCTTCTGCTGGAGGAGCAGCAAACATTGACTTCCTGAATTTTTTTGAGCTACAGAAGAAAAAACGTTGCTTTTTATATGTAGATGCAGTCATTCCATGAATTTTATAGGTCTCTGTAAACACTGAAATATGCTGATGACAAAAGAAATGGAATATATTAATGTGTTGCAAACATTCAGTCATTTTATTCCCATTTCAGACGCCTCAAAATGTGACAATAAGTGTCAGGCTGCTGTGTCCAGCCACGATGCAATCACATTTATTTTCATATCTAATCTTTAAGGCTGGCTGTCCACATTTTTAATTTAAAACTGACTATACTGGATTTGTGTATTTAGGCAGTGTAATAAGTTGCAGCAATGTGTTGTCACAGTGATGACAAACAAACACACATGCTGATGATGTATGATTAGAGTTTTGGTAGTTATTAATAGTGTGTAGCTTTACTCTTTGCAGCCCATTAGAATTTTTTTTTTATATTTGAGAAATGCTATGAATTCAATGACTAAGAACCACTTTTAAATGAGTTGCAATATCCCATTTGCTGCCTATAACATATCTGATACCTATACACTTCACTTTAAACATGACACAAAACAGTGACTCGACAAAGTAAACAAAGAATTTTCAGTATATACACCCAGGCTTTAAATGTAAACCCAAAGTTATCAGCATTTCTAGAAATATTTTGCAAATGTGGATTAATAAATAAAAATACATGGATACAAAAAAGCTCAGTGTTTCACACACAGGCACACATTGGAGTGAAATGCATTTAAGGACCCAGAGGTGGTTGTTCATCTTGAACAACACGGCATGTTGCACAGCCATTCATCTACTGCCTGTCCTCCCATCCAAAGAAAAGCTACTGAGAAATGTTCTCCACAGGTATTCAAGGGCCACACTGGGAGTGCGGTGGGGTGGGGGTTCAAGGTTTAAAAGATTATGGAGAGGAAAATTATTCTGGAATTTGTAGTGTCCAACTTCCCAGAAGAATTAGTTTTGATTGATCTGCTCCTTCACTGTCTTCAACTTCCTCATGTGGTTCCATTTTGGAACCAGTGCAGGTCCACATGTAGTTTGTCCTTATGCAGCTGTCTATAGTAGAAGGTCCACAAAATAATTCAGGCATCCAGTTTTGTTTGTATGCTGATTCAAATGTGGTATCGCTGGATGGTGTACTCTGACGTCCCGTGTCAGAATCAGGAACAGCTGGTTGAGATGGGAACGGATGGGTGTTGCAGTACAGCTGGGTCGGTGTGGTTAAAGTGCTATCATCACATCCAGAATCTGACCACTCTGAGCTGTCTAAGCTGGCCAAGGATGCTAATGATGACTCATCCTTAGAGTCTATGAGGTCTGAAAGAAGAGGTTTTCTCTCTGGGTACGCTGGTGACACTGTGTCACCATTGCTGCTCTGTAACTGAAAGTTCAACAACGGCAGCACAAGTTTTCCACTGAGATCCCGTACTGTGTGTATCACCAGCTTCCCAGCTGGATTGCTATCACAAAAATCACGATTAGGTAATAGCGGTGCATCATGCAAGGTCAGTTCTGGACTCATTCTACCTGAAACTGGTGGGTGACTGGTTTCTCTGTGTTCAGTGACAGCCTGCTGAAAGTCTTCATTCTCTTCAGGCGGTACCTGAACAGCCACTGCACCGTAGTTTTCAGAGGACTGGGTGCTCGTGTCAACACAAGGGATGTCCTGGGGGGAATACCCTCCACTCCTAGCTGAAGGCCCATTTGTATTCATCTGGATTTTGGGATAAAATATTTCATCCTTTTGAGGAGAGATCTCGACGGTAGAAATGATGAGATTTTTATCTGGATCTTGTAAGATTTTAGGGTTCCCAAAAGTGGTTATCTGTTTTCAAGATAATGAAAAGATATGGATGTCAGTCAAACACATTTGAAATGTAAAAACTATACCACTCAATAGTATTTTTAGGTCTTCTAATCTGTTTAGTAATCTGTAGCTAGCACTGCATTGATGCAACAAGCAAAGAGAGCATAAAGAGGTTACAAAAAACACAAATTATAAAACCACCGTGACTCACTGCACATGCTCCTTTGACCTTACACCCACACTGTTTCAGTGTTTGTATTTACTTCATATTGGTGCCACACACTGACAAACTGAACGTGTACAGTAATGTGCCAAAGAGATAGATTTTCCTGTAAGACAACATTTCCTTGTAACAGTAAGGAAGGAGACTGAACAGACAATGGCCTTACCAGTTCCTGTGTCATGCTCTTTGGTTCTCCACCTTTCACATAGTTGCACGCACACACAACTGATACTATGACTAAGGCAACCAGAACAGCCACACTCATGAGAATCCATCGCAGAGCCATCCACGGATTATCTGAAAAGATCAGCAAAATGAGATATCCTTGAGTATTTTAAAACTGTAAGCTATAAAACTTTCCACTATGACGTGCATGTTTAGGAATGTTCTCAGGGAGTAGCATTGCTACACCTGTCACACAGAGCCCTTGAATACAGACATAATTAAATAGTCAGGTACAGGTACAAGTCAGAGTAACTGTAACTCATCTAAAACAATAGAAAAATGGACTTCCCCAGAAAACTGGAAATTCCTACGGACTTGTGTTTACCGTCAGATATGAAACAAAGGAATGCAGAATGAGGCAAGAATAGGTGAGAAGAACGTCATCTTTGCAAGTGCAGTGTCTAATCACGTATCTCATCAGGTTTGCAATACTAACAGAGAAAGAAGTCAGTGCCCACTGTTCATGGAGGGACTGTTTAAAAAAAATTGTAATATAAATCTACAGAGTGAACAATATATTTATTGTGGCCTTATTTTCTGCCTCATTGCAGCACCAGCGTGTGCCTCATCTGTGTGGTGCAGATGCAGAGGCTTTAAAAAGCACTGATTTATAACAAACTGTCATGATTTATTACCAAACACTGCATTGCTTCCAAGTGACTGCAGTCACTTGAAGAAATTAGCGCAGACTGATTAAAGTCAAATGTAGAAAATGCATCCGTTTCAAGGATCCCAATTTTTGCATTTTCTCCACAGCAGGTGGGCCCTTGAAAGCTTCATATGGGGTTGTTGAGTAGCGCACAATTTTCTCAAGTGAAATCAGATTTTTGTAAATATTATACGGGTACATCTGCTACTTTAAGTCAAGTTTTGAGAAAAGTACACAAGTTGTTAACACAATCCATTCAAAAGTGACAGCATGTCTTGCTGCCGTAGCAATAATATATGAAAATAAAAACACTTATGTCTGAGTACAGTTGTTATTTATGTGTGACATTTGTGTGCTGTGGCCATTATTGTGCTTACCTGAGAATGTTACACAGAAGGAGGCCATCTCACTGCTTGGGCGACCCCAATCAGAAGATGGCTTGTAGCTAACGGTACCGCAGTAGTTAGCCGACTTCTGTAAGTTGATGTAGAACTGGCCAGTCCAGTTTTCAAAAGTCTGAAGAAAAAGGGGTTCATATGGATGATAATTCATTCGGTCAGATAAATAAAAAGTTTTTGGCTCAATACGAGCAAAGAAAATAATGCATAACAGAAGTAAACATAACATCAATCTCATGGTAAATCTTTTTTTTTTAAATCATGTACAGTAATTGAGCCCAGGACACACATCTTCATCAGTTAGAATATGTTTGTCAGCTTGTTACTACAGTATGTATATATGTGCTATCAAATTTCAGCCAATGTGGGTTGGTTGTCATAACAATGTAACCATAGCCGTGACCAAAGCAGAAGCGTGAAACACTATTCAAAAGCAAGTTTGTTTAATGTAAACATATTTAAATGATGGCGTCACCCAACCATGGCTGTGGTGCTCTTATGAAAACAACTGGCCGTGATCAGTGCCTCGATAACAGGAAGTGTGTTCCCAAGGAGAGAACACTGCATAATTGTCCCGTTCCTTTAGTGTAACTTTACTTGAAAGATGCCACTTATGCCAGGAGGGAATGATTCAGTCATGTAATTTACTAGCAGTCCATATTTGGATAAAATATTTCCTGCCACTGCACCTAAACAATTGTACAAGAAATAAAGAAATAATTTCACCACTGCTGAATTTTGACAGTTGCTCTAAGGAAACAGTTTTATCTTTGTCACCCTCTAAAATGGGCTAATTAATGTTTTCAGTGTAGATTTTTTCCATATTCTGTCTTCTTCCAAATTTGCTTTGGGGTCTAAGCCACTTTTTCCTATTTTTTGCTTGCCTTGTCTTCTTGTTTCAAAATACTTGTGAAAACTCAGCCCTACAAAGGACAATTTAATAATATGCCAGTGTTCTCTGGAGCTTGAAAAAAGGCGACTGGACTACTTTTTGTTTCCTGAAAACGTTTCACCTGTCATCCGAGACTACTATGACCTGGATGACTGAGAATCTACAAAGATAATATGCCAGTGCTTTTATCTTAAACCTTAAATTTAATAAAATGTAACGTGCATCATGTATTACAGTTTGAGAACCATTGATCTATACACACTATTTTTCCATCTCAAAGATATAATTTTCTCTTGCATGACTCATAGTGACATCATTAGGATTGACCAACGACAACTCTGAAAGCTAGTACACTCGCTAAATAGTCAAAAAATATACACCTGGATGGACTGCAAAGCCCCTACAAGGATTGTGTCTTTACTAATGGTTTGTTGGAATGCTGCATCTATACACTTCAAGCAAAAAAAAAGAAAAAAAAAAGGATGTTTCCAGCTTTCCCCCCGAGTTCTGCCTACATTTGCCTTTAACTCTCTTTGACTTCAAAGAGTTAAAGGCAACAGTAATTGCTCTGTGATCTTTTGATAGGCTGGCCAAAAAAGACTAAATACCTGTGTAAAAAAAATATTTTAGTATTTGAATTTTTTTTTTTTCCTGTTACAACACGTCATGGATTACTCATTTCTGCTCTGCCTGATGCCAGTTGCTGGTTGTTGTATTTGTAGCGTTCTAAAAATATGTTACCAACAGAGAAGTTGCAGATGTGGAGAACAAACTATGCAACAACAACACTCATAACATGGTTGAAGGGTGCTTCTTGCATCTCTTACTTGCACTTTACATTTTCATTTATCAGCTGTTATAAATGCTGGCATGTCGGCAAGTGGCTAATATCAGCTGATATATTGATCAGGCTCTATTGGTTGATCTTTTTCTATGTATGTGCAATGGGTTCCTATTCTTCCTGCTATGTTAACATACAGTTGTTGACATCATAATTGCATGTTGTAATAGTAGATTACGTTTCTTTATTTGTTAGTCCTTGTATTTAAGGATGCATAAGTGAATATAGAAGAAATATGTGGTTCAGATTCTGTGATATAATTTCTTTTATTTTTTTATTTTACTGTAAAGTATTTTATACTGCATGTTTTATATTTTAAATGCAGACTCACCTGTTCAGCCCAGTCTGGATAGTGTAAATTTAAGGTATAGATAAATTTAGTTGGCGATGGCACTTTTCTGTTGCCGATGATGATGTCTGCAATGGAGACTCCGTTTGGTCCCAAAGGCAAGGTGACATTAACAAAGAAAGACAACTCTGTTTTGGATATAAACAACTTGGGTGGACCCAAAATAGCTATGGAGACAAAGAAAGATGAATTAATGGATATTCCAACAGAATATATGTTACTATGAGGATGCAAGGAAATGCATGAGTGAGTATGGAGATTCTTACTGTCTCCTGAAGGTTTAAACCTTGTCGTGGAACCATGAGTTCTGCCATTAACCAGCACCTTAGCTTGGTAATAAACATCTTGAACTAAGGGGGTTTCTGCTGTCAGGTCACAGAATAGGTTGGTAATATTCTGACAGTCCTCTTTTATCTGGAATGACTGATCGTCATCATCACTGTAAAGAGAGCAGTACAATTTAATGTAATGTAGACTGTGGTAGCAGAAAATATATTAATAATGATAATCATTAATATCTTAAGTACTCTTAATGATAATCCATGTGCATTCTAAGAAATTCCAAAAACCATCATTCAAGCAGTGAAAACATTCTGCTGCAAATGTGTGCAGCGAATTAACCAAGCGAAGATTACACCGACTCCACAGAATTCTCCGTAATCATTTTAACACACATAACAGCCTTTTTTGAGGGAGACAAATTAGCATTTTGCATTAATAAGAAACCATTATCCAGCAGGAACGCTAGTCTTTCTCTGCAGCTAATTTGAACCTAGATATCACCCCAGAAATTCCAGGTGACAGTAGCTGGGAAAAAAGTCAATTGGATAGGGGTAGCACTCGACATTTGTCTAAAAAACTGCATCATGATTAATTGGAGCACATGACATTTCCACTTTGTGGAGGCCGTTTGTAGAGACTGAGTTAAAAAAAAAAATAAAGAGAGAAAAATATGCTTGAAAGCACACCATGATTATTGCATCTCCCTTTAGTGAGGAAAGCAGCATCCAACATATAGGCTACTAATTACTTGGAAAAGGCCTCATAGACATTCTTTAGTAGTGGTTCTAAGCTGCTGGCATCAAAGCTCAATCCAAACAACAAAATCATAAACTTCAGCAGCTGCATGCTAGTTTTGGGCAGTTTGTGAGCCACTGTGCCTTTTTAATCACATATGTAGGGAAGGAGAGAAAGGGAAATGGAGACAGCGAGGGAAAGCGAAAGAGGGGCCTCTTGACTTTTGCGGGAAAATACAATTTCTAGATCCTGGGAAATAATGAGGGTGGCAATTTTCTCTATTTTTGTGTGAACAAATTCAACGAAAGTCTAACAAAGTCCATCAGTCAGTTTTCCAGACTGCCTATGGCTCTTAACAGCAATCTTAAGTCATCACAAATGTATGTATCTTCAGGAAAGGCAAAACGAGTCCTGAAATCAGCCTGGCACTGTAGATTTTATCAGGATTTGCTCAAACAGTATTTGTATTTGTTTTTTTCCTCTGCACACAATTATGTGTTTACAGTAGCAGCCTGTATGTGGAAAGAGGTGAGAAATGGAACAGGTTTTTTTTTTCCAGTGCAGTGGTGCAGGTTATTAGTTAACAATTAACATCTGTTAACAGTGGATGTCTGTGTCACTGAAGATTAGGCTAGTAGTAAAAATCAGCTAGGTTTGGTTCACCATGTCATACCTAACACTGCAACATATCACATCTATACACAACCATAAACCATGTGGCGCCCGGACCTGTGTTCTTAATTTGTTTTTTTTCCGAGTCTCATTACAAAATGTCCAAAGACACTTTGTAACAAGACTACTATATGATGCAGGCAAATGTTTGCCCTGCAAACAGCTTTTTTTTTTTTTTTAGCTGTGGCCCTACATGGATCTGTATATGGAAACACAAATGTATAACAGTACAGGGAAAGTACAGCTGTCAAATAATCTTTCATCAGTCATTCTGGTCTTACCTCCTGTACTTGACACTATAAAGCAATCTTTGCCCGGGAAAATCAGGCTTTGCAGGATCCCAGTGGAGTACATTATAAAAATTCTTGGAGACAAATTGCACTGTGACATTGCCAGTTGAAAGACAAACTGAAGAGTCTGTGAAGAAGGGAAGAGTATGTCAGTCTCTCTGTAGCAAATTATAACCCTTTGTTTGATTAAGTCTGATTTATTTCTATAGCATTTTTAAAAAAAAAAAAAAAGATAAATTCAAAATTAGTCATCTCTGTAACTTTTTGTTAAATCTTGCTTTTATCTAGTTGCAGAATGAACTACAGTCAGTCTAAAACCATTCGAGTCTCAGGATCCCCAGCTAGTGCAGTTGCCTACATTTTAAACTTCAGAAAATAGCACAGCCGCTCAGTAATGACTGATGCAGTTATTCCACTGGATCTGGGACTGCAGATGGACTTTTTATTTACGATGGACTTTGTTTCAACTGGTCACTGAACTCAAAAAGATCTTGGTTCCTTTTCCCGTCATATCTTTGATACGTGGAAATAAAACTCGGTCATCTCCCAGGCTCGGACTTAGGAAAGGGAAACCAAAACCTTTACAAGCTGTACTTTGGAGCCTATGTCTCCAAACTAGTTTCATAATGTCAAACCATACACACACAGATTTAGTTGTTTACTGTAACAATACAGAGTCCATTATTATATTTGAATCTTAAACCACATGCATTTTATTGAAAGACATAAACTTTAAAATTAGACATCGCCATTTCAGAATTAACCTTTTTTATTAGCGGTGCAATTGTCACAATTAAATCAGCCAGACTCTAAAATGAAATGCTGTTTTCCATCGATCTCTGTCGCTTACAATCACCAAAGTCCTTTGTGAGTTCTCCTTAATTGAGACTCTTTCATTTCAAATGAGAGGGACTGACCCTGCAATTATCTTAAGTGTTTATTTTATTTCTCCTGGTAGAAAATAATGATCCGTTTAGTGTAAGCCTGCCTGTACTAGACACCTGTAAACAATATAAAAAAAAAAAAGGATCCAAATTAGCTCCTCTGTACTCACCACAGCAGAGAAAGAGAAGTACCACAACATTCATAAACCACATCTTCATCAATTTTGCGGGCTCCGAAAAATTCCAATGAGCCTTGCTCTGTTCCCTGGTCTCAGAAATCCTCCCAAACAAAATCTGAATCAATGTGAAAAAAGCTGTTAAATCTTGGAGCTGAATAAGATTTCATTTCCCTGCCACTGCTCTTCAACCATCTCCAATGCGTTCTGGGAAAGGAGTGGCTTTACTCAGGTGTTCAGGTGTACTGTACTTTGACATGTTATCACTTTGTTCCTGTTTTTCTTCTTACTTTAAGGACCGCCCATTTTCTGCAACTTCCCTTTTTTCCTCCCTCCCTCTCATTCACCTTGAGTCAGTCTCTCTCTCCCGCTCTCTGTGGACTTGTCTTTCAGGTTTTTGTAGTTTACTGTGAGTTATCAAGATCTGAAACTAGAAAAAACAAAGTGAAAGAACACATACTAAGTGTATATGTGTGTGTGTACCTGGCTTACACACCGCTGTGTTGTTTACATATAGGCTGAAACAACCCAGTGTTTACACTGATACCACACAGGTAAAAAATAAATAGGTGTGTAAGTCATATCACCAAGAAAATAACTTAAAATTTCAAGTCATTAAGTCAACATTTTGCGGCAATTCCCAACATTTTGACTCAGGGGTTGCAGAAAATATTTTGTTTTGTTTTTCAGTGGTGGCAAAAAAAAGTTTTTTCAGTGGTGGAAACAAACTTCCACACCAATATTCAAGAATAGAAGAAAAAACTGAAACTGGGAAATTAGAAATGTCTCAATGGTGAACTTTTGGATCAGATATTAGTTTTTCATATTTAAGTATCCTGAAAAGTGATATAGTATATTTTTCTAGCCTGCAAACCTGGTTGATGTATTGCAGCAAAAGTTTGCTAACGGTTGAAAATCCATTAAATTCTGTGTTTAATTATCATATAATAACAATTAACTGAAAAAAGAAGCATTGTTATTAAGTAAAACACAGGTTATTCGAGTAAATGTGTTTGACATTAAGTTCTTTTTACTGTACTGTTGATACAAAATGGTCACAGATAAAAACCAGCAGCTGTCAAAGTAAAAACACCAAAAAGGAAACAGGACAGGCGTCTAATCACATGAATCAATGAATGCAACCTAAGTTCACTGCCAGTACTATCATTTTCAAACAGAGCCCTAGTAGACTGCCTGGTTAATGTTTCTCATGGTAGACATTATGATTTGTTTGAACAAGAAATACACAGGTTAATACCAACAAACATGTTTCAATATCTCTTTTAAATAGGTCTGCAGATACCCCAAAGCTATGGCGTGTGAATGCCTATTGTCAGAGGAATGCAGCTATTATTAATATAATATTAGATGTACACGTGTCAGGTATCAGTCGCTCTCACAGCCGTCAGAAATATCTGTTATCTGTCAATAGACACGCTGTTTAGAGGGAAATGCACTCTTACTTCCTTATGCAACCATGCATTACATGATATTTGCACTCTATATTTCACATACGTTTAAAAAACACATTTATGGGGATACTCGAATTACCATGTATTCATCAACGTTGACATGCTTGGATTCTGACTCTCCTGGCTTTGATGCTTACTGTTTTAGATGTGAAAGTGCAGCTAAATTTGTCTAATCAGGAGCACTGTAACTCTCATGGGGAAGCAAAGTGAGCCCATTAAAATATTTTATGCCACTCTGAGCTTTAGAGTCACAAGTTTCATTGCAAATTCCTTACTTATGTTGCAAAGGGCAAATTATAATAAAATTTACAAAAACAACAAGCTGACAAAGACTGGCTTTGAAAGTTGGGAATAATTGCCATTAGGCACAATTTCAAATGCTCAGTTTTTGGACTTTGAAAAGCAAAACTTATTTCTACTTGGCCTCTAACTCTCAGCCTGTCCCTCCTTTAATACGATTAAATTATGTGGTGGTGGCACAGCTTCTCTGATGAATTATGCGTGTAATCTGTTGGTTTGTTGAATTAAAACTTTGAGAAGTAAATGTGATTGTTTGGTTTTCTCTTTCTTTTCTTGCATTAAATTAATGCGTTGTATCCTGCGCTTGAGAGAAAGTATATACTGTGAGTATGATGTGTTGTATATGAGAAAAATTTTGAAATCCAAAATGGTCTTTTAAACCTTATTGCCTGGTGATAGAGGTGCAAAGCGATGTCTTTTTATACCTTGGATGTTTTTTTTAAATCCTTATTCTTATGTTGATTTGATTTTTACCGCTGAAATGAAACTAATATAGACTATTTTCCTAGACTTCTAATTCTTTACTCTCTGAAGAAAAATGCCAAATGCATTTCAGTCTGACTCACTGTTAAAGTGCCCTGAAGCCATTGTAGTTGAAAAACAGAAAAGTCTGAGGTTTCCCCTCAACAGCAAGGTAATTTAAACTAATTTTACTTAATAACACAAGGGGAATCATTAATTCGGTGTCAGACTGGCAGACTTGAAGTCTCACTTAAACATCTCATAAAGGCAACTTTTATTGAGCCTTTGCAGAATAAAATGTAAATCATGAGTTAGACGCTTGCAGTCTAATAGCCTCTATTAATTTAGGTCTCTTCCTAATAACTGTGTATACTGATCTTTGTGTACACAACCTGTCAGTGGGTGCTGTCTGTTTTCAGTGGCGTATGGTCAATGACACCTTATTATAGACAGCAGCATCAGTGATTTGCTTTGATGCTTGATTTTAATGAGGCTGATATTTGACTGCTCTACAATAACCAATTTGATTACAACATACCACCTTGGAAAGGTGAAATATACAATACACCGGCCTTGATGTGGCTACTCTACTGTCTTGTCAAAAGTTAGCGAATGACTGTGCTTTCTGCATCTGGACACTATGCTAAAGAGTAAGTAAAGGCAAAAAAAGTCAAAGTACTTTTAAAAAGTTGCAGTACCACGTTACTCAGTATAATCTATGCTTTCTACACAGTTTGAAAGACTTTTTTAATATAACAACTTTTATTTCATATAATGTTTTATTGTGAAAGAATCTTTCCTTTTCCCCTTGTGGCAAATTAAACCACAATTTGAGTAGAAAAGGCTTTGATATTATTGGACACAAACTGAGGAGATGTGATCTACTTCTGTAGGTTCTTGCACTTCAAGAACATCATCAGTGAACCGTCCTGTGCACTGTTGCAGAAAATCAGGTGCATCTTGTACGTCTTATCTCACCAGGCTGTTTGAGTCAGATCTTTGATCTAGTTCAATAAACAGGCTGGAAAGAACACATCCTGGCTCTGGATCAGGTCTCGGGGTGAAGAGAAGCCATGTGATTAATATCTGATGCCACAGAAAGAGTTCCAGAGCCAAAGCTAATCATTAAAAATAAAACAGTTTGAATTTCTCTAAAATGACTATTATGTTTCCTTCATTTGATTGTTGCTGATAATCATGATCCATTTTTTGCTTTTCAACGAGAACAAAAAAAAAATGGATGAAATAAAAACAATATATTTTGCACTGAGCATCAGAAGCATCTCTGACCAGCCATCAGTGTCATTCACTTTGTGACAACTGAATACACTGAACAAATTTTCTTTACGCTTACAAGAACGCAGGCCTAAGGAAGCAAAGCCTAGTTCCTTGTCTTGTGATATGAAACTGAGAACGATATACAGCTCTTAATGTTTGCTGTCTATGGCTCATGCTTCAACGGCTCATGCTTCATGAGCCGTTGTCGAATTTCTGGAAGCACTGTCTGCTTTTTTTTTTATCAAACAGATGCAGAATGACTACGGAAGCCAAGCGATCCAGCCTCCATTTAGCTTTAGCTAGCATGACAATGAGTTACTAACATTAGTTAGTATTACTGCAACATGACTGGTGTCTAAGTTACACTCTTTTGTCCTGGAAAAAAGGGGGAAGCTTGCTCCCTAAAGACTGGACCTTACCACCTTCCCTTTACTTGCAGCTCTACCCTCTATTTTATAGTAATAATAAAGTATTGATATAGTTTAATGTAATATCTCTGGCCACAGCAAATGTAGCATGAAAATGATTTGAACATTGCTGCTCATTCACCACATTTATTTATTCAAGGAAGTCTCTAGAGTTACACTGTTATATGAGAGACTTGGCCAAAGTTGCAACTTAAGCTGGGCGTTGCATAATTACACAAAAACACATTGTCCATTCTCCACTAAAATCACATACAGTGCTGTAATACAGGGCCTGAGAGACACGACAGATACAATCTTAAAACATGGTTAGATAATGAGTGCAACTTGCTGACTTAAAGGTAAAACTCTGAATTCCTCATATTTTTTCATCTGTCCCTTTTGAAAACCTCAAGTGAAACCCATCAAAGCTCCCAGGAAACCTCACACTTGACAGATGCACAGCACTTCTTGGATACAAAGAAAATACAATCCCCTCCAAAAGTATTGCAACGGTGAGGCCAATCACTTTATCTTTGCTGGTCTTCTGAACACTTTTGGAGGGGAGTGCACGTGCCTTATGCAGTGTTTAAGGGGAGTCATCGCTGAGAGGCAGGTCAACAACAGACAGGTAGACAGACGAGCTGCATAGTTTATAGACAGGTCGATGGAGAATAAGTTTAAAATAAAGTTCTACAGATAGACAGAAAACAGCTGGCAGATAAATGGATCACAACTCAAAAGATAAGATAAGTGGTAATCCTTGGGAACCATAGATGTTGATACTTCCATTAAAACATAACCACACACAGCAACCTCATCCAGAACAAACTGGATAAAAATGCGTTCTTTGACTTCTGCATTAATGGCATTTTAAACACATAAAGCTTCAGCATTTGTGGCTCACTGCGAACATACAACAGAATCCAAACAATTGAATTAACCATAACAGGGAGGAGCGGAGGTTATCATAATGAGGCATGAATGTATACTTTTGGAACAACTATTAGAACAACTAGTAGAAAATAGATTCCTCTAAACAACACGCTCACTAATGGGCAAATAATGGTTTTGTGAGATGTGCCCTTTTCGTAAATTAATGAAAGGATTTATTTATTTATTTGTTTGTTTAATGTAAAACTCATCAACCATGTGTCTTGAGGCGAAGACCCTTGGCTTGATCAGTAATGTGATTTGTGTGGCGCATGCTTGCCCTATTGCCATGACATTATCCGAACCCATCAATTAACACTAGATCATTATAATTTTAGCAGGAGGTGGAGGTGTTTGAGTGCAGTGAGTCAAAGGGGAAGCTGATGGAATACTTGGATGAGATGGTGAAATGCATATAGGCCATGGCTGCTTTATATTGCAAGCACACAATTCATTCTGCCCTTCACAGATCCTTATTCCAACACAGGATTGTTGATGTGGACCGGATGTCTTGATGCAGATATTATGTTGCTTGAATAATACATTACAGCCACAGCTCCCTCATCATCAGCTGTCATACAAATGAAGCAGATCATGCATCGCAATACTGGCTCTGCAATTAAGGAATAGTAATAGGTTTAGGTATGGTACCATTGCAGCACAAATACACCTGACTTTTGCCCATTATTCTGGTCAATTTCTTTTACAGTTTTTATAAAAGTTCTTGTTGCTTCTAAGACGCTCTACAACGCAATGTGTGACTCATCATCTATGGGAAGTTATGCAGTAAAACTTTCTGAGGTAGCATCATTAAAGACTCTTTATTTTTTTTATGAGTCACGAAGCAGCGATTAACCAAACAATGTTGATGAACCAGTCTCATAGATGAGGTCAGAATGTAAGCACGCTGAATGCTAAATGTCTTTGACACTATTGTTGTCAAAATGGACAAGTTGACAGGAACCTAGCTGGCACTGATTGGCTTTTTGTTTCACCAAAAGTACAGGAACAAAAAGGGTAGCTTATGGGAAGTGGAGGATCACGCTTCCTAGTGAAACAATGTGCAGTGTGTGACAACGGGAAGAGTTCATGCCTAGCTAATACCTTTTGTTCATTTAACCGCAAGATGGCATTTGAGCTGGTTCACACATTCAAAATCCTGTGTTTTTGCACGCCATTGGAGACCAAAAGCAGGAAGCTCAACAGTGACACTTCATGGGCAGGTGAGGAACAATAGGTGTGAAACAATTTGAGGAGCCAGTGTTACTGAGAGGAATTGGAGCAGGAGAGGGAATAAGAAGAAGAAGGGGAATAACTTTATCGATCCCAGAGGGAAATTAATATGTCTGACACAGTTCATCTGCTATTTGTTTCAGAATTGAAAAACCTGATGGCTGTGGGTATGAATGAATGAATTTAAGTATCTCTCCATTTTACAACAGAGAGAGAGGAGTCTTCCAGTACTGATGTTTTTTGTTCCATAAAGATGTTATAAAGTGGGTGATCAGAGTTGTTCAGGATGGCTTCTATGGTGGTAACTGGTTACGCTTCAAGTGGTGGTAAGACAGTAGCTCTGCAAGCTTCTTTGACATTGGCGTACAGCATATCAAGGGTTTTATTTTCTCTGGTAGGGCAGTCAACAAATTGTGTGAATCCAGTCAGGTGGGAGGAGAGAGAAACATGACTGAAGTCTCCTGAAATTGTGAAGAGTGCCTCTGGATGTTTAGTCTGTGTCAGTTTCATGGAGAACTTCACATGTAAAGTCAGCTGTTGTCTTGGGTGGAATGTACACAAGTATTGTTATGATATGATAGAATTCCCGTGGTACATAATATGGTCGCATACCAACTGCCAATAATTCAACATCAGGACAACACATCTTCTCCCTGACAGCGGCACGTGCAGATCCACACCAGAGGCTGAGATGTTTTGATTCATTCATGTTTCAGTAAAACACGACTTCACTCACAGTATACTTCCTGAGTCGTCACCAATATCTCCAGCTCATCACTTTTGTTGGGCAGAGAGTTGACATTTGCCATGATGACTGTTGGCAGGAAGGGCGTATATCTCCACTTCCAAGAATTCATCTTTGCACCAGCATGGCAACCATGAAAACACCTCTTAATCTCAGCTAGATTAGGGTGGTGTCTTCCATATTTGCGCCACTGTGCATATGAGTGTGGATGGCTCCTCATCTGGAAACGGAAGCCCAAGGGCACACAGGGAGTGTGTGGCAGAACACACTCCCTTTGTGCAAACTTTATTTCATGTGCTGTCCAAACAAAACTACGTGCGTGTGCGGCACAAGGTAAACACAGACAGCGATTACGAGCAAGATGACAAGTACGCACTTAGCATCCTTTTATCTGTGATATGAACTGATACAAAGCAGCAAGTTCAGCCTTAGGGCCCAACCTAATTCACAGCTGTGAAAACCGCATCGCTTTTCTCGTGTAATGCACACCAAGCAGAGAAACAGCAGTAGAAAACTTTACATCGAGATGGCAGAGTCACAGCCTTCTGCCGCTTTCGTCACGCAGATAAAAACTAGACTTAAGATAAAAAATTTAAACTAACTAAGGATATTTTAGTATATACAAAATTAAAGTAAAATGAAAACATGCTCTTTGTTAATCTGGTCACATTGTCAGGATAATCAGCACAGAACTGCTTTGGTGTTATGATTACTATGCTTGTTCAAAACTGCCCCTGACAAATCTTACAAAAAAAGATCAAAAGGATAAAAAAAATAAACTTACACTGAAACTAATAAAAACTCAACTAAAACACAAAACTGTACTGAAAGTAAATAAATAATAAAAGCTGATGCAAAATTCAAAACTAAAAACTGGTGGTTGGCAGTATTAATTTTGTGCAAAATAAAATCGAGTCGAGTCA
This sequence comes from Cichlasoma orientale, assembly GCA_034780415.1. NCBI lineage: Eukaryota > Metazoa > Chordata > Actinopteri > Cichliformes > Cichlidae > Cichlasoma > Cichlasoma orientale. The sequence goes on along the minus strand of JAVDPK010002521.1, from coordinate 262,405 downwards.
GAGCATGTGTGAAGTGGGAGCGCTTTAATAAATGTCAACCTGTACAATGTCTAAGGTTAACAGTGTCAGTTAAATTACAGGAACAAAACAATGCAGGACCATGCGTCAGTATGACGCATAACTGACATCAAATTAGTGATGTGGTAAAGTGATCACAACAACACAACTCCATGAACCAAGTCAACACTTTACTTTGATTGCTATTCAGTCCTGTGCTTAATCCTGAACACTGTTTTGTCTTGTTATTCTTGTTATACGTGTCCAGTTACCAGTCTCTGAAGTCTTTCCCTGACTATGCTGCTCCATTGACTCTTGGTTCCATTGGTCTAGTCTTTCTTGAGCCAGGATGGAAAGAGACGTGGTTTGATGCAGTCTTTGAGTTATCATAGCAGAAGCTGCTCAAGTGATAAAATAAAAATGGTGGACTGCTAAGCAGCTGCCTATTTGCTCAGAGGGTGTGCAGGACTAGCCAGTAGGGTTATGTAAATGTGTTACATGGTAAAATAGACGAGTTATGGATGAAAGGCCTGGACTACAAATGAGCTGTTTCAAGGAGTTTGTGAGCAGAGTTTTTTTCATGGAAGCAATAACTGCCTATGGCAAGAACTTTGTAACTTTGCAGACCTTTTGCACATACTTAAAAGCTATATAACACTGCGGAGAGAAGAGCGGTGGTGATTTAATGTGCAGCTTAACATTGCACATGGATCTTTACCCCATGTCCTCGATATTAAAGTCACACTGAAGCTGGTAAAGTCTTTATTCTGTGTAAGGGATGCGTTTACTGATGAGATGTGAACAGCACATTACAACAGGATTCTTCTGTTGCGTTGTGGTGATGGGCAGTAGTGTTGGGAGTCAGTGATCGGTAATAGCCTGCCAATCAAGGTGATACTTAGATTGTTTTCACATTTATGTATGAAAACAGTATAAACATCATTAGACTGCTAATAAATGTAATCTTTCATGTTGGCATATAACCCCGACTTGGATGTGTGTGGGCGCATGCCTGCATGTAAACACAAGTTCATGCTCACATCGTTGCACCCTTTGAAATGAGTTGGGAGGGCACGGTGCAGAGTGGAGGAGAAATGGGTGAGCCATTTTGCACATACAGAAACTGATTAGACTTGGTAGAATTACAGGCCTTGCAGTGGAACTAGGCCTCATGTCAGTAGTGGTTGTTGGGCTTACGTTTTGAGCCATCCTTCTAATCCATGTCATAAAAGAAAACGACTTCACTGCTCGGGATTTTATATAAGCTGGTTTTCTCTCGAGAAGTGTCGCTATCCTCCTGGAAGGCTGGTGCCTTTCAGACACCCAACATGGTTTTCATTTGCTTTAGCTTTAGTATCCCTACTTTAAACCATGTAGTCTTATGTTATCACCTATTCATCAGTTCTGTTTTTATCTTTTTTGATCTATGATTATACTCAGTGAAAATTGTTGCCGTGTGGATCTCCCTGCTCTGTGTCCTAAATGAGCCTCAAAGGGGGAAAAAGTGAAAAAGAACCAGGCAAATATTATGACTTAATGCATTTTACCAATTGAGCTGATATCCATCCAGTTATAATCTCTAATTATAATGAGCTGAATCGTTCCTCGATATTTTCATGTTCTTTATCTTCATTCTGGGCGTTATAAATAAACTCCCCAGTGTGTGTCTATCTCTCGCCAGCATCTTCAGTACTGATGGGTTTATTTGGAAGGTTCTTCCTGACTGACATACAAGAACACACCTCTGACAACCACAGCAAAACAGTGTGTGTGTGTGTTTCTGTGTCCGTTTGGCAATTAATAAGAAAGACAGAATGGACCTGAACTTGAGATAAACCACTTAGTAATTCAGTGGGTGCTACTTTATACCAAACATAATTCTTTGCATGTGACGTGTTCATTTACTCTATACTTAATAATGCTGTCTGTCGCCTTCTGAAGAGGGAGAAAATAGGTCTGGGTCACTGAGCCAAAGCCTGTTTTCTCATTTTAAATTGCTTCGGCTCAGCTAAATGTAAATGTGCTGCAGATGTATGCCTCAGTCCACGTAGGAGCAAACATTAATCCATTAAGTAAATCAATGATTATTAGAGTAAAGACAGCCGATATGCAGCAAACCTGGCTGTGGAGGTTTTCAGTGGCGGCCTTGTCATTTTTAACTCAACATTAGTGAGAGCTGTGAATCTGCAGCAGCCACCTTGGAGAGCTGGGGATGATACAGGCTAGTGGCAGAGTTTACCTCAGGCCCCATGTGTCATCCTGGGTTGACAACAACTATCCATCTTTCTTCCCAGGAAAGCAAGTATATTGGACGTGGATAAAAGACAAAAACGCATCACAACAGAATAATGCCTAAATGAATGCAAGCTCTTGCAGGTCTTCTCTCAGGATACACAAATCAAAATGTGACAATTCTAAGGCACAAGCCACCTCCTAGCCTGTAGCCAGTGCAATATTTTACTGATCTTCACTTCACCTTGGGTATTGAATTATTAGGCAGTCATAAAAGCATCCTCTTAAAGGAATAAGGTGCCCTCCAAGTCACAAGTGCATTTCTCCTTATTATTGCATTTTCAGGGAGAACTTTGAATTTACTGGTTGGTGTTTTTCGTTTCCTAAAAGTTGGTTGTCTGTTGTCATATCTTTGGCTATTTGTCTGGATTTACACTATAAAGAGGCCTATTCCTCAAAACATCTGGCAAGGCTATAAATAATGATATCACTGTCTTTTTATAAACCCTTACCCCAAAGGACAAGTCTTTTATTCAGTCCTTTTGGGTAACGAGTGGAGGAAACTGGAAAATGATGCAGCCCTTTATCTAGTAAAGATGATGTATCGTTACAGGGCAGAACACTAATTTTCAAAAATGCTGAGATTCAGTATATCTTACAGCATTAATTTACCTTTGATGTACTTTGTTTTTCTTCTCAAAGAAAAAGCGCAGTTAATAATGTTAAATTATATAACTTTATATACACTCACCAGACATTTTATTAGGTACACCTTTACTGCACACAGTTACTGCAGATTTGTCAACTGCACATCCATAATGCAAATCTCCTAAAGGTGCTCTGTCGGATTGAGATCTGGTTACTGTGGAGGCCATTTGAGTAGGACTGAATTCATTGCTGTGTTTTAAAAAAAAAAAAACTCATTTGAGATGATTTGAGCTCTGTGACACGGAGTGTTATCCTGCTGGAAGCAACCACGAGAAGATGGGTCTACTACAGTCATAAAGGGATGGACAAGGTCAGCAACAATACTCAAGTAGGCTGTGGTGTTTAAACAATGCTCAGTTGGTCCTAAGGGGTCCAAGAAAATATCCTCTACACTAATGCTCCAATACCACCATTCTTTCTTTCATGCTCTTTACACCAAATTCTGACCCCACCATATAAATTTTGCAGCAGAAATATTTTGATGACTATCTTTGTAAGACACACATCAGGTCTTTGTAAACACTTCATGTCACCATCAAGAAATACTGGGATCAAACTAGACCATCTTTCAGTGGGATCTCTCCAGCTGCAATGGCATTTAGCTCTAGTATAACGTTCATCTTCACACTCAGCATCATTTTGATGTCACCAACGTCACAGTTGTCATCCTATCATCTTGTATTGATTTCATAATTCAGGCAGAAGACTGAAACAAACATGCAATTTATAAATATAGAAGGTGTTGTGGTGCATTTGAGTGAACCAGAGACACAAAGTCACATAGAACACAATCTGAAAAGCATGTCAAGTTTACCACTTATTGACTCAGGTATCAGTTCTTTATCCCTCTCTTTGCACATACTCATAGATTCTTGCAAGTGAAAAGGTCTGGACTTATCCTTGTGCAGGTTCACTTTACCTGTTGGTAATTTTCCCATAAAACAGATGAGGTTTCCAGACAAATTTGACCCCCCCCCCCAAAAAAAACCCCCAGACATTAAAAATTTAATCAAGCAAACAAACAAACAAAAAAAACCTCCAACAACACCACAGCACAGTATTAAACATTTTTATTATTAACATTTGAATCAAAAATATTAAACTTGCTTACTCACTGCATCAAATATATTAGTGACATGCCTAACAAGCAGCAACGCCATCCACAGCCTAGAGTAAAGAGTAAATCTCTGACTGTCAGAGGACTTTGTGCAGTGCGTTCTCACTGCATTTATTCATTTATTCTTTAACCAAGTCAGTATAATGGCGAGGTCCCTGCACAAAGCAAACTCACTGTTAGCACGTCCTTTTTACATTTTCTGTCTTCAAGCTGGTTTTACCACTGTGACCAAAACAAATTGTACAACAGTAAGGTTGAGTCATCCTTCTCCCCACAATGTCAGTTTCACAGTTGCGGGTAGTTTTGTTTGAGTTGACTAAACGACTTGAATCAACTGGGTTTTCACATCACAACACAGACTTGGCAAGCTGTGGTTTGTTTTCTTCCCTCAACAAGAGCCCCCTGAGTCCTCGTTTTAACGTTTTGTAGTTTAGAAGAGAATTTGCATGTCCTTGTTTGCAGAGCAACGTATATGCAATTAAACTACACTCACTAAGCTGTTCAGATCCAGGATTATTTTGCACGGTAGTGACATTTTGTGTGTGGTTATAGTCCCGTGGGTTTTTCCTCACATTTAAAACGCTGATTACCCATTCTGACAGCACGGGCAACGTTAAGCCAAAGCACATAACGCCACCCTTCAAAATCAGTCAACGTTGAAATTAAATTAAACCAAAGATACAGAAGAGAACAAAGGGTTCCAACTGGCTGGTGAGAGAAGATGGTTAATTGAAACTGTTTCATTTCTGAACCAGCAAAACGTGTCTCTTTTAAACTTGGATTATTGAAGAGAGTTTGGGCTGCGAAGAAAAGCTAGGATATTGATGGAGAGGGATTTAAATTAAGGGCTTACATGGAAAACAACTAAAGGAGCAGTTGGATAGTACATGTGAATACAAACAGTTGTTTTAGGTTAGAAAATGGTGAAAACAGCATCTATCTATCTATCTATCTATCTATCTATCTATCTATCTATCTATCTATCCTCCGACTCCTGCCCGCACTTAATACACAAACACTGCAGTGTGATCAGAGAACTTCTGCAGGTGGCATGTTTCACTGTTGTACTGGAAATCTGAGGTGTACAAAGTAAACAGGAGTGGAGAGAGGACCGTCCCCTGCGGTACCCCAGTATTGCTAAAAACCACATCGGACAGGGTTCCCCCCCAACTGTACAAACTGAGACTTCTCTGACAGATATTCAGCAATCCAAAAGACAGTAGAAGTGGTGACACCCATCCTGAGGAGCTTCTCACTCAGCAGAGGTGGTTGGATGGTTTTAAAGGCACTGGAAAAATCAAAAAGAAGAGAAGAGAACAACAAATAAAACAGGTTTTTGAATTTTCCAATTAGGTTGTACAACACTAAGAGTCAGAGTTTCAAATGAATTAAAACTCTGTCTGGGTCCTTGGTTAATTAATAAGCTGGAATGGAAGATTGGTGCTACTCCTCCTTGACCTGTGCTTCAAGGATTCTGACAGTTAGTGTGACTCGGGGGTGTTGATTCATTTAAACTAACATGTTCATACTGCTGTAGCCAGGATTCAGAAAGGCAAAATAAATAATTTACTAACAGGGACTCAAAAGAGAGAGACCCAGTGTTTAATAATCCATATTTAACTGTTTTACTCTTTGGTGCAGTCGAGGATGCTATCTTATTCTTTCTTTGTGAACTTTCATGCTTAAATGTTTTTATTGCTGGTTTTGGTTTGTCTTTTGGTGGTCTGGGAGCAGGCACCGTCTTTATGGGGATGGGGTTTGGGGGGGGGGATGACAGGAGGCGAGAAGCTGCAGAAAGGCACTGCAACTCTGCTTCCTGGTCTCAACCCTACATAGTCCGTTTTTTTTGGGGTCTTTTTTTGGGGGGGGGGGGGCTGTAATCACATTACCCCGA
>JAVDPK010002521.1:235633-256447 GCA_034780415.1 Cichlasoma orientale | reverse complement strand
CCCCCCCCCCCCCCCAGTAATCAATTTAGCCAGATTTCTAGCCAGATTTCATTTCATTTTCGTTTTCAAGAAATGCACACTTCTGCTGTGCAGACTTTGGAAGCTCCTTTGAACAATCTGGGCAAAGGGCATCATACCAGCTGCATGGACGGTGGTAGAGGACTCTTCTGAGATTAGCCAATTCCGTACCATCTCTTTGTTGAGTGTAGAAACCAAGATTTTCTTTCCAATCTTGGCAAGGTGTATTATAACCTACATGATGGAGAATGGCTATATGAAGAGTTCAGATGCAAAACCCTCTAAATCCACCTGGATACTTTTCTTAAGAGTATTTTTTATCTGTCTCTTATGGAAAAGTTCAGTAATTTCATTTTACAGGCAATGGTGAGATTATTATTGAGAGAACAAACTGCCTTTTTTCAAAAATGTAAATACAATGAGATACGTTTATGGCTTGGAGGCCAGATTTCTAGAAATGAGAGCTGTCGTCTCTCCTAACGAGACCAGGTTTTCCCCAGAAAATTTCCCAATTATCTATAAAGCCCACAGGTGATTCTTGGCCTTTGCTGTTGGCTGGGGCCACTTGGAGTTTCCGGGCTCATGTGGGTTCTCATGACCGCTCTGTGTTCTGATGTTTGGACTCTGATGATTCTGGTGACTTTGATGAGAGTGGGGGTGTACTCATGACATAAATCACCACACTGCCTGTTTCCTCTTGTTTCTTTATCCTTGTTTAAGTGTTTGGTTGCTGGGTTTCACTGTCATGGAACGGCTGTGTGGCAGACAGGAAGAGGACCCTAATGCAGGATACGCCAGGCAGAGGTAAAACTTAAACTCAGCTTTATTAGCAAGTGTAGAACAAAAACGCCGGACTGGACAAGACCAGTGGCAAAAATTCAGAGCAAAAATAAACTAGACTTGAATTCCATATACAAGGGCAAAAAACAGGACACACACAGCAAGAGAACAGTGACAAAACAAAGACAACACAGGACTTAAATACACAAGAGGGCTGATGAGAGGAGTGGAAACAGGTGAGGAGCACAGCTGAACATAATTACACTGACAAGGGGAAGCAAAACTGAACACAACACACAGGGACCAGATTACTATCAAAATAAAACAGGAAGTCAGATGAGGGAACAAAGACGCAGATATGACAAAGAACACTGGGAAAACACAAGGAACTAGAAATAACAAACTAAACCCCACACCAAAAGGAACCCAGAACAGACAAAATAAAACGACATTCACTACATTTTGCAGCATCTGAAGGGATTTGGATATTGGGGAAGATCACATGCATGTCTTCCCAAATGTGCGCACAAAATAGAAAGGACTTTGACTAGCCCCAAAATCTTCTTTTTTTTTTCTTTCTTTTTAGCCATTAAGAGGTGTAATTGGTGGCCTGCTTCAGGTCATTGTCCTGATGCACAACCCAAGCATGCTTGAGCTTCAGGGTATAAAGTGATGGCCAGAAATTCTCCTTCAAAATTTGCTGGTAGACAGCAGAATTTATGGTTCCATCAATTACAGCAAGTCATTCAGGTCCTGAAGCAGCAAAACAGCCCCGCACCATCACACTACCGTGTTTGACTGCTGGTATGATGTTCTTTTTAGGACATGCTGTGTTAGTTTTACACCAGATGGACTCAAACGTTCCAAAAGGTTCAACTTTTGTATTATGAACTTCAACTAAACAAGTACATAAATTAACCATATAACCACAGCCACAGTCATGTGTTCCTCTTCACATGTGATCCAATCAAATGCAAGAATACAAAAGGGTAAACAATGAAGTTAAATTTAGGTTAAATTTCAATAGCACAAAATGCTATCACTTTAAAAATATATTAAAAACGCCTAAATAGTTCTAGATAGTAGATTCCTACCTATCAAAGTTAGATAGCAGTCTATTTCGATGACAGACTTTTTCTTCTTTCCTGCAGCACATCTGCAGAAACTCTGTTCATTTACTGAGATCAGCAGCTGACTTTAGACTTTGAGAGTTAATAAATATGTAAAAATGACTCCATTCTAACTTGTGAGCGATGCAGTAAATGACGGTCAGATTAGGGTTGATCTTTTTACACAGGAGCAGGCACACACTGGTGTGCATCTGCTCCTCACTACAAGCCTCCACTCTAAGTAATTTCTCAGTGTAATAGATGCTCTTCAGTCTATGGTTCTTTGTGCCAGTAGTGGTTAAATCTATTATATATATAGTTTAAGACTGAGTCATTAAATCAAGGAGCATTAATTTTTTAACAAATTCAACTCTGAAATTCAGATTTCATGGAGTTTAATGACATCTCAAACGTGACAGTCCTTGCGGAATGAGAGTATATTTTACTGCCCAGTGTGTGCAAACATGTGCAATATGCAAAGCAGCCATTGCACATACTGCACATATATTTACCCCCACACCTCCATATAAAATAAACACTGAATAGAATTATCATACATCAATCTGAATGCTATATTATGATTCTTGTTTTTATTACATATCTGATTCCTTGAGAGCATCGTTTATTGAAACTTTCATGTAAATGAAATCCTTTAATTAGAAAAAATAATTCCAAAAATCATGTGTGAATTACTGCATTTTAATCTGCAATAACACATACGGCATGCAGTCAAGTGTAAAATCTTTATTAAAAGGCAGGAAAACAACCTGGACAGGCTGTGACATCCTGCTGTAGTTGTAGCCCGGGGCGAACGTGAGCCACAGCACGCAGACCCACGGCGAGGAGCTGCAGCGTGTTTTAAATCCACGACCATCTTGCTGCGAGGAGACGGCATTATTGTTTTAACTATAGCTGTGAACAACATGACACTTATTAAATCATGTAAATAACTCCCAACAAAGAAAAAACTAACTGCTCATTAATTACACCATTTTTTTTAAGATTGTTGTGGTTATTAATCATTAAGACTCTTGATCTCTTGAGTCCTTAGGAACTCCTCAGATATTGATGCCTCAGCCATAAAGATGCAGTAAATGTCAAAGTCTGTATCGTTGTGTAATAAGTTCCTGGTGTTTTCTCTTTGTTACTGTCAGCATGACTAATGTGTTTTTGTACCCAGGGCTGTAGTAAAAATTGTGCGGTGAGATGAATGACTTCACAGTTCTTCGTTTTCTCCACACGGTTATGATAAACCTATATCAGGTTTTAGATAGAGTGTATTAGAGCGCACCTGCTGTAAGAGTTGCTTAACGACTTACTGTTTAAAATAATTATTTTCAGCCCTCTAATGTGCTTTCAGACACAGATGTTTGTAAAAATTGTGTTTTAGGAAAAAGTACATCTTCCATTAAGACTGAAAGATAATCCTCTCCAAAGTGTTAATAATTGCAGATCATTATTGAGAAACATGATAAGGTCACTCCAGCAATCTTTCTGTGCAAAGTCCGGTCATTTATTTTTATTTTTTTTAGCAAATGGCAGATGCCACATTCAGTACCGAATATATCATGTGAGACCATTCCTATAAAAATGTATAGATAATATACTGTAACTGTGACCTGCTCGTAAATTACTGGCTTCTGACCAACTGCAGTTCAATTACTTTTACCGCACTTTGACTTTTTTCCCCTTTGTTTTTCCCCACCACAGATCAATAAAGTCAATTTTATGTTATTGCTGTTTGGCTTGCATTTTGGATTAGATATGTCAAAAAACTAATTCTGACAAAGAGTTCCCAGAACACGGACTCAGTCCTGGAAGTTCTGCAGATTAAATTAATGTTTCCGAAATAAATAATTTAATTTTGTTAATTTGTGGAAAGATTTCACTAATTGTGACTCAAGTAAGTGACTCAGTAGAAAATTCTGTACCTTTTTTTATTATTATTATTTTTAGCATCTTTAGGACCTTCTTTTGCCTCAGGTCGGGTGCTATGTTTGTCACCTCTCTCACACACATGCTGATGCACGAACACTCATCAGTCTTCCTTTTTAGTCACCCCTGGCTTCTTGCCTCCCACCTTTTGCTCCCTCTCTGCTGTCTTTTGCCCTCATTTGAAGATCTGATTAATTCATGGGTAAGTAGAGAGAGACTCAAAATCACTAGTCAGCAAAAAGAGAAAGACGTATATATCCATGACCTCAAGTGATGATCTGTGGCTTCTTTAGCTTGGCTCAGTTTGTAAAGTGGCCCATGTGTCTCACGAAGAAATGCAGGCCGCATTTGGAGTTCTGCCTCCTACAGAATATCTCATTAAGTAAGCAAACTTTATTTAAGTGTGATTTAAAGCTGTAGAACAAGTGCTTTACAAGCAGATAACATCTAAATGAAAAACACAATGTAAACCACTCCAGTGATTAATTGAGCCAAAGATATTTTTTCTTTCAGGGAATCTTGATTAATTGACATTTAGAAACTCTAGATAAATATAAATGTTAAGAGGTTTCCTCTTTTGTGTGTCTTTTGTCTTCAGATATCATTAATAGAAAAGTTCTCCTTTACCAGTCACAAATTTTATAACCTTGCTTAGATATAAATGGTATCGGTATAATCCTCAGGTAAATGCTATTTCAGAGGACCACAGTTTTTAAGTCCCTTTGTTAATTAATCTGGGATAATCTGTGCAGCTGTAAATATTTAATCAGTCTTGTCCCCATTTGATTTTGCCTCAGTATTTTGTAGAGACCACAGTGGGGGCAATATACTTACTTGTTTGTGAATTTATTCTCCAGCTGTCATGTGGAGATGTAACTCCATTTCCTGTAAATTAACTTTTTGCTGTTAAATGTTTTAGTGGTGTTTTCATAAATCGCCGCCTGATTAATGCTCAAAGGCAGAGCTTTTTTCTGTATATGAATGAGATTTTTCCAACAACCATTCCCTGATCAAATAAGGTTTGGGGACGGTTATGGATTAAATTAAGTTGGAATGATCATATCATGTCTTGTGCATCACATTATTGTAGATTAAACGACACCAGTGCTGAAACAAAAGTCTCGAGCCACCCCTCAGTTCTTTGTTGTTTCCAAGCAGCCACACTTTCTTGTATTTTTTTTTTTAAAGCGGTCTTCGAACAACAGTTCTCCAGACTTTCTGAAGGTCTTTGTCAGTATGTACAGGGGAGGTCAGAAGGGACAACAGTGAGAGTTTACAGCCATCTGTAAAACACTGTGGAGGCTCTGTCACACAGAAAAGTACGATCAGATTTTGATTCATGTGCAGTACCATCTGGAAAGCATTTGATTGGCAACAGTTTCATTTTTCAGCATGACAATGATCCCAAACAGTCTGCCAGTGCAGTAAAAGCGTACCTGGAGAGAAAAGCACACAATGGAACAGTCATGGATTGGCCCCTCCAGAGTCTGAACTTCAACAGAATTAAAATGGTGTGGGATCATCCTGATTGAAAATAGAAGAAAAGGTAGCCAACATCCAAAGAATGTCCTTCAAGAAGCCTGGAGAACTATTCCCGAAGAATACGTCAAGAAATTACAAGAAAGCTTTCCTAAGAGAGTTCAGGCTGTGCTGAGAATAAAGGTGGCCATACAAAATACTGATTTTCAAGCTTGTCAGAATTGTACAAACTATTTTTCCCTTTTATCCTGCTTTTATACTATTGTTTGTGTGTTTTAATAAACAGCCCCATCTATATTGCATTTTCCTAGTGAAATATAAAGAAATGAGAGGTGGATCAAGACTTTTGCACAGTACTGTCTATGACCTTGTACTCATATAGTTGGTATTAACATTTTTGCAGATGCCAGATGCAATAATTAATGATATTTCCTCATTATGGTGATATGGAAGGCCTGAGGTTTATCTGCTGTGCATTTTAGCAGGATAAAAACGTCATTTGTAGTTCATTAGGTTAGTCGCTGTCTTTCCAGTAACTTTCACTGTGTCTTACTCCTCTTTGTATGTTTCTCACTCAGTTCCCTCTGTTTCCCTTCAAATGAAAAACCTTTATGGTTTAAATAAATTAGCCATCATGAGTAATTAAGAGAGGCCTGTAGATTTATTTTCAGAAAAACTGACTAAATTTATGTCAACACACGTTACGTTTTTGGAGATATAATAGAAAATGATTCATTCATACAACTAAAATGACCATTAAGTTTTTTTTTTCATATCCTCTGTTTTAATCAGTTAATTAAGAGGGAAAGCAGAGAATTGAGAGAGAGCTGAGAAAATAAATGAGACTTACTGATGTCAAAGATTTACAGTATCTCTCTCAATTTGCCCCGCTTCCCTGTTCTGATTAGGAGGCTCTAAATAAGTCCCCATTCCATTAACCTTCTGGATAAAGAAAAGGGCAGAATTTTTCAAAATGTCTTTTGATTAAAGAATTAAGTTTACTTTTTTGCATTGGTTTATTGCCAAGGTTTCCCGTGTCCTCTTTTAGCAATAATTGAATTCATCATGCAAAGGCCCTTTAGAAATAATAAGTGAATATTAACTTCTTCAAGCTCTGGGGTCTTTGACCTTGGCACAAATAGGTCTTAAAAATGTTGCTGCGCTGAGGATGTAACACTTTCTCTGTTGTTGAACTTATTATGAGTTCAACAGCGGAGGCTTTCCGGCCTGGGGCTCTCATTATTCATGAGTCTCTTCAAGCCATACAAATATGAAACGACTTTCTAAAGGTTATCTGCCACGTTTCACGCAGTCATTCCCACCCCCTCTTTGTTCTTCAGTATCCATCATGCCTTAGAAGTTGGTACAGACATACAGAAGGGTGGCCAGTCCAAGAAGGAGAAACATAAGGTGTTTGGTGACATGCTGCACAAGCTCCAGATCTCTGGAACTTTACTGAAGCGCTGTTCTTCAAAATTGCCTCATTTAGTATTTTGATGATTATGGTAGAGACATTGTTGCCATGTAGGTTTAAAATCTCCCAGAGGTGTTTAGTCGGGTTGAGAGCTGGTGACTGTAAAGGCCATAAAGGTTTGCGTCAAAGTTTTCACACTTTTGACTGCTGCCAGCAACCACTTGCCATCCAGTCAAGGAATACACATCTTTCCCTAGTGATGGGTGGTTGCCAGGGGATTGTCAGCTGGTCACTATGCCAGTGTGACTGGGGCCTAAGTTAAAGATTTGACCAAATTTTTTCACAAAATATTTAGTGCATCAGTGATGGGGTTCCAACACATGGGATCTAGATGCAAAAAAAACAAAACATATGTTTTCAGAATATGAAACTTCAGTGTTTGCAGCAGGCTGCCAGTGCATTCAGAATGCTTACCAGTGTGGCAATATTTTTGAATTGTATATATACTGGGATATACAACAGTGAGAAACACCAAGCTTAAGCTTGTTCAAACTTAAAAGTGTGTGTTTGATGTAGTTATCAGAAACGATTTCTGCATAAGGAATTTGTATTTATTATTTTAAAGGACAATAAGAGTATAGGTAGCATTATATAGGAATTCTGCAATGAATAGGAAAATGCTAGTATCATCATTTCCAGATTACTCAGTATGATGTAAAACAACACTGTTAAGCTGCAGGAAACATAATGATCTTGTTTAAAATTAAAAAAGTTTGCAGTGGCTTGAATACTTTCAATTACCTCTCGGTCTGTAAAAGGTAAATGAACCGCAGTGAACTGCAGGCTGCTCCACTAATACTGGCGTCTGGATGTAAACCCATGTCTCTCGTTTGATTTGTATGGCCGCTATCTACTCCTCTACATTACCGTTGTTGCAGTTCCTAAATGCTTGGCGCTTTATTTATGGTATAAATGAAGTGTCAAACCACAGTATTTTCTTGGATAATCGGCAGTCATTTTAAAGTTAAACATTTTCACCAACTTTTTACCAAAAGTCAATGCAAAAATTATACACCCTTTAAAATAAATGTGAAAAACAAAAATAAACTTTTGTTTAACATGTATAGAGACAACAAATATGCATTTTATCTTATGCTGATTTTTTGATAGATACACCTGAAAAACAGTAAAAATGTAACGTAAAATAATCAAAGACAAACCATTGCAGAAAACTTTTTTATTCAAACTGACAGAACATGGACTGCCATTAAAGGAAATGTGTGTTTTCTCTATCCAGCTGGACTGTCCTGTGACAAATCTGTAACTCCAGTGACCAAAATATTCCCAAAATACCTGGAAAGTATGGAAACTGATCTGCATTATTATTACTATGTAATGATTAGGCATCTTCGCGGCCATGATTCCAGTGTCTCTGCTCCCTGGAAAGAAGGCATAAACTCTGATAAGATGTGACAGGCTGATAGCTACTTGGTGTAGCTGCTTTGGAAAGCAAGATGGGCTCTGTTTGTCTGATGAGAAATGCTCTGGAGGAAGACAGACGGGAATAAGAGATAGTGGTGGCAGAAGGGGGTGTGAGAAAGAGAAATGCAGGAGAGAAGGATGACAGTACAAAATGAAAATGAAACTGCAAACCGTTGGACTGTCATGCATGACCTTTTGGCAAATAGATGTTTGTAAACTCGCTTCTTTTTTCTGGAAAAATGAAGGGTAATGACCATGGCATTCTGATTACTTTTTTTCTATTATTATTTTTGGAGCTGGAGTATGTGCTCCAATATATACACACATATACACTGAAGCCCTTGCATGCCCACTCACCTAATAATATGTGTTGTACATGTTGGCCAATTTTTAAAGAAAAGGTCAGGGTTGACACTGATTTACAACCATTTTTCTGTCTTCCTATCACAAGAAATAAATGGCAGAGCAATGAAGGAAGTGTGGAAGGATGACAGTTTTATGAAACAGGCTAACATATAAATGAATGACCTGAAAGTTATATTAGTTGTGTGCTTACGTCTGTCACATTTTTAGAGAGAAATCGTAAAATTATCCTGGGTTTCACAGGCAGACGTGAAAGAGTGAACGCAGACAGAGATTGAGAATTGGAGAAAAACATCAAAGATAGAAAAGTTAGAGTGAGTGCACTTGGGAGTGAGACTATAAAACAAAGGAAAAGAGGTATTGCAATTGAGAGGCTCTGGGATTGAACTGACATGAGACAGACAGCCGTTAGCTAATGGCTGCACTGACACCATATAGAGATGCAAATAGACCTGACACTGCTCAGCAGACAGCTGCCAATCCATCCAATACATCCTCCAACTACCGCGTATAAGACAGACAATCCATAATTATTACTTTTGCACATCCAAAGGAGCTTATAAAAATTAATCCATAAGGCACTACCACAAGTGATTACCCTGAGGAATTCACTTGACAGCAGCCACTTTTTTGTCAGCCATATTACTGACATCAATTCAATTACATTCAATTTTATTCAAATCACAACAAACAATCGCCTCAAGATGCTTTACTTTGTAAGGCAAAGACTATACAATAATACAGAGAAAACCTCAACAATCAGACAAACCCCATGAGCAAGCACTTGGCACCAGTGGCAAGGAAAAACTCCCTTTTAACAGGAAGCAATCTCTGGCTGAACCAGGATCAGCGAGGTGCAGTGGAATGACATGTGGAAGAGAGCCAGAGATTAATAATAACTAATGATTAAATGCAGAGTGGTGGGTAAACACATGGATAGTGACAAGGGTTGAGTGAAAAAGAAACACTCATGACCTCCCATTCTCCTTTTAAATACCCTAGAAACCACAAGTAAGACAGCAGTCTGAGAGCAACGTGCTCTATTTGGGTGATACGGTAGTATGAGGTCTTTCAGATAAGATGGGGCCTGATTATTCAAGACCTTGTATGTGAGAACAAGGATTTTAAATTCAATTCTGGATTTAACAGGGAGCCAATGAAGAGAAGCCATAATGGGAGAAATATGGTCTCTCTTTCCAGTCCCTGTCAGTACTCTGGCTGCAGCATTTTGGATCAGCTGAAGGCTTTTCAGAGTGCTTTTAGTAAAACCTGATAGTAGTGAATTATAATAGTCCAGTCTAGAAGTAATTAATGCATGAATTAGCTTTTCAGCATCACGCTGAGACAGGATGTTTCTAATTTTAGAGATATTGTGCAAATGCAAGAAATCCACGTTGGATTTCCTGTTTTTTAAGGGGGCCGCAGCACTCTCGACTTTGTGAGCCACTGCTGTACTCGATGGAAGAAGCCAGATTTATTAATATGTGAGTCAAAAGCAACTTGTGTCAATATTCTCAATTCAGAGACCGTCACAGCAAAATGTGTTTGTCAAGTTGCTGACACGTCAAATTCTGAACATTAAAGTTTCATTGTTTGATTGACGTGTTTATTATACAGTCTATCACACATGGGGATCTGTGTTAATGTCATGTACAATGCCGTCTGAGGTTTTCCGTGCGCTTCCCTCTCTGATATCAAAGGAAATGTTACAGTAGGGACCTCCTACCGTTTGATATGTGAGAGGCAGTGAGTCATCCTGACACGGTCAAATGTGTCACTTGTTTAATTTTTTCATGGCAGACACCGAAGCATCAAAATCTTCCAACTTGAGGAAAACACAAATAACAGACTTACCGAGTTTTGATGTAAGCTTATCCATGTGTGTTTTGTGCCAGGCTTATTATGACAAAACTGGGAGCCAGATGACAGAGCTCAATCTGCTTACAAGCCACTGTCCTCAGTAGGTTGCACTTACATTCTCTTTCTCATACTTCATGCTCCAGTTTTGCCCAAAGAAAGAGGATTAGGGTGAATAATTCATGTAAGGGCGGTTTGGAGCATGTCCTAGTTAGCATTTGCTTTGCTGACACCTGCTGGTGCATCTATTACAAAAGCAATTAGATGCATGGTCCTCTAAGGATACTCTTGCACTCTTTCATCCCCAAATACATTTGCTGTTCGCTTGCTCCATCTCTTTGTGCCTCTTCTAGAGTTTCAAGGCCGCAACTTCCTGCTGACAGATTCCTCCCCCCTATGCTCTGGTGCCTTTTGTTGTTATCTGATTAACTGGAGCGAGAGACCAACCAGGATCCATTTCACTGCTGTCTCTCCTAATTTCATTCCAGGCTGTTTCCCAAACAATGCCTAGAATCTTAAATTTCTCCTTGTATGTCTCCTTCTAACAACTCACAAGCATGTGCATTGAAATAGTTTAAGATACAGTATCTGTACTTTTAACTTATGCTCCGTTATTTATGATGTCAGTTCTGCCAGCGAGTGCTGTGAAATGTTGTCTTTGATAATGCAGCTCACATTCTCTTTGGAGAGCACTTGGTGAGTTAGTCTTTCACACTCTTCCCTTTGAATTGTGTTGTTTTCCCAGAAGAGAAAAGCTGTGAGATGAGGACTTCAATTTAAATCGAAAAAAAATATACAAAGAAAACCTGATCATTTTTATCTTTTGAAACTTAAAAAGTGTCTGAAAACCAAAAGTGTTGTTGTCTCACCAACAGTCCAATAGATGTACGCTATTTTGTAACTGATAATGCTCACATTGCAAAACCTGGAAATGCTTGACTGTTTTGCTTGAAAAATGGCTAAGACACAATAGATGACCAAAATACTGAAAAATAAATGATTTTTCAGTGAACCAGTCAACTTGACCGATTGCAGCTCTTTCTGACTATTAATCCTTAAAAACTCTTCAGACTGAAATGTTTGCAGCAATAGTCATCTGTTTACATTTACATCAGCAAATGGGAGTTGTCTAACCAGTGTTAGCTGTTTTTTTGCAGGAAGATTAAGAGTCTCAGTGTGTGTAGAGGAAAAGACAAATTGCTGGTGTTTACTGTATCTTTATGCTCTAATGGGTGGCACTGTTGAAGTGGTTTACTTAGTTTTATGAAAATAGTCTTGTCTCAAATGAGACCGACTGCCCAACTTTACACAATTAGGTTTTGCCACATGCTTCATGCATTTTTATCCACAACAGTTTTTTGCTTTTAAGGTTTCCATGACTGTTTGTGTGGAGGATGTGTTGCATAGGTCAAATGCTGACTGGTTGCCAAGTGGGTCGAAACAGGGAAGGAAACAACAGTGGAGTTCACCAGGAATGAGAAAAGGGTGAAAAAAACGTCAAAGATAAAAAAAAAAAAATAGAGCATGAGAAGCACAGACAGCGGCTGCAGGGAACACTTTTAACTGTTTAACACTCGGCTTCACTTCAGCTCTTTGTATGTTACAACTTTGCTCTTCTCTGTGGCACAACAGCACAAACAAGAGTAGCCCACAGACTTGTTGTACCTCATATCTGACACTGCCCTTATCTGACAACAGACGCTCTCTGAGGTAGATGGGCAGTCTGTAGGTGCCAATGGACTGCCAACGTGCTACCACTGCTAAACCAAAATGACCCTATTATACAGTACTTTGAAGACCTCGGGCGTGCAGGGATCTGCATGGACCTTTGCGCTCACCATCTGATGGTGAAATTTCACTCGGACATGAGCGGACCCTAGCAGATTTGCAGACTTGCTAATCAAAGCTTTAGAAGGTCTTTGACCCAAACATGAGAATGAAAGTAAATCATTGTCAGAGCTTTTCATTGATGTCTTCTCACTTTGACCACATTTTCAGTTAAGCAAAAAAACTTTTGCAAGCATACAAATAGAAGCTGTTGGTGTAGCGACATGAAATAGCGCCAAACTGCGGTTCCTCTGCCATTAGCTTGCTCTATGCTGTGATAGCTCTGCCACTAACTGCTACTGCTGTTGCGTGAGGTTGCGTGAAGAAAACAAAGAACAACACGGAACTAAAATGAATGGATGGGACCATGAATGGGCTCACTGTCAGTGATATTCAATCCAGCTGTTTGGGGTAGTAACAGAAAAATACATGACCCAAATATCTGATCAGCGCATCCTTACAGTAATAACATGTTGTATTTAGCTAACACAGTCATTTGGTTCCTGTTTTTGGAAGTGGGCTGTGGGTCTGAAAAGACTGCCCACAGACTTAGATACTAGTATAATTTTTTAATGAATCAATTATTAAATAATACCATTTATAAATTTCTCCTTGACATCCAAATTCCAGTGACAATGCAATGCTCTGTTTGTGCTTTTATAACTTTACAGCCGGGGTTCATACACGATATTAGTAAGGCACAGATTAACAATTAGCACATATATATTGTATTCCCCCAGCAGAGAATCTGCATTACACTTAAAACATACTGTAGTGGAAATAAAAGAATAAGTGACAACTCGGCACTACCAGGTGATTTTTAACTGTAACTGAACATAACCTTCTCCTGACCAGGTGAAGGTTTAACCATAAGTTACTATGGTGATGTAGCCAGGTAAGAAGAAAGCTACTTTTGTGACACAAAAATTCTGACTTTAAGCTCCACATAGAAAGGTTAGAGTGGACCTCACATGTCTAGAACAGAAGGACTGCTGTCACCACCTGCAGTACAAGCCATTGGAGGTTGGAGTCAATCAAGGAACGCAGCAACAGCAAGCTGGCCAGCAAACCAGGCAGGACGGGAAGACGCGAGAAGTGACTCTGAAACTGAAACTCTGAAAGCAAGGCTTGTGTTGTGCTGTTCTCTCAGACAGATAAAGAAATTAAACAGGCCACTAAATATACTTGAGCAGCCTGCCATTGTAAGGTTCATGTGTGGGCAGCACTGCTAGAATTGTTTCTGTGGTGAAGCTACTTCACATATTGTCAGTATGATCATTGTGTAAATTGTGAGCAAGAAATTTCGAACTTTAATACAGTTCAGTTTTTAATTCAGACCAGTTCATAGGGTGACTGCAGGTCAAATCTATTGATGGTAGCAACTGCATTCTGTATGATGTTATTTGTCATTTCACATATTTAAATGACTGAAAGCTGACATCTCTGAAAGTCCTGAAAATCTCCTGTTCTAAAGCAATGCCCTCCTGAAAGAATTAAGCCATGCTAACCACCAAGAAAACATATCAAGTGCATCTAAACTTCCTAAATCAAATTGATTCGATCAGTGAGCTGTAGTTTAGTCCCAGTAGGCCAATAAACATGGCTTATTTTCTCTGCATAATTGGCCCAGTAACAATTTTAACAATCCCCACCTGACCCCACACAAACCCCACAGCTGGAAATTAGTGCTTGAGGATTGTAGGAGTAAGTCACAAAGGCTTTTGAAGAGTCTTTTTTGAGCTCTAATAATTTGGCACAATAGGGAGGTCTCTGTGTGGTTTGAGTGGTGCCTCACACTGAGCCAGAGCCTAGGAGGCTTTACAGAGATAACTCAGAATTATTGTTAATAAAGCTCTCTGGATTAAAGCACGGGTTGTATGTGAGTGTGCGTGTGTGCGACAGGGGTCTCATCCATGTCTCGATTCATTCTTGTTTATTCACCCCTGGTTGAATGCGTCTAGACAGATTCTCAACTGTTTGAAATAGAAACATAACATAAGTTGAGAAAAAGAAGAAAACAATGCAGCCATCATCAAGCTAACAGCAGTATGTCTGGTATTTCATGTTGATTCTTCTATGGGATTCAAATGAGCAGGAACACACATTGAGTGGGCTTGATGGTTCAATCAGTGCAAGTTAATTACAGTCTCAGCTGGGAAGAGGCGCAGACAGAGAAGCTCACCTCCGTACAGATTGTGGAGCACAGTTTTAGGGTCTCCTGAAGGGCACATTATGTGAGCTAGGAGTTAAAGTGGGGAATGAGGCTATGTGGCAGTTATAGTGTTGGAAAAAAGCAGCAGGCATAAACAGAACTCCTCATTAGCTATATGAAACTGTGGGGCATAACTAGCAGGTCTCTCAAAGAGAAAAACAGAATCAAAGGCAAATAAAATTGGGAACATCACCAAACAAGCCCTGTGTGTAACCAATGAAGAAGTAATTGAATTGTGTTGACAAAGTCTGCCTGGTCAAAGGGACGACTAAGAAGCCAGCAAAGTCACTTTTATCCGTAAGGTGTCACTTAAAAGAAGCACAGAAAAAGTGGTTAATTAGTTCCTCCATGAATGCGCTGTTGTGCTGCATATTTCTGGAAAAAAGTTCCTTGACTCTCCTGTCATAATTGTGCTGTTGGTTTCTTTGTGGCTCAAATTAGCTGAAATATTCATATAAGAATAAATAAAGAAGTTTGGAAAGAAAATAGGTAGGGTTAAATTAACTGTATGACAACACTGTCTGAATTCATAAAAGGCAGGTGCCATTTAGTGTCATGGTCCCCCGGGGGCTCCGGCTGGCCTGCCTTTCCGGTTATGTTTTCTATTATGTTTTCTTTTTCTGCCTGTATTTTTGTTTGTGGGTGAATCGTGTGGAGTCTCTCATGCCTAAAGTTAACAAATATGACTGTTTTCTGCTTTAATTTGTTGTGCTGAGCACCACAGTATAATGTGTTTCTCCTGTCACTCATGAGGATAAGCCCCATTGTGACATTTTGGATGGGCTGCTAAAAATCTAGTATTAATGAGCTTTATGATGTCCAATAAAAGCAGTGTTGGTCTACATGAAAGCTATATCAGCATATAGAAATTAATAAGAGAGCTCCAGATGGTCTCATAATTTAAGATCTTGTCAGAGCTCCCCTCTGTTTAGAATTTAATGGGGATTTTGTTCAGCAGTGCCAGCACCAACATGTTCTTTTATGAATTTTTTTCAGTACTCAAAAGCAGAGAAAACTGTTTTATATAGTATAATTGTAAGTGCAAAAAATACTAAAATTCAGTTGGTACTGGGTCCAATTGGTGACTACTTTATAATCACGAATCTAAAATAATGAGCTGTCCCCAGTCATCACAGCTCTACAGTAAGTGTGTATGTATATATATATATATATGTATATATAAAAATGTTAAAATTGTGACTAGGGCTTGTGATTCTGAATCACATAAAAGAACAGCTGTACTGTGTTTTACTATAAGTAAATGCATGCAGCTCACAGTCCCTGTTCGCTCTCCAAGCATGAAGAACAGCATCAGAGGGCTTTGACTGAGCCCCACTCAGGCCTTCTGGGAGAGCTCTGTCACTTTAAAGTTCTCGATCATAGGGAGGATTTCACCATCACCAGTGCACTCTGAATCAGCAGCTGCCGCTGCTGCTATGTCAAGACACCACTCAAAGACCTGCAGGGCTCAACATGAGCAACACAGGCTATTGATCTTTTTGACTCATACTGCGAGAAAAAAGAATTTCGGCCTGACTTTTAGCTGTAAACCGCATTCACCTTCCCTGCTTCAGTGCTCGGGGTCTTATCTGATGTCCTTGTGGGGAAAGATGAATTTTGAGGAAAACAAAACATGGCACATTAATGGTGAGTTTGAAATTAGAGGAAAATTACTAGGGCTTAATCAAAAGTCAAATGGTGTGACCTGCAAATTCTAGATGTTTAGCTAAGATAGCGCACCTCCATCAAGCCTGCTGCTCAATGATGTGTAAGCACTTTCTGACTCAGAATTTCCTAAATAATCTCTGAAGCAATTACGATTCTAACGATGAACAGTACACTGATACATGGAAAAAGTGTTATATGCAGGTGTATATGTGTCTCTATGTGTGACAAAGAGTGATAATATGTCTCTAGGCCCCCACCAGCATCCTTGCTACGCAGCACCTCACTTGAACTCGCAGTATGGGACATTTAACGTGTCTCTGCTTCCATGAAGCTCCAGACTCATACTGGGGTTTGACCAACCGGGGGTACTGAGTGCAAGCTCTGCAATTGGTTGGCATCAACAAGGCCATTCTGGGCTCATTAAATCCCCAGATGGCGAGGGCACAGGGGCAGCCGACTGAATAGTATTATTACCCAGCAGGGTGAGCCATGGACCAAATGGTGTCCTGGTTTGGCTCGGGACCACCAAACCACATCGAATCATTTCTAGCTGTGAGCTCATCTGTTAAATGGTTTACCTCAATGGAGGGGCTTTTTAAACATAATCTTTGGAGTATTGTGTATTTTTTTTATTTCCACAAACAAGCCTAACCATTGTTTTACAATATTTATTAGTGGAGAATACTGTGAGGAAAACAGTTTGGTGCTTGCAGTTTTTCAGCAGTTGTCACTAAAGTGGCTGTTATTAACAATCAAATGTCATATATGTGGAAAAATGTGTCACAAGTTCTAAAGCGCAATGTGATGTCTTGAACTATCAATATTCAGTTTACTATTAGCAACAAGAAAAGTGAAAATTTTTCTGAAACTAGAGACGTTTTCCTTTAAGGAAATGGCTAAAAAGTCAATTATCAAATATACACTATATTGCCAAAAGTATTCAATTCATTCTGCCTTCACACACATATGTGACACCCCATTTATAATCCATAGAGTTTAATATGATGTCGGCCCACCCTTTGTAGCTATAACAGCTTCAAATCTTCTGGGAAGTCTTTCCACAAGGTTTAGGAGTGTTTATGAGAATCTTTGACCATTCTTCAAGGAGCACATTTGTAAGGTCAGACACGGTTGGACCAGAATTCATCCCGAAGGTTTTTAAGTTCTTCCACGCCAAAATTTCTCATCCATGTCTTTATGGACCTTGCTTTGTGCACTGGTGCGCAGTCATATTGGAACAATAAGGGACCATCCCTAAATTGCCCCACAAAGTTATGAACATTAAATTGTCCCAAATGTCCTGGTATGCTGAAGCATTAAGCGTTCCTTTCACTGGAACTAAGGGGCCGAGTCCAACTCCTGAAAAGCAGCCCCACAACATAATCCACCCTCCACCAAACTTTACACTTAATCAGGCAAGTACTGTTCTCCTGGCAACTCCCAAACCCAAACTCGTCCATCAGATTACCAGATGGAGAAGCATGATTCATCATTCCAGAGAACACATCCCCACTGCTCTAGAGTCCAGTGGCAGCATGCTTTACACCACTGCATCCAACGCTATGCATTGCGCTTGATGATGTAAGGCTTGGATGCAGCTGCTCAGCCATGGAAACCCATTCCATGAAGCTCTTGATAAAGTTTGGAGGTCTGTAGCAATTGACTCTGCAGAAAGTTGGCGACCTCTGTGCACAATGCACCTCAGTATCCACTGACCCCCGCTCTGTCATTTTACATGTCCTATCACTTTGTGGCTGAGTTGCTGTCATTCCCAATGGCTTCCACTTTGTTATAATGCCACAAACAGTTGACTGTGGAATATTTAGTAGCGAGGAAATTTCAAGACTGGACTTGTTGCACAGGTGGCATCCTATCACAGGTTGGTTTATATACCTCATTTTGTTGAATAACAAATAAGCTAATCAGTTAATGGACTAACTGCTGCAGCTTGAGACAAAAAAAAACAAACAGGCAAGATGAAAAAAGGCTCAGGAGCCAAAAATATCTTCATTGCAAGTCTTCTTGTTTGCCGCTTTGCAGTGACTGAATCCCAATAACGGCCTTGCTGTAGTTCCTTATTCAAGAATGAAACAAGGGGTAATGAAAATTGCTTGTTAACATCTAGAAATGGATGTATCACTCTGTTCCTCAAAGTGAATAAAAAACTGTAAACACAGTGCAGTATTTTTGGTTATCATTATTAAAACATTGTATCTGCCGGTGATTTTACTGAGGACCTTTCTGTGGAATTGTTTCACAAAAACAGCTACATACAGTAGGTTGCACATGGCTTTGTTTATTTGTGGCCTATATAGAAATGGTCTTCAAAAACAACAAAATGCCGCACAGAGTGCTTTATGAAGGCAAACAATAATAGAATTAAAAGAAACTGAAATTTAAAGAAGTACAAAAATTGAAAGAACCCTGGAATTAAAATCAATCAAAATTTCAAATAAAGCACGCCAGAACTAAAAGCAATGGGTAAATTAAAAAATAAATAAAATACAAGAAAACTGCACAATCTTACCAAATCTCTGTCTGCCTGTCTGTCCATTTGTTTGCTCTCCACTTCTTCAGACCCAAGAAAGTGCAGTGTAGAGTTTGAGGTCATGTGAATAAAGGGAGCTCAAGTTTTTATTTTTTACCATTTTTTTTCTCCAGATTGGCTTCACGGGCATGTTTGTTTGGTTATCTTTGAGAGGACGTTCAGTTTTTATTAATACATTCCCAGGTAATACATTCCCAGGCCTCTAAAGACTAAGTTTAACCATCTCACCTAAGTGGCAAAAGTTTACCCTAAATGTCCCTAAACAAGCCCTACCCTCCCCTATGAAGTATATGAGGTCTATTGTCCTCATATGTTAAACACATGTCCTTACCTTAAAAGTGTTAATTTCCCAAAGTCCGTAGCAAAGACAGAAGAGAAACACACATATGCACTTGTGTTATGTCAGCAGTGTGAGAGAATTCACAAACAGATGTAATGAGCAAACCGAGTGCTTAAATAGGAGAGCAGTTCCAACAGTGCAGATGGTCCTGGCAGGGACAAAATATCATCCAGAAACCCTGCTGTCTCTCACAGCCTAATTCACCTCCCACTTAACATCACCCTCACATGGAACAAATACAGTAGTAGCTGTTCTCAATCAGTGGAGCATAGGCTGTATACATGACAATGTTGCACCTGATTTCAGATTTAGAAATGAAACCATTCTCAGAGAAGTCCCACATCCTTGACATTTGGCTCCACTGCTGTGCAATCAGCACATCAAAGCTTTACAAAAGTAAGAAATAATTTTGCATGTTTAGTCCTCACTCGGAGAAAGAGCTCGTTAGCCAGGTTCCGTTTAGTAAACATTTTCAGCTCATCTCGTCAGAAGTTTCTTCGGGTGGAAAGAATAAAAAGATGTGGGAAAAAAAATGGCAGCTACTGTGGATAAAGGAGAGCCTCATAAAGCAGAGAGAAAAATGTCTGGCTCCCTTATTATCTGTTCCATGCAGACAGCTGGGAGAAACTGAGAGGTTTATGAGTAATAGGATGAAGAAGAAAGCTGTGGGGCCTGGATTTGTGATTAGTTATATTTTCTCGACTTTAGATGTGTCAGTTTGAGATTGTTTGCATCTTACTATATCCTCACACCACATGGGCATCAGTTTTTAATGGACTTAGATACCCAGAGGAAATTTGTTTCTTGGAGACAAATTTAATCAATCACATAAAAAATACAGTGATGTCTCCTCTACAGCATGCTACTGAAGGCTTATCACTCTCCTGCTAGCAACATCTAGCAAGTGCAGCATGGCCCTGTATTCTCCAGGGGGAAGAGAAGCTTATTCCTTCAGTCACATTGCGAAACGAGATTGACATAATCCTTCCTGCTCATTTATCAAAAAGACAAACAATAAATAAAATGTGTGGTGTTTTTTTTATTGTTTTTTTTTTCTGGCACAGAGTACATAAAAGATAACTGAAGTTAGCTAGCTTCACTTTTGGCATGAAAAGGTCACTGTTGGGTTTATCAAAGAGTAGCAGTGTCAATTCTGTGACTGAAACCTGCGTGATGATTAATTCCCAAAATGTGTCCAGGGCAGTGGAAAGTTCTTTGGGAGATCTACTAACTGTGTACAAATTTATATGCAACAATGTAGTCACTTCATTTATGTAATTATCTACCAAGATCAGCACAAATTACTGGCTTAAAAACAAGCACACCCGATGTGGGAGTGTAAGGGAATGAGTCATGTCCTAACAAAGATAATACTGTGTCAGCACAGATTTTACACGTGCTTATCTTTTGAAAACAGCATGGCCATTCAGATAAATGAGAGGCAGCAGAGGAATCAGTATGGTTTTGATATAAGGGTTAACTCTTCTAATAGAAGTTTTTGGGAGCTCTGTGAGGTCCTGAGGACTAAGACTCAGGTGGAGTGCAGGATTTATCCAGAGGAGAGCTGCATTATTACAGTACGAGAATACCCACCCCAGCTCGCCACTGAGGGCAACTCCAGACTGGAACAAAGTCCAGTCCCTCTCCAGGAGACTGGTTCCAGAGCCCAGGCCATGCGTTGAGGTGAGCCTGACTATATCTAGCCGTATCTCTCAACCTCATGCACTAGCTCAGGCTCCTTTCCCACCAGAGAGGTGACATTCCATGTCCCAATAGCCAGTC
>JAVDPK010002521.1:204787-221970 GCA_034780415.1 Cichlasoma orientale | reverse complement strand
ACAAAGCGCCTTGAGGCGACTGTTTGTTGTGAATTGGCGCTATACAAATAAAGTTGAATTGAATTGAATTGAATACCATACATACAGGTTTGCTGTGTGTCCCAGCAGTCTCAAGAGCATGGAGAAGAACCCAACCCCTGTACTCACTGCCTGGCACCATGGAGCCTGATTGGCATTTGCCATAGAATACCACAATTGGCAGGTTCACCATCAGCGCCCTGTGCTTTTCACAGATGAGAGCAGGTTCTCCTTGAGCCCATGTGACAAACATGAAAGGGTTTGGTGGTGGGTCAGTGATTGTCTGGGGAGGCATATCCATGGAAGGACGCGTATACCTCTACAGGCTAGGCAACGGCACCCTGACTGCCATTAGGTATGAAATCCTCTGATCCGGTGTCAGAACCTATGCTGGTGCAGTGGGTCCTGGGTTCCTTCTGGTGCATGGCAATGCCTGGCCTTATGTGGAGAGAGTATGCAGGCAGTTCCTGGATGAAGGAACTGATACCACTGACTGACCCCCACACTTGCCTGACCTAAATCCAATAGAACACCTCTGGGACATTATATTTTGGTCCATCCAACGCTGCCAGGCTGCACCTCAGACTGTCAGGAGCTCAGTGATGCCCTGGTCCATATGTGGGAGGAGATCCCCTAGGACACCATCCATTGTCTCTTTGTTTCTCTGTGTTAGCCCTGCGACAGGCTGGCGACCTGTACAGGGTGTACCCTGCCTCTCGCCCACAACCCTGAACAGGATAAGTGGAAGAGAAGGATGTCAGATCCTTCCGCTATCTGGCCCCTCTCATGTGGAACCAGCTCCAAGTTTGGGTCTAGGAGACCAACACCCTCCCTACATTTAAGATTAGTCTTAAAACTTCATTTTTGTGGTTAGGGCTGGATCAGGTGACCCTGAGGCATCCCTCAGTTATCCTGCAATAAGCTCAGTCTGCTGGGGGACTCCCCATGATGCACCAAACACTTCTTTTCCGCTCTCGTCTTTTCATCCTCACTTTTTTATTCACCACTACTTTTAAAAGGAAGTTTTTTTTCTCACTGCTGGCAAGTACTGCTGCTCATCTGATTGTTACCTCGCAGTATAAAGCACATTGTGGCTGTGAACTGATGCTTAGTAAATAAAACTGAATTCGACTGAATTAAAAGGGTACTTGGGTAAGGAACCAGTGGCGCATTATTAGAGCTGCAGTACTTGAAGTTAAAAGTAGACCTTTGACGGCAGCCTCCGTGCCCTGTGAATTCATTATAGCCATTTTTTCATCAGTATGCAGATTCATTGATAATGAAAGTAATTATTTGCTGCAGCACCAACATGATAACGTCATCATTAAGAGTACCCTGTTAACGGATCAGGCGCCCGCGTATTTTATCAGCAAAAAATGCGAAACATTGACTGGTTTCAGTTTTGGAAATTCTTTTTCTTATTCGTTAATTTATATTTTTGTAATTTGAGTCTGTGAACTTGACATTTTACACATTTTTTATAAATATATAGACTAAATTAGTATTAGAATAATTGCAAAAAAAAAAGTTACTTTGAGCTTGAGAAATTACATTGAATGTGACTGTATTTCATGCCAATATATAGAAAGGAGGAAGTTTCTGAGATGAGCAGTCAAAATGATGACTAACTCCTGCACACTGGCTCAAACTAATGTCAGGGCATTAGTCATAGAGTACTCAATCACACAATCTTAATATGCCTCTTAATTGGAAGGAGTGCATTTTAAAAATCCAACAAGCTGTCTCCCGTTGAGATGTTCCTGCTGACCGTGCATGCTCTAAATTCTGAGTGACACTGTAAATACCTGGTGACGTGGGCTGCTAATAGAAGCTGGCAGCTCATCTGCTGCTTCCCGATCATTTGCTGCTGAAGTGCAGCTCCTGCACTTCTGTCCTAGACCAGATGAAACAGCAGTTACTTAGAAAAGCAGACAAGTTGTTCTTATTAGCAAAAACAGAAGAGTGAACTTCATCAAAACTGACAAGCTGAAAGTTGGAAATTTTGCCAGTGTACAATATTTTAAAATCCGACATAGCAACACAGTATCAGAACCGGCCTGTGCGCCACTGAATCCCAAAGACAGCAGTAACCTTAATCCTAACAGGAGTAATCAAAGCCCTGAGATGACAATGAATACTCAGTCCCAAAGTAACACATTTGTGGTGATGAAATATTTCATAACAGGATCTGACATCATTTTTCTGGCCTATTTTTGACAGTTTTTGAACATTTTACAAATAGATTTTCTTTGTGTCTTTAAAGCTATATTTCTAGTGTGCCCACATGTTATCTTATGAAACAGGACTAAATTGTAATTTTTTTAAAAGTAGTCTTCATGAATGGTTCTCCATGGTTCTTGAAGGACATTCAAAGCTCTTCTTTGGAGATTGGCTGCTTTTTGTTGCATTCTGTGCCAAGACAATCCCACACTGCTTCAGTAATGTTGATGTCTGGGCTCTGGGGAGGCCAATCCATGACTGATAGTGTTCCGCTTTGTGTTTTTCTATTCAGGTATACTTCTTACAGCTTTGGCAGTGTGCTTATGATCATCATCGTGCT
Source organism: Cichlasoma orientale (assembly GCA_034780415.1). Taxonomy (NCBI): domain Eukaryota; kingdom Metazoa; phylum Chordata; class Actinopteri; order Cichliformes; family Cichlidae; genus Cichlasoma; species Cichlasoma orientale. The sequence continues at coordinate 219,392 of JAVDPK010002521.1, read as the reverse complement.
GAAAAATGAAGTGGTTGCCAACCAGACACTTTCCAGATGGTACTGCATGGTGGATCAAAATCTGCTTTTGATACTTTTCCAAAAAAATACAATTTGGATCCAGTTCCCGTGTAATTTGGCATACCTCAGCCTATTCTCCCTTTTTCTCTTCCTTAAGAATAGCTTCTTAACAGTCACGCGTTCAGTGCAACCATTTCTGATGAGGCTTTGGCGAGCAGTAGGCGGATCATCTGAAGGCCCCATGTCAGGTCTTTGCTTTTTTCCTTTTTCGTAGGACTTGACTTTCAGATACTGTTCATCTACTGTAAATAGTATTTTTGGCCTGACACTTCTTCTTTTATCCTCTACCTATCTAGGTTTCTCAATTTTTTTTAAGGATTCACTGCACACTATGCCAAGATTTGCCAAGTTTTCAGCTAACAGCTCTTTGGGAATCATCTTGTTGGCAGAAAAATACAATTTCATGCCTGTCAAAATAGTTCACCACTTGAGTTAGGTGCCTTTTAGGTGCAAACGTGAAATAGTCCATAGGTGAGTGTCTTAAAGCAAAAAAAAAAAAAAAAACACCCAAAAAAATACAAGAAACATTCCTTTAAAATTGATCAGGTACAAGGACTGAACTGAAAGTGAGTGAAAAAGCAGCTAATGTCCAAAGAAAAACTGTAGAACTGTATTTTATGCTATTTATGTTTTGTTTACTGATAATCACTGAATGCTTGAAAAATCTTATTGAAATATCTGTTAGTTTCATCCGTAATATTTATTTACTGTGCCTTTCATCAAAGGCACAAAGAGGACAACACACCAATTAAAAGAAAAAACACAACAGAGAATAATATGGGAGATAAACGGAGATACAAATAGAAGAAAGAAGAACAAGAGAAGTAATGGAAGACTATCAAAAAAAGATGGAGGAAAAAAATAAAATGGCAGCATCCATTTCAGCTCTTGATGATAATTCTTTGGTGCTGGCAAATTCTCTGTCCCTCAGCCTAATTTGTTCACAGAAGTCACATATCCTTTGGAAATGAGTGCTTTTTAATGAGCACCTGATTACAAATTACCTGCGTATAGCTCAGTGTTTTTGATTTGACTTCTCCGGCATGTACAGCCATGACAAGTCTTTTTGTGACCTAGATACTCTCAAAATGCTCTGCTGATTACAAATTGCCAGCTAGTGCTGTAATTGGAGTTTTGACCTTTTGAGTTTGTTTATGCCACATCAAACATAAAAAATAAATAATCCAAAGTTTATTTATTTATTTTTAAACAGATGAAAATAGAAAAAAGTAAAACCAAGGCCAGCAATATTAAAGCCATTCTTGAAAAGAAAAAAAAATGAGGGTAAAATAGTGTAGTTCTGACTTTACTCATTTTACATGACAGGAAACAGAATCTTTTTGGGTTTATCAAACAACAAAAGTAATTTGATGACACTCTCTTTTTGGATGTGGTATAGAATGAATAATTAATTACATACATTTCAGAGCCATTAACAACAACAACAACCACCAACAAGCAAATAAATCCGCTATCATAAAAAATAATTCTGAAAAGCAAGGATCAAAGAAGATGGAAGGGCTTTGCTCTGTGACATGAGTGAGATTACATGAGAACATTTTAAGTATAGAACCAAGTTCCTTTTTATTGTTACACTGTATACATTTGATCCAGCCAGATTTTGTCTCACAATGACTGATGATAGTGCACTAAAGAACTTTACTGTGCATGACATGCCAGTGTCCTGTTGTCACCACCTACAGAATGTGGCCAATATCTCTGCACACATCACATCTGTTTGTATGTAGATGGTTTGTATTTGAAATTGGTGCGTTTTCATTAATTGTTTGAATAAACATAGAAAAATGAACCGATTAAAATTGTCAGAATAGTAATACTATGACACTGCTCCCAACAGTACCAACTTCAAACACGATACTCAGCTGCTCCCATCCCATCATATCTTTTCCATCTCCTCTCCAAAAAAATACCTAGGTCAGAGCACTTGTATGTAACACTGTTGAACCATATTTCAGACCTTTAAAAATGTGTGACTGCAGCTGATTTTTCTTCTTGCTTCTGATGGTACCTTGCTCTGTCTTCCTGTTGGTTGAAAGGTTCAAACCACCCAAGAAAATATTTTTACACCAGAAGAAAAATAAATTGTGATTGATTTTTATTTCTTGACCTGCCTCTTTTCATTTGACCGAGGTTTGACTGTTTGGTCTGGACCACAGTCTGCAGATAATTTGAGAACCGTCATTTTGAATTGAATTATATGTTCTGGACCAAATGAGATGGGCGTACGGGGCTTTAAGATTCAAGAAAAAGGGAAAGTAATTTGAAAAATGCAAAAAAAAATATGGATTCAGAGAAAGTGGTTGACATGTACCTGGTGAATAGCAGGGAAGATTAAATCAGTGGTAAATGAGTTAGTTTCTCCTACTATCCTTTTGAATTTTTCTGCTGTATCTGACCCAGGTGACTGTTAGATACAGTAAGTCACTGTTTACAGTCATTAATCAAAGACAGAACTATTGTCCATTTTGACTGCCATCATACTGGCAAAAAACATGATTTTTGCTCATGGCACTGGCTGATGATGTATTGCAACAATTGGGCTCCCTATTGATTGTAGAATTGCATTGTAGAATCATGATTTTTTTTTTTTTTTGGTCGATTTGACAGAAAGGAAGGGCGGGGGGGGGGCAAAAGTAAAAAATAAACAGAGAACACATTGGTGTCAGCACCGGCTGTCAGCCAAATTATTATTGTAGAATATTTTTAGCAGGACTATACTGTAGGCTATGAAAGATACTGTGTATTTATCCTGATGATACCAGCTCATATTCACCACAGAGAGGGTGCAATGTATCATCGAGGATTGCCTGCCCTTTCCTTATCACTCACAAAGCACTTTCAAACTGTCACGTTGATAGAGAGGAGCAGAAAGCCCAGTCAGGGCTCTATCCCCACCTGCTCTGGATTCTGTAATGTTTTCATGGCACAATTAATCGTCATTTCATCCTTAATAAGACCTGGGGGTGGGGGGGTGGGGGGGGGGGGTTAAACACTGAGCCCTGTGGTGTGGATAAACACACTCTGGGATGATTGCATCAAGGGTCAAACTCAATTTTTCATTGCTCTTTAAAAAAAAGAAAAAGCTTTTTAAGTAAGTTCTCTATCATTATTGTGATAAAGGAGTCTTGTCTTCACCTTACTTTTTCTTCTTAGGTAATACTCTCCCAGCAGTCACCGCAGTGTCATATGTGATTGATATGTCAGGGTTAAATCTGCCATCAATCTGCAACAGCCAAGACAAAAACAATGTCATCAAGAACATTAACTTTAAACTTAACAAAATACTTTTTTGTCTTTCAGTTGACCGCGAATACCCATGTTCACACAGGACGGACTGGAAGAATCAGTCCACGTCCACTTGTTTGTGAGTCTGTCTGTGTCTGTGGTCACACATTTTATTAATAATCTTTATTCTTTAGTCTTAAGGCAAAGAGCTAAAATAGAGTTTTAGCAAATAAAAAAAATAAAAAAAACTCCAGTTACATTTAAAATAGACTGAGAACACATTTTATAGGGTGAAAGTGACACATTTGTGCCAGTCATCTATGTATGCACACACTTCAAGATAATCTAAAAATGGAAATCCAACACTTTCTTTATCAAGATATAATTAAATATATCTCCGCCTAAAGCAACATCTCATCAAAAATGAAAACCTCACATCATGTTTCTTAGACTCCATTAGGCAAATAACAATGTCATGTCATGAGACTCAAGAGACCCTGTCAGCAACAAAATTATGCACACTTTAATGTTTGTGGTGAGTCATATTTCCAGGACTGCAAACTAGATGATGCCACAAAAACAAAAACCAGGACAGCCTGATCGAGAAATCATATATTCACAAACATTGGTCAGTTTTGTTAATTTGCTATATAACATACACTCAGCAGCCATTTCATTAGGTACACCTGTTATTAAAGTTATCTAGGCCAGTCACGTGGCAGCAGCCCAGTGCATTTAGGCATGTAGACATGGTCAGGACAACCTGCTGACATCCAAACTGAGCATCAGAATGGGGAAGAAAGGTGAATTAAGTGACTTTGAACGTGGTAATGTTGTTGGTATAAGATGGGCTGGTCTGAGTATTTCAGAAACTGCTGATCTACTGGGATTTTTCCACACAACCATTTCTGGGGTTTACAGAGAATGGTCCAAAAAAGAGAAAATATCCAGTGAGCAGCAGTTTTCTCGGTGCCTTGTTGATGGCAGACATCAGAGGAGAATGGCCAGACTGCTTTGAGTTGCTAGGAAAGCAACAGTAACTCAAATAACCACTCACTGCAACCCAAGAATGCGAAAGAGCATCTCCAGACGCACAGCATGTCAAGTTAGAGGTAGATGAGCTACAGCAGCAGAAGGCCACATCAAGTGCCACTCCTGTCAGCTATGAACAGAACTGAAACTGCAATTCTCACCGGCTCACCAGAATTGGACAACACAAAATTGGAAGAATGTTGTCTGGTCTGATGAGTCTCAATTTCTGCTGTAGGATTCAAATGGTAGGGTCTGAATTTTTGCATAACAACACGAAAGCATGCCGGTGGTGGTTTAATTGTCAGAGATATTGTTGCTGACCATGTCCATCCCTTTATGACCACAGTGTACCATCTTCTGATGGCTGTTTCCAGCAGCATAATTTGTTATCTCCCAATGCTCAAATTATTTCAAATTGTTTTCTTGAACAGGACAAGTTCACGAGTTCACTGCACTCAGATGGCCTCCACGGTCACCAGATCATAATCCAGTAGGGCACCTTTGGGATGTGGTGGAATAGATTTGACAGATCTGCAGCAACTGTGGTGCTATCATGTCAATATGGACCCAAATCCCTGAGCAATGTTTCCAGCACCTTGTTGAATCTATGCTATGAAGAATTAAGACTCCTGAAAGTGAAAGTGGGTCCAACTCTGTACTAGCAAAGCATAACTCATGAATTCAGGAATGTATTTGCCAATACCTATACTCAAATATGTGATAATCAAAACAGTATGTATGTATGCATGTAGTCTACACTGAAAAGAAATGCAGCCATTACCAAAAGGAATCAACTGCCATACCACAGAAGCTCAACACAAGTGGTAGCTCGCATGCAACATTTGCAGTCACAATTATAAGCTAAAAAGTCGAGCTTTTTACTAATGAGCCTAATCAGCTGACACCCATGAACTCACCACTACACCACTTCTATGTGAATTTACATTTTTCCATCATGTTTTATTCCATGCTCATTTGAAGGTTAAAATCAAATCCTGTTGTAAATAGAAATCCAAATTAAAACCTTATCACGGTTTAAATGTAATCACATTTTCAGTGACGTTTAAGATTTTCTTAATCTTCAGTCATTTTCACATGTTTTGTTCCATCACAAGAAGTTCAAATAAGTCATCATCTTAACTTAAAATTTTATAGCTTTCAGGCAGTCGCTTGCCAGTACTCCAATATTAAATCAAACACTCTATGAAGATTAGAGAGACACAGTGAGTACTGAAGCAGAAAACAGTAGGGGACATTATGGTCAGCAGTCAAATGGAGCATATAATTGCTTAATTGACTCTGCTGAATGTAATTTTTGAGACTGTCCAGAACAAGTTATTCTTGATAGAGGTTTTGGAGTAAGTAGCGGGGAGGTATGAACATATTCAGCTTCTCAGCAACGGAGAAAAAATTAATTTTGTAGTAAACTTGCATTTTACATGTGCAGAATGCTGCATAATTACAGTGCCAGTCAAAAAGTTTGGTCACACTCACCCTTCGTCCAATATTTAACAAGATAAAGAGAACATTTTGATGCAAATAACGCAGGAGGAAAATTCAGCAGAAATAATTTTCTGATGATTATGAATATCAAAACTATATTTCATGGTCATTCATCAGATAATTTATTCAATATTTCAGTCTGTACTACGTAATATTACTCTCCATACAATGCTGCAAAAATGTCTTAAAATGACATTCTCTACATTGATGTTTGATACGAGGCCAAGCTGAAGTGAATATGTTACCCCGTTGAGATGATTGGTGTGTAATGAGCTGCAGAATTGAACTTCATTTGCTTTGCGTTGGAGTATTTCAGTATAGGCCTGCAAATGCCATTATTCAAAGTCACTGTGTTCGTTTGATTACTCCTGTGTGGCAGATGGGGCCACTGTAATAAACAGGAGCAATTATTTATGGAAATTACTTCATGGGCAATTAGCAAAATGTGAGCGTGGGCTGATATCCACCAAAAATAATTTTATTTTCTGATTCAGAGTAAACAATAATGTTTTTGCCTTCCTATGAAAAGCAGATGAACTTGGAGTGCCATTGAAGGCTCTTGGCTGACCATGCATAATTAGGCTTGTGCATATTTGTGTATTTCAAAATGAGGTTACGCTGAAAAACTTCTCTGTTTTCCATGTAAATGGTAAATGGACTGGTTCTTATATAGTGCTTTTGTACTCTATGTTGAGCACTCAAAGCATTTCACGCAACATGCCTCATTCACCCATATTCATGCAAGCACTTCTCTCTGAGCTTAAGTGCTTTCTATCCAACATCCACACACATTCATACTCCGACGGTTGCATCGGAGAGCAACTTTGGGGTTCAGTATCTTGCCCAAGGATACTTTGGCATGCAGACTGGAGCAGCCAGGGATCAAACTGCCAACCTTCCAATTAGTGGATGACCTCCTCTACCCCCTGAGCTACAGCCACCCCTGTCTGATATACAGACACAAAAATATTAATTAATTAATCAATCAACTTCCTTAAAAAAATGTAGGCTATAGGGTGGACTATTCAACAGTTAGGGAAACATGAGCCCTTGACAGTGTTGGGAGAATCAAGCTGGCATTTCTTACATGTACGGTAACACATATGGGAAGACAGGAGCAGGACACATCACACCCTTTTGCTGACTGTAAATTCACTGGACAATTACATGCCCAATGCTCAGTCAGTCATAAGAAGTACAGAGTTTGTAATAGGGGGCTGGCAGGTTAACGACTGTTTAAAGTACACTCCAACTGTCATGCTCCCTGGCGGGTTCGTGTCTAGGAAAGTTTAGGGCTGCGATCCATGTGTGTAAATAATTTATTTTGGGAGTATGAGACGATAACTTGGCGTTACTTGCTTAGATCCTGGCTTATGTTTTCTCTGGATATCCAGTTGATAAGATGTTATTGATTAAGGCAGCTTCAGGGAAAACATTGTTCAGTCTGTGCACCCGCATGAAAACCTCTATTTAGATATAGGGTGTACACATAAAAGCATTTGTGTATTCGGGAAAAAAAGCAATGGTTTGCGTCTGTGGGGAAATTGCGTCTTTGAATCCAACATGATTGATGTTATTGTTCTTGTAATAAGATACAAAATGCAGCAAACTTCAAAGAAATAATATTAAACAGCAACAGAATCCTTACAACAAAGTAGTGGAGCAGGACGGGTCATTGCGAGCGTATGAGGTAGCAGTAGAGACCTCCTCTGCCAATACATTTCTAATGTGATTAGTCACAAATACTTCTGCTGGTTTAGATCAATAATTCAATCTTCTTAGAAAATGCTTAAAGTTAAAAACCTTGTTTGTGAGCAGAACATTTTGTTTTGATAGAGACAGCCAGCTGGCTACCTGTCTATCTAAATGAGACACATGTTTTAAACATACTGAGGACTTCAGCTGCATTTAGTGTGGACGCTAACAGTGCAAACCTGTTAGTGATGCTAGTCGAAGTCTGAGAATGACCATCTGCTTTTGGAGCATGTACAGCGGGGCATTTTCTGTAAATTACTGCCTGGTTTAATTGACTGTTTTTTTTTTTTTTTTTGGGTTTTATCATTAAAAAACAAACAGCTTGTTACAACCCGTACATTTCACATTTTTAATTTTGACAGCACTCTGCAGTCACCATGGCAGCTATCACAGTAGCAAAGGAGGTAGCGTAGAGCCTCAAAATCTCTGTAGGAAGGACACTGGGGTGGATGGAGCGGATTCAACTAATCCAACGCTTTCTGTTACAATAAGGATACCTTGCTTTTGGGTATCTGTTGATATTGTACTCTTCCAATACCAGTGTTAAAAAAATAAGCTGTACTTTTACTAATTTTGTAAAAAAAAATTTATCACATGCAAATATCTACATTTATTACATTTGTATTTTAGTAAAATAATATATAAAAACAAGATAACTATGACTAGAAATAAAATGTATTTCTAATTTGCCTAATTTATTGTTACTTGTTTCCTTTCAGCTCAACTTTAGTGTCATTTAGAGGCACACGTTTTACTTCTCTCTTTCAGTTTCACTGTGTGAAAAGAAGTCCAGCTGACAAAAACTTGTTACGTTACCATACATGTAGTAAAAGCTTCACAGCAAGTGCTAAATCTAATATCCAGAGAGCGATATAGAAAGAGAGAGCTTTTCATTTGCCTTAAATCAAAGACACAAAGTACTGCAAGCAAACAAATAGAACTTGTCAGAATATGAACTGTGGAGCACCTCCTCACTTTGTTGTTAGTTTCCTCTGTGCTATGCTACCACTCCTTAAGGAAACCAGTACACAGCTTATAAAGTGTGGTGCAGTAAACATATAATGTAATTGAATAGATCGCCCCCACTGATACTGTAGGCCCGCTCCCCTGATGCCCAGTTGAGTTTTTTCAATCAGTATCTGTCCAATATCCAGCACAAATGTTGTACTGGTGCATACCTAGTACTTGGATAGGCTTAAAAAAATGCAAATTATATTCTTGATGAAACAAAAATATTTGGCGTATGAAATGTCACAAATAAATATGTTTCTCTCAGGTGTGTCTTGTTTTGTAGGTGGTGAACAGCTTGGCTCATCTTGACTGCAGTCAGTTACAGAACATTTAATGAATTCCACTAGTTTTACTGTTAGAAAAATAACAACAACAAAAAAAAACTCTGCCTGCAACAGTATTCGATATTGATTCATCTGCTGAAGGATTTGTTGATGCCGGCACTGATGTATCTTTGCAGTGAGCAGCACTGAAAATTATGCATGTATATCTATCAAACTACAGGGATGTCAGAGGTCAGCCTAGATAAAACACAACATAATAAACATGGTAAAAATGATGACTTTAGATCTTAATCTGCAATGATCATGATCGGTATTTAATACCTATTTTTTGTTTGACGGATTCATAACAAGTCCATTATGCTGCTGGAATTTACAATGCCGATGGTCCCTTTGTGAATCTCACCATCTCTCAGTGAAATGTAAGCACACCCAAGTTATTTCTTAGCTGTAAATTAATAAATTATATTTAATTGCAAATGCTTCAAAGCAGACAAGCAATCAATCCAAGCTGAATGTACGGCTCTACTGATAATTCAGAAGTCTCTCGCCAAACATATTGTTATACTGTAGCTGAAGCGCAAGAAGAAAACAAAAAAGCAAATACTGTATAGCTGTCTCTGCTTAGCAGTACAGCACACCGCAGTATGGGCAGCGTGCTGTACTATTACGGCAGAGATGATGAGTTGATTAACACACTACAAAATGACCACCAGCGGGCTACTCGTGGATGTTTCTGATCAAACTGTCTGTTGCCAAAAATGTGGAGGGGTAAATAATAGACAAATAATTTAATGATGACAGCGCCACCTGGGGGAATTTCACCCCCAGGAAATTAAAGGTTTGATTACTATAACAGTAACGGGCTTCACAGGTCCGAAACGAGACTCAGCAAGAGATGTGATTTCAAGATGAGGTGAATGCAAACTTTATTAAAAAATATGGAATAATAAAATGATAGGCAAAAATAAATAAAGCATTTAGCAAAGTCATTTAATAGCTATTGCACATACACCTTAGGCACAAGCACTGCCTCTGAGTTGAGCGAGAGTCAGGAAGAGGAACATCCCGTCTCCTGGGATCTCCTCCACAGTCTCGAGAACGCTGGGGGACACTGGAAACCTTCTTGTGACATTATGCATGGATGTGCCATCCTGGAGGAGCTCAACTACCTGTGCAGCCTGAAAGGGCTGCAGATACAGTCTCATGCTACCAGTACTGACAAGGACACAAAAAAGAAAAATTAGAAAAAGGAAAAAAAAAAAAAAGCCAGGCATAAGGGATGGGGGGCAGCAATGGTCTGTAGCCAACATGTGCAAAATCATTCTGTTTTGGGGGTGTTGCCTTGTTGTTGCCTTTCCTGTGCACCTGTTGCCACTTTCATTAGCACCAAAGCAGGTGACAACAGATTATGCATCCTAACTAGACAGATTGGTATCCCTGAAGTTTAACTCACTTTGTTATACTGTGATGACCGAATGTTCCCTTAACTTTTTGAAGCAGTGTAACTGGGGAAAATAATTTGCACTTTTTTTTTTGATCATGAGAATTGCAGGCCTTGTTTTTCCCAACTTCTAATCTATGCACAACATACAGCACCACCTTTGCACTACTTTTGCTTGTAATTTACCATTAAAACCACACTGACAGAACTAGTTCTCTTTGTCCTTGTGTGACTACAAGTCATTTGCAGTTGTTTTTCTGGGGAAAGCAGCCTATTATCAACTTTACTTTAAATGTTTCTTGTTGAATTTGTTCAGTAGTTTAAAAAAAAAAAGCCTGACTAATTAGCAATGCTTTTTCAGAGTGAGCAAAACAACAGAAACAGTCCTTGGAGATGCATGGCGACATGGTTAATGCAAATTTATTTCTTTTATCAATGTTGCCAGCCTGGAGGCTCAGTCTGTAAGTTGGCATAATGCCCGTTGCCTTTGTCCCTCACTGGGCATACGGCCCTGCCACCCAGGTCTTTTCTTGCAGGATTCTGGGATCCCTGTAGTGGTAAACAGCACTGGGGTCGTTACTCAAAAAAAGTAATGTATTACACACTACTCATTAATTTTCTTAAAAGTAATGTAGTATATAACTTACGTACTTGCCGGAGAAAGTAATTTGTTACACTACTAGTTGCATTACCTTCATGTTACTCTATAAAATTACCTGAAATGCAATCAGGTAATATAAACCAGTTCCACACACCAACACAAATCCCTATCCTGTAACGCAAGTAATGCCATAATTGTAAATGTAACAAAATAACTGAATTTAGTACAGTTGCGCGTTACATCCAACATGAAAAATGGACATTGAAAAAATTGTGTGATATCCTGTCTGTGCTTTGCAGAATCAAAGTCTGGGATGAAATTGTTCCAGTGGAGCCCATTTCCTGTTGTGAAACACTAATTTAGTGTAGGGTGTAAATTTGAAAACTGTAAAATAACGCAGGAAAAAAGGCTGTTAGATGTTCTCTAAAAACAGGGAATACACTGGAATGAACATCATTTGGAGGTGGCTATGATTATATTGGCAAAGATTTAAATAAATTGCTCTCAGTATTTATGCTGTAATTGATTGCTAGATTTATCAGCACCAGAGCAGGCGTTTATATCTATATTCATAAAGACAGTAAATGGTTAAATAAAAAGAAATAAATAAAAATTATTTGTATTATGTGACACCAAGAAAAAAAACATTTTCAAACTAAAAATAGAATAAAAATTTTTTCAACACTGTAAGGTAAACTGTAAATCTAAATTGGCTTAAATTAAATATCCTCTAATTATATCAAGTCCTGGGCATTTACGTCTCTCTTGGGAATCAAAGCACATAATTGAGATATAGTCAAAAGGATAAATGAAGCTTTCTGAACAACAGATTTGACTGGCACCAAAAAACAAACACAAGCATCCCTCCACATTTGGAAGACAGTAATTAAAGCAGAAACAATAGCAGCACACCTGCTCCAGTGCAAGCCAGATTTTGTTTTCATATGTACTATAAATAATAATAGACTCTATCAAATTTCCCCAACTTAAACTTTTTCAGCAGAAACCTATTTTACAACAGCAGTCCTACTTCAAGCCCAAGTAAGGGTTCCATTTTAATCTTGCAGGATTAACACTTTGACTGCGCACCTCTGTGACAGGTATTGTATGATGTGTGATGCCAAAGAAGCCCATGAAAATACGACGAGTTTATCAAAATGCATTCTGCCATGTGCAAAGTCTAAGCAATGCGAGCATAAAAGATCAGTTTACTGAAATCTCGCAAATAGATTTTCGAACTTACCCCCTAGTGGTATCAAGCAATGCACATAGTTTAGGTTTTTTATTGAAGGTTTTCAAATTTCTGCTGCTGAGACTTCTGCTGTCAACCCAGTGAAATTGAGAAGAATGGCATTTTATTCATGGGGCTTAAAGGATCCAAAAAAAAAAGAAGAAGAAGAAGAAGAAGAAGAAGAAGAAAAAAAAAGAAATTGCAAAACCCAGTAGTGCCTTTGTTGCCAGTACAAAGAGCCTTTCCAGAAACAATGTCTCAGACACTCTGAGAATACTATCCATTATTTTAACCTTCAAAGAAATAATGAGAGGTATGTATATAAAGTTAATGTGTAGAAGCAGCAGAGCACCCATCCATGGGTATGATTATGAACTGAAGCTAAAGCACAAACTTAGATGAAGTAATGGACTTTTATATAAAAAAGAAAATGATGGATGTATACTGCGCTTTTTAATATTTCATGTATTGGTAAAATACAGCTTCTAATAAATCCTACTATCTTCAAAGCTGTAAATCTCTGCATAGAGCACTAAGTGGTGTGTCACTGTGTTGACAAATGAATATTTATGATGGAGAGAACCATAACAATTAGCATTAGCTTTCATCAGGATTCTGGGTTAAATTACTCCACTCGTGAGGCTCCTCAAAGCCTTTGAACAGTAAAACATGTAATTGATGAGGAGGATGGCCCACTACAAAACAATCACTCTTTAGAGACAGCAAAATCTGCATTGGTGTTTTAAAACAGAGTAATTTATCTTTAAGTGTCAACTATAACATAGTTTAGCACAATATCCATTAAAATTCATATGTTTTCAAAAGTTGTTTGCATTCTTGATAGAGCTTTGAAATACCCACCAACTTCACAATATAGCTTCATGCTGCACATATAAAACTCACTGTCCAGATTTTCTTCTAATTCTGCATGTCAGTGTTTTAGAGTGTACTATCCCGTGAACATATTTTCTTGAAAGAAAATATGCGCCCAAGCTGGAAATGGTTGCATGTATACAGAGAATCAGATTTACAACTTTGGAAAGATAATGCAAATATGAAATGTGATATGAAAATGTCTAAACATTTTTTTTAACCTTTCCCAGTTGTAAGTTCATCCAGTCTCCTTTTTTTAACCAGTAGCAAGTAGTAAGTGAAGTCACTTGAGTCTGAATACATACACTCACCAGTCATTTCATTAGATGCACTTTGTCAGTGCAGGGTTGGACCCCCTTTTGCCTTCCTTAATTCGTTGTGGCATAGATTCAACAATGTGCTGGAAAGATTCCTCAGAGTTTTCAGCCCATATTAACATGATAGCATCACACAGTTATTGCAGATTTGTTGGCACATCCATGGTGTAAATCTCCCATTCCACCTCCACCACATCCTAAAGGTGCTCTGGAAGCTGGGGAGGCCATTTGAGTACAGTGAACCCCCTGTCATGTTCAAAAAATCAGTTTGAGATGATTTGAGCTCTGTGACATGGCATGTTATCCTGCTGTTCATAACGATTGTTGGTTTTTCAGTGAAAAGTCTACATGGTGCTGATATTGGCTGATACACTATATTACCAAAAGTCATAACCACAACTTGAACTTGAGTGACATCTCACTCATCAATAGGATTTAATTTGATGTAGGCCCACCCTTTGCAGCTATAACAGCTTCAGCTCCTCCGGGAAGGCTTTCCACAAGGTTTAGGAGTGTATTAATGGGAATTCCTCCAGAAGTGCATTTGTGAGGTCAGACACTGATTTTGGATGAGAAGACCTGGCTCACAGTCTCTTATCTTATTCATCCTCAAGGTGTTCTACCAGGTTGAGGTCAGGACTCTGTTCAGGCCGGTCAAGTTCTTCCATACCAAACTCACTTTACACTTGGCACAATGCAATCAGACAAGTACCATTCTCCTGACAACCGCCAAACCCAGACTCATCCATCAGATTGCCAGACGGAGAAGCATGATTCATCACGCCAGAGAACACATCTTCACTGCTCTAGAATCCAGTGGTGGCGTGCTTTACACCACTGCATTTGACGCTTTAAATTACACTTGGTGATGTAAGGATTGGATGCAGCTGCTCAGTCATGAAAACCCATTCCATGAAGCTCTCTATGCACTGTTCTTGGTCTGTAGCAATTAACTCTACAGAAAGTTGACAACCTCTGTGCACTATGTGCCTCAGCATCCGTTGATCCTGTCATTTTACATATCCTACTACTTCATAGCTGAGTTGCTGTCTTCCAATCACTTCCACTTTATTATAATATCACTAACAGGTGACTGTGGAATATTTAGTAGTGAGGAAATTTCACAACTGTACTTGCTGCACAGGTGGCATCCTATCATGGTGCCACACTGCAATTTATGTTTATGTTTATGTTTATTGAGATCCCCATTAGCGTCAGCAGCATACTGCATCCGCTATTCTTCCTGGGGTC
>JAVDPK010002521.1:181675-200542 GCA_034780415.1 Cichlasoma orientale | reverse complement strand
AGAGTATCTGGCCCTCACAGTGTCTGGCGAGATAAATTCCGGCCCTCGGACAAATGTAGTTGACGACCCCTGGTCTACATGCATCAAATTGTATGGCATACTGAAGTTTCCTAGATCCAAGTTCCACAGTGTGGATTGCATTAAACGTATATGAATGCTGAAATTTCACACTGCAGTCACACTGGTTAAAGAACGTATAGTATTAAACAAAATATTGTATTCCTTTTAACAGATATATTACTTTAATAGTTTGTCTTTCCTAAAACTGCACTTGAAATTGCATTTTTATACAAGATAATATATTGATAATAGATTTATGGCACAAAACTAAAACAATTCTTCCATTAATTTTCTCTGTGCTTTCACATTAGTCACAAGGATTAAATCAGTAATAAGGCATTAAACTATCTTGCAAAACCTTTTGTATTGTCTCCTTTTCCTTCCCTTTTATCAGAACCCTGAGAGAAAATAAGTTTGTGTAACAAACCATAAAAGTGTGGCAACAGGAACTGAAGGGAAGGAAAAGGAGGAGGATGAGGGAGCATTTAAAAATGAGACTTTCAGTACCTGTACAAATAAAACAAAACAGTTACTGGGATAAGATGTCCAACTCCCTAAATTATTTGTGAAGCAGTTCTCCAACTTAAAACTTCTGTATCAGATGTGATGTGTTTGTTGAGAAAACTGCCTAAGATAACATTGTTGTCCCAGAATACATCTAAGGGATTTTGAAGGAAGCTGTTTGATTGCAACAAAAGGTGGAAGGAGGTGGGTGTAGGATAGGGGATACAGAGACTGAACCTGTCACTTTATTGTTTTTGTTACTGGAGAAGAAAAAGCGATGCTACTTTTTATTTTTATTTATCTGCTGTTTGTGCTCTGATATCTCTCTTCTGAAGTTAGATGAAGTCAGAGTCTACATTTTCAAGGAACTTTCAAGTATATTGTGTTTTATCTGTACTATATTTGCCTTATCTGCCAAATACAACAGCATCGACTGTACCTTATAATTAATTAAACCAGAATTTTTTTCACTTTTTAGAACTTGGTATTGCTCTCTGTTAATAGTTTAAAGGTCTCTTGCTTCTAGGCCAATACCAATGGCCAATGTTTAAGTTTTTTGAGTGGTAAGATTTTTGTGTCATAAAAGCAGATGATCCATGTGTTGAAAACTAATGCTGTGCATGTTTCTGATCTTACACTTACACAGAAATGTGTTCACACTGATAAGTATGGCAATATGAGGTGCTTGGATGGTATACTTACAGCTATCAAACAGCTGATTGTGGATGACAATCTTTCACGGGAAGGTTTTGTCTACTTTGCGTAATGCTACAGTCACATTTGGTGAAAACTTTTTGGGGACTGGGGCATGACCAAAATAATTGTCACAGTGCAATAAATTTGAGATCTCATTGCCTTTGAAGTGGTTGCTTCAAAGATAGGCACGAGGTCTGCGACCACTTGCAGTGTTAGCAACTGCAACTGTGATGTGTCAGTACGGCAACGAGTCTGCTGTCAGTCTGCAATTGAATAGGGTCAAGTTGGTAATTAACCATCTGTGATAATGTGACAATTAACTACGATAAATTGGTGAAAATTGTTTAATCCTTTGTCACCTCTTGCAAATCTCTTGATGGCTACATACACAGAAATTCACATTAACTATTTGCATGAAGAAACCAGTCAGAACCTCATAGATTTGGAATGGAAACTCAAAAATTCGTCCACAAATAGTGACGTACTTGCTGAAAGCTGGTGAGCAAAATGGCACAGGCACTCAGCAACCTTACTTTTATATAGGAATATAACCAGAATACAACTAGCTGGTAACCAGCCAGCCAGCCAGTCGAGTCCCTTATATCAAAGAGCTCTGTTGTGGGAGAGCTGCACTAATTGGTGCAGACTGACTCAGATCAGTTGCAACTTGTTGGTAATCTGTCTGTATTTATAAATTAGACGACAGTTATTTGCAAACCTTCAACAGTCTGTCTGAGAATGACTGCAGTCAGTCCAAGTTGGATTGTCAATGTTTTGAAACATTTTGCCTACCACTAGGTGAACTGTGCAACTTCAGTGCGATTGAAAGTGGTTGCTGTAACTACTCGTGATCGGTTGCCAAATGCAAAAGAATTCAGTGCAGTCACTGCTTGATTTTTTTTCTTTTGTGCGTTTGTTTGTTTTTTTTTTCTTCCTAGTTGCATGGAGGTTGCTGTACTATTTTTACTCTAGTGTGACTAAGCCATAAGAGAAAGAACCACCAACTAATTTTCAGCCAGGAGGAGGAGAATAGGTTTTCAGCACAGGATGGCATGGTCAGTGCTAGCTAGCTAAGCAACAGCATCATATTTCATTATAAGATATTGACAATGCATGAGCTATTTGGTGTTTCCTAAAATTTATTAATATGTGTTTAGAGAGTCAACATTGGAAATATTAGCAAAATGCAACAGTAGATGCTATAATCAGGATGAAATGCTATAATCATCATTTCTAAGTGCACATCTTGTTGTGTTTGATATGACAATACCCCACCATAATTCACACACTATGTAAGTAAGTAAATGGTGCACATGGTATTCTGCATGTATGTATAGTAAATGAAGTGTCAGAGCTGAGACACAACATAACAGATGAAAGCAGATCAACTGTAAGTAATGAGTGCAGAAATATCAGTTTATGTGGAAGTGGTGGGAATAGTCAAGATTTCAGTTAAGACTGTGAGTGTAAGGAGTTGCTATGTCATTTGTTCCTACAATCATGTCCATAAATAATAGGACAGTTTTGCTTCTGCACACAATCAAAAGAGATTTGATAATTAAAATCCAAATGTGACTGAAGTATTGAGAAAGCCCAACTGGAACTAGATTTTAGGAGCCAAAAATCTAGTTCAACTAGTTCAAATCTGTTTTTCTCTCAGTATCAAGCCAGCTCAGATAGATCTTGATGTAAAAGAAGGGTGTCATCATTAGGTAGAAAAGAACAAGAGAGCCCTACCAGGGAGAAACTTTAGGAAGGGCCAAATCAGCAGTTTAGTAGATTCTTAAAACAAGCATGCCCCGATGATGCTCAGCAACAGGCCTGGAATTCTTTTCTTGGTTTAGAAAAACTTCCTCTCAACATCTAGCCAAGTACAAAGCACTGCTGTTTCACTGTGAAAGGCCATCAACAGGAAACACCTTTATGAATGTAAATCTAAAGGGTTTACATCAAGGTGCAAACCAGTGGTCACATTGAAACATGCTCTTAACCAGATGAAAAATTAAAAAAGATAAACTTACGCAAAACCATAGAAAGAGAGAAAGTATGGACAGTGAATGGAAGTCCTCATGATCCAAAACATAAATTATCAGTCAAAAATGCTTGAGACAGTGTTTTAGCATAGGCATGCACTCCTTCCAGTGGAAAACTGCACAATGCTATAAGTTCTCTTCACACTCAGCCAAATGCTGCAAAAGTGATACGACAATATAGATATGACCCAAAACCCACTGCAAAGCAAGCAGAGAGATTTGTAAGTCAAAGAAACAGTATGCTCTAAAATGACTCAGTCCAAAAAGATTTAAAAAAACATCTTGAATTAAAGCTGAAAATCTGCACCTCAATCACATCACTGTCTGTCACTGTCCAAATACTAACAGCAAGTACTGATGGCAATTAAAATGTTCATAGTAGTAGCAGCAGATAAACCGTGTTTATCTGGTAATACACTCTGGCTTTTTTCTTTCCAAATGTCAAATATGATGGACATAACAGAAAATTTATTGTTTATTTTATTAAATAAACATGAAGGCATGTTTTTTACCTCTATAATTTGCCTTGGCACTCGACATTCCAATAAATGGTACGCTCTTATTTTCAATGCAAGATTTCACATTTTAGTATTACATTTAATTAGGTCCAACAGAAGAGTGAAGAGAGGATAAATCACAGTGATATAGTCTGCAGTAACGCTTTGCTTTGCTTTCTTCGACTGTCTTCAGAACCTGACATTGTGTTTTTGTTTCCTTGTAACCTCAATTTAGTCATTCGATAGCTGAAATGTGAGTAGGTAGACGGCAAGAAGAGTTGTGTCAAAGTGCTGAATAATATTTGAACCAGATATCGGTTACTTGCCAGTTATGCCTTATAAAATTATCGTACTGGCTGAGACAGCTGCAGGACGACTGTGACAGCAAGATAGCAGTGGCTCTTTCTCCTTCATTGCACATCAACTAGAGGTTTTGCGAAGGAGGACAGCAGCCCCTACACTTCTGTCTCAGCTGCCCTGCTTGGCTTGCTGGGGACTTTGGGAGCAGCAAAGAGGAAAGAAAAAGAGGGGAGGGGATTATGTGCAGTGTTTGTCCTTTCCTATCAGTCTCAGGTGCATTCAAATGGACAGTGATCCTCCCATTTAAGTCCCTGGGAGAGATTAGGCGTGCTCACATGTACACATTGTGCCCTTAACTTTTTGCCCCCATTTCTCCATTACTATACCTAAGCTGAAGGGCAGATTGGTCCTGCACTGTAGCTACAGGCTGCAATCTAGATTACATTTGCATGTAAACCTTTGCATTAGTTCCTATTTAAAGTGTCAGTAAGATTAATGCGACTAGATCCATGACATTTAAAGTACCATTTTTTAAAATACCAGTAAATGCCAATCATGTCAATAATGCATGCGCATTCTATTTAAAGGAAAAGTGAAATCACTTCAAGCAACCATACTGAAATTAGAATTCAGTTGATGGCAGGTAGAGCTAAATCATTCGGGGAGGATGATATTAAATCTTGCTTTGTCGGCCTGACACACTGAAAAAGGTGTAATGGCTAAAGCCCATTAGTCATTTTCTGGTTGTGATTGCTGGAACGTTCCATAACCCTGAGATGCCCCCCTTTAATTAAATCGGTAATGAACTTCCTGCTGGAAAATTCTGAAACAAATCTAAGCAGCAGATGACTTCTCTTCTTTCGTGTGATTGTAGTTACCTGCTGTCAAAAATCAGTGACAAACAAAACAGTAAGACATTTGTTTTTCAGACTCAGTAAACCAACAAGGCAAATAATGATGACAGCTGTGATTGTTTTAAATGTACAAAGTTGCACAGTTTTTAATCAGTATTTGAAAATATTCAACAATTAAAGTTAAAATCAAACAGTAAGAATAAGTAATAACAATTAATATCAGCAATAACTAGACTTAAAATCAGAACTTTTTATTTGATTTTTTCCCTTTTTTTTTTTTTTTTTTTTTTACTGAAACACCTGAGGGGAGAAAATAAAAAAGAGAACTTAGAAAAAAGAATCAATAAAGTTTAGAAAAAAAAAAAAAGACACAAAATAGTTGAAAGAAAAAGTCAAGACAAGCTCATACGGGGTCACTCAGTTCATCTGTATGTACAGCACATTCGCTCCACAACTGTGCAGAACAGCAGTGATGAAAAGAACAGTGATGAAAAATGACATCTCTGCTGCCTAACTGCCTTTAACATTGGTATCGGCAGCCATTTGGATTCACATGTAAAGGCAGGGTGAAGCAGAAGAAACTACAACAGAAACAGGAAAACCCATTTGGAGCTGGCGAGCAAACGTGTACTTTTTCCTTTATGGTTGTTTTACAGTCACAGAACTGACATTGCTGTGTTTGTCACTTTGATTTGAAAGGCTGAAAGGACAGAGAAAGCACGGTCCCGTTGGAAAAAAAATAAAAATAACTGCGCACTGTGGAGACACGACCCAACATCATTCCTTAAAAAAAAAAAAAAGGTCCCTGGATGCATAAGATACACCCACTTTCCTGACATCTCTGAACTTTAAAAAAAATTCATTCAAACCTGTTTCAGTAAGAAACATGACATCAACATCAGTTTAGAGGTGGATTTCAGAGTGATATTTCATGTTTGTACATTAGTCAATATTTAAACCTTATTGTAAAATTTTAACTTTCCACTAAATCTCACCAGAAACACATTAAAAGAGGGAAAAAAGCAATGCAAAGAAACCTTTGGTCAAAAAGTGTACTCACAAAGGAAAAGAAAAGCACTGAGAGGATCTCAGGAAATCATTCATCACTGAAGATTAATGGACAACAAAATCAAGGAGCAAAACTCAAGTGGTTTCCTATGTTTCTCTCTTTCCGACAGTATGGCCCACACATCACCCCTCCTCCCATACATTTGGGTCTGCAAGTTAAACCGGTTTCCTCACAGAGGAAAGAAGGAAAGAAAAAAAGGTGCTCTTTTCATGAAAGTCATGTTTGTCTTGATTGTCCACAAAATAGAAGTGCCAGCAGGAAGTAACCCTGGCAAAAGGATTTACAATCACAGCGTAAAACGACAACATCCTTTACTGGAAAGGAATTGAGAGTCCATAACACGCTCCTGAAAAGACTCTGAACCTGCACTGAATTGGTGTTTGCGATATTCGTGTGACTGTGTGTGTGCAGATATCTTTAACTGTCTCAGTTGTTTGTTGCTGTTCAGTCTTATTTGGAGACGGTCTTTTCCTGTGTTGCTTCATCCTGCAGGCAGCTCTTGCGGATGACAGGCAGCGGGTGGGCTTCTGTGTTAAAGACCCAGTCCTCCAAGGAGAGAAGGTCGTCATCAGAGAAGAGAAGGTACAGATACCTGAACACACAGGAAGAATATCCACGTAATTTAGTCAAAACCAGATAACTGGATTTCTGTTCCTGCATATTCAGTGTCTGCATGCACACTTCATCTCGCCAAGGGTTAGATGACTGATATCACTCCATTTTCATACGGTTAAACGCAAAGTTGCAGGCAGCAGCTGTCGGCTGTTAGCTTAGCATAAAGAATGGAAACAACTCAGCCAGCTCTGTCCACCTACCAGAACTTTTAAACTCCATGAATAACAGGGTATATGTAGCTCGTTTGTGTCTGCTGGGTGGGTTTTTATATTATTCTGTTTACTTTTTTGAAGCAGCAGAAACGTCCTACATACAGTAGTTTGGTTAACCATGGTCTTTTCATAT
The DNA here is from genome assembly GCA_034780415.1 of Cichlasoma orientale. NCBI lineage: Eukaryota > Metazoa > Chordata > Actinopteri > Cichliformes > Cichlidae > Cichlasoma > Cichlasoma orientale. Next base: position 193,569 of record JAVDPK010002521.1, on the reverse strand, counting down.
TTACCACTTTCATTTGTGCAGGCAAATTTGATAAACAGTGCATAATTTATTGGAGCACCTGTCATAAAAACATATTTTAGAAATCTGTCAAAAACATGTTTAAAACAAAAAAATTATACTGTTATTTATTAGGCAAAGAGCATATTGAATTCACATTTTTATACTCAAATTTGAACCGGCACACTGGACTTCTCTAAGGCGTCCAAAATTAATCAAGTATAGCATCCGACGTTTATTTTCAAGAAAAAAAAAGTGTAACATCTAACCACTGAAACTCATTTTTCTGTTCAGGAATGCAAGTAAATTAAAATGAAAATGCCAAAGTGTTCCTTTGTAATTTGACATCTTAATCAAAAAATAATAATGAGCTTCACTATCTTTGTCTGCTTTTTTTTATAAAACACTAAATTTGAAACTTCATGGATAACAATAATTATATTTTAGCATTAAAAATATTTCAATTAAAGAGCTTGTGCATACTGGTAGATTAACTATTACAAAAACATAAAACGATAATTACAGTAATTACCAATACTATTAATTTAGGGCAGCTAAACATTGGATTGAGAGATGATTTAATAAATTTGTTAAGCACTGTATATTCTGATAATTAGAGAGCTGATAGCAGATTTTGTTACATTTGAGCAAAGCCAGTCCTGCTGTTTGTCTCTGTAACGTGCACGTGAAGTTAACTCAGAGTCATTAGAGTGGAATCAGTCTTTTTGTGTTATTCTTTGTATGTTCCAAAATGATGAAACTGTTTTTTAAGTGATCCTTTGTTACCTTTTTTGCTCTTTACAAAGAGTACTGACGTGGCAACAGAGCAGTAGGATGAAGAGCAGTTTAACATATACATCTTCCAGTATTAAATTATTACATCATTATCCTGGTTAAAATTGAAACTCTCAGAGGGCACTTTAAGTTTCCACTACAACTGTTTCTAACATCAAAATTCAAGCTGGAAAAAAGAAAAAGAAATGTGCCCATTGTTAAATAAGCCTCATAATTTGGTATTGATGAGAATCCTGATGAGCCACTGTGAGCTCTGTAAACATACCAACTGTAACAGTATATTGCCTTTATTATGTTAAAACAGTTTTTTGACGATGCACTTTGTCCAGCGGAACTTTAATGATTCCTTATGCACCTGAGAAAAAACAGGTCTTTATCATCTGCTAGCTGCAATACAACTTTGCAACCTGAATGGTTTACTTTACTTAATGACCCACGAATGAGGGGAGGTAAAATTTATTCATCCTGCTGCACACCACCTATTCATCATCCTTTCTTTTGCATGCAAAAAATAGTGAAGCACACTCATTCACAGCATGACTGTGTTTCACAGACATAACAGGTAAAGGATTATGATGAATTCCCAGCATCCTCAATTACTTTTAAACTGACAATAATTTATGCGTGTAGATTTTAAAATGCCAGCTCTTTCGCCGATGGGGATATAAAGTGGAAAAGGGACTTACTTAAGTGTCTCTGAGAGGAAGAAGCTCTGCTGCATGTTATCATGGCTGACACTCGTGGTGTAAACATCACGGATGCCAGAGAAGCCAGACTCCACTCTGCAGTGCTGCTCCAGGGCCTGGCAGGAGGCGGACAGGGAGAGGGCATGTTTTATTGTGGACAAAATGAAGACCACCTCCAGTTTATCTCACAGTGTGGCATTTCACAAACTCCATTTCAAACAAATCAGAGCACAGAAGGAAAACACAATCAGCTATTCTTCTCAGATTTTGCTGCAAGAATAGAAAACCCTTTATGCAACACCACTGTGTCCATCTACACCTAAAGAAAGAAGATTGAGCATGTCAAGCACTTCAGCCAACTACACAACTGAAGCTTAAGCAATCCAAAATCTGACAAGGGCTAATGGAGAGTGGCTGAGCTAGCCAAGCAGATTAGCTCATTATTACCCCTGCTACAAAGGGCTGCCTTATACATGCTAATTAACAAAGACCCTGACGTGTTAATGCTTGATGTTCATGAAGAGAAGCGTCGTGCGCCGCTTTCAACCTTTGTGCCCGATAATTAAAGGCCTGTCAAACTCGTCAGCCTGATCTCTCCACTTCTGTGCGCACTAAATTAATGCTAAATCTTTCATGGCAGCCCTCTACAGTTTACTACAGTTAATGTCCTGTCTATTGCCACATTAATAATAGTGATCCCTGCACAACCTTCACCTCCTGCTAGTGGGATTGCTTGATCTACAAGCTAATGTATAGTGCCACACAATATCAAGGAAGGCAGTTCAGGGTAATTGAGGGTGTTAAAGGGGCTTGACATAATAGGTGAGTGCAATTTATAAAATGAAAATTCAAGCCACTACTAAGACAGGATATAGGGAACAAAATTACACTGTACGCTCGTCGGCTGCTTAAATGACACATTACATTGTTTTTGTACTGCGCTGGCCTTAAGTGTGCTTTGTAGTTCAGTTGTTTGGAACCAAGGAATACATTTGTGTTCTTACTGACCTTTAAAGAGATACTCTAAACTTAAAACGGGTTTTTGATAATGGCAGGATAGTCTCTCTTGAACTTGTACTGCCTCAGCTCTGAGAGGCTTCGAACATTACTGACGGCTCTAATTGAAACTGTTGGGGATCACAATGGTCCTCGACATACTAATGTGCCTGATTTTTTTTTACCCTCAAAAGAACCCATTGTGGAAAAGTTACCTTGGGTCCCTCTTTATTTTTCTCTGGCTCCAGGATCACACATGCACGCCCACCCATCTGCCCACTTCCTCAGCACCCCTCAACACTAGAGCCCGACCTGTTTATCGGTAGGCTAATATTATCGGCATATCTGCCTATCTGTCGGTTTTGGCATTTATAATGGTCGATAAATGGGGGGAAAAAAAGTAAAGAAAAGATGAGAGAAACACCCTTCAACCACATTATGAGTGTTGACGTTGCACAGTTTGTCCACCAGAAGGCACTCTGCAACTTCCCTGTTGGCAACACATTTTTGCAATGACATAAACAACAACCAGCTGGACTGAGCAGTGAGGCAGAGCGTAAACAAGTAAAAGAAAAAAAAAATATATATATATATATATTGTAACATAATAAATTTTAGGGAAATCCGTTTATGTTTTGTGTGTCAGAAAGAAAGAGAAATAATGTGTGATGCAGCATGTGAGAACCCAGAAGTTAAAAATTATTTTTTAAAATATTTTACTTTGTTTCCTCAAATTTCAAAAATGTCTAGATTCAGATCTAGAAAAGAAGTAATAATTTATCTATATTTATTTTCTGCCAATATTTAACTTGGAGATGTCAAACTGTCTCACTTCTTTGACATATTGTGGTTTAGTAATCATGTAAATAGAAAGTCACTTGTAGCATGTTTGTAAATGATTACATTTTTGATTAAAAACGCCATTAAGTTCACAAGAAAATGTTGTTTGATCACAATCATCACCAAACGGGTAAATTTCGCTGACTGACCGGCCACGTCAGACCCCCAGGCGTCTGTGACGGCACTGAGTGGGAATTTCCCCCTCGCAACTGTTTACTGGACAAGGACCCAGGGCAAAATAGTGTGTTATTTATTTGTAGTTTATCAGAAGCCTTTCATTAAAACACCTTTTTTTTTTGGACATACTGTAATTTTGAGAGATATTGCAAACACTGAAGGATAAACACTGGAAAGTCCGGTGGTTGCTGATTGCATCATTTCTTGGATGTCTTTCTGTGTAGCCAGGATTCTCAGCCTGCAACTTTGGCTGGCTTTTCCTGCTACGCCACATATGTTGGAATTTTTGAGTTTTAAGTCACCAAATATGAGTATTGGTCTTTAAAATGATATACTGCTTGGACTCTACTCAACACATCTCAGCCTTTTACCTTTGTTTTGTTTTTTTAATTACACAGTGTGTGTAATAGGTGGGTGCTCAGAGTGGGGGAGGGGGGTGAAGTTGCACATTAAAAATGAGCCAAAACATGCTAGATGAAATCATACTGGAAGGTGGGTAATTCATTAATACATCTTACTGCACCTTTTCTGTTTATTATCATCTTTGGAGTCTCAAAAACCTTACCAAGGGATTATGAGCATCATTATTTATAACTGCAGCTTGACAGAGGAAGCATTTGTGTGCTGTAATAGGAAAGGTTTCCAGCGTAAAAAACTGCCAAATCAAATATGCCAAGCTACCTGCTGTGGTGACCCATTGTGAATAAGGGAGCAGCTGAAAGCGTTTTCTTTCTTTTTTTCTTTTTCTTTTTTTTAAATAGCTCACCAAGATGTTTGTGTAATGGTGTTGATACATTTGCCTTACTTCTGATTAGGGAACTGTATACATTTATACAGTGGGACACAAACCTGCCTACACATCTGGTTTTAGCTGCATTTGACTTTCTGATTGATTACGCGCATGTGTTGCCATGGTTACAAAATTATGATATATAAATTCATGCTTTTTATTGTTGCCTAGCAACCTCTCAAAGGCAGGAAATAGTCTGGCACGTAGCCCCTTCAATATGGAAAAGCATCACTTTTACATATTTTTGTACAAATTAAAAAATGTAGAAAATGTTCATTAGTGAGCTTCGGAGGCACTGGAAGGTAGATTTTGTTAACTTCAGGATTGTAGAGACAAGCTGAGATGAATAGGTGAATTTAATATTAATACTATAGCAGGAGATTAATAGTACTTAATGGAATTATTACTAAAGGGACTAGTCTGAGCATGTCTTAATCTTTTTTTCTTTCTTTTTTTAAAACCAAATGTAACAGTGTGATCTTATATTCATGCAAGTAAGGTAAATATTAATGCTGGATTGATGAGCCCACCTGAACAGCCTCCCAGCCCCACTCTCTGTACTTGGGGTCGTGGGTTAGCCTCCACATGTACATGTAGCTCTCAATTACTTCTGGTCGTAAGATGTAGTATCTGTCGCTCAGTCTGGTTGCTGTTGCCTCGGCTCCACTGTCGAATCTGAACGCTTCAGGTCCCAGTTTAGTGGCTGACGGAGACAAATACAAAGACAAGTTGTGGGATGATTTTCCTCCAGTGCAAATAAAAACTTTTACAACAGATCAGTACTTCAAAATTGCTCATAAAAGACAATGAAAACAGTGATGATGTTTGTTCTTTGCTGTACTTTATATAGAAGTCAGTCATTATTCTCAGTTTAAAAAAGGCTTAAGGTAAAAATTAAATCAGAACTCCACAGCTGTTCAAATGGTCTGTGGGCTTTTCTTCTTCATTATTTCGCTACCACAATTCAAGACTACACAGCAAAGAAACTCTCTTCAAGATACAGCACAAAGGAATCTGTTCTTTCTGGGGTCAGGACAAGAGTATTGGCATAGCAACATTTCAAATTTAGAAACAATGCTGAACCGGCTTACTTTGCTCTACTTGCTTAGACTTTTTTTTTTCTGAGTTACTGGAATATTTTGGACACTACGTTGCCATTTAGAAAACATGAATAGGGCTGGAGAAAGCAGGTTCTTTGAGGTTTCTGGAAGCAGCATTCAATTGGACCAAAAAAAATCATCTTGAAGTAAGACACTGCTGTGACAGCAGCAGCAGCAGCAGCAGCAGAGCTTTCTGGTCCATTATGGCTCATTACAGTGTGCAACACACAGAAAAACATCAAAGCAATAACGTGCTTAATGTTCCACACAAACCCACAAACTGTACTGAAGGTCTATGACTGTATAAAGGGCTAACGAGGGAAAAACACAAGACAACTTCAGTACAGGGAAATATGAAGCCTATAAACTTTCAAACAATAAATTCGTCAGTGTGTTAGGATCCCACTTGCTTGGGAAAAAGGAAATGACATTAATAATTTGGTGGATTGGGCTGAATCATTGTTTTCAATGGGTAAAGCTTTCAAAGGTAACAATGTGAGAACAGGAGAACAAACTGCAATGGATGCTACTCAACTCAAAGACATAAAGCAAACTTAAAGACAGACTCGCTACTTATACCCAAACTATATTAAGTATAAAGTTAAAGAAACAAAATTAAGTCCAGAGTGCGTTGAGTTCCACTGTAGCCCTGAACTTCTCTCAACATCTAGAGGTACACGTGAAAACAACTTTTGTCAGCTTCCTAAAGTCTATTTGTCAGGTTGTGCAGATGTGTGAATAGTGCAGGTAGAAGTCAAGCGCATTAAATAATCTCCAAAAAAATCTACCAAGCTACAACCTTTAATGCAAACCTATACCAAGATGTAACATAAAGTCAAGTTGCTCACACTAAAATCACAGCTCCACTGAATGGCGCCCTCCCTACACTTTTTAAAGCACAAAGGTGCAGTGATTATGTCTGCACTTTTATTGGTAGAAGGCACCAAACAGGAATGGGGGCTTCAACACTCCAATCAGGATACAAAACAAAGGAAACGTGATATACGAGGGGAAGAAGTGCAGGGACTCAGGACTGTAACAAGTGTAAATTCGCAAACATTTGTCAAGACCTTTATTTACCTCAGCGGCAAAGAGACCGGACCTTTGACAGAGACAAATTTGTCCGAGACAGACGATCACTTTTTAATTTCTTCTGTGCAGTTCATTCTAACTTAGTCACCCTGTACAAGCCTGAGATCCTGTGGTAGGTCTTTTAACGATTCCCAGGTTGATGTTAAAAATCAGAGAATGAACCTTTGCAACTGAAGCCCCTCGGCTATGCCATAATTGGCCAGAGGACATCAGACAAGCAAGCACTAAATCTATTTTTACATCTCGGCTAAAACATATCAAGCCCCATTTTAACTGTCCACGTGAAATGAGACAGACGTGGCTCTGAGACGTCTATCCTGTATTATCAGCACAATATCCCAGTTTTCCTAATTGTTTATCAGAACAACTATATGCTTTATGCTTTCCACTCCGTACAGGATCAAATATCACAGAGGCAGCCGAAAATGCTGAGATATGAAAATTTTCTTCAAGTGATTTAATTCTGTGCTTTTATTTCTATTTTAATCTGTTTAATTGGTTTGGATTTTTTTTCGCTATATACCTCTGTGCTTTGTAAACACTGTTTTTTGTTCTTTGTTTTTTTGTAGCCAGGCTGCATAAATAAAAAGATCCAAATCTTTTTATATATTTTTTTAATCATTATTGTGTTTGAAGCTGACTGCTTTTACTGGGAATGCAAACATTCTCTGTTTAACTGCAGGACGCACAACAAAATAATCCTGCATACATCCACAACTAAGCTGTCCCTAGTCTCTTCTCCCCAAACACATCAAGGAACATCTAAGTGGTTTCCAATTCCAGCATCCTCACACTCATCTCTGCCTGTTTAACCAAATAATTGTTGTTCCACAATTTTTTCCTCCACATATTTACTGCATGAAACATTACTGAGACTGAGGTTTCTTTTGTTCTCTTTGGGAACTGAGCAGAACCCTACAGCAAAACGAATCTTGGTCTGGATTATGTTATCTGCCCACTAACACCATTGTGATCACCAATTAAAATTTTAAATAAGAAATCTTTCTTGTTACTGTGATGGACATTAGCATATGCATATCTATATATAAATCAGCCTTTATCGATTTTATGTGTAGAGCTTGGAGCAGCTGTGCTGCTATGATTAGTGCCTGTGTGCTATCTTTTAGTCCAGCTTTGTCCAGCCATTGGTAGAACAAGGCTACTTCTATCTCCCTGTGGTACATGCCATACAGGGGCCTGTCCTTCTATGATGGCTCCTCTTCTTTCTTGGGTTTCTGCTATTTGATGTATTTACAAAGCACGTGATCAGTTGTGCCCATCTTTCTGATGCACTCATGGATCTTTGTTGTTTCATCCTGGATAGTGATTCTGGCACTCACTAGTCCTCAGCCTCCTTCCTTCCACTTAGCATACAGTCTCAGGGTGCTGGACTTGGGGTGAAACATCCATGCATGGTAAGGATCTTTCTTGTCTTGATGTCAGTGTCTTCCATCTCCTCCTTTGACCAGCTTATTATCCCAGCAGGGTATCTGATGACCAGCAGGGCATTGGAGTTGATTACCCAGATCTCGTTCTTCTCATTCAACTGACTTCCAGGACCTTACTCTCTGCAGATGTTTGGCAGTTGAAGCTTTCCTAGTGACCTCTTCATGGTTCCCATTTGCCTGTGGGATTCCAAGGTACTTATACTGTAGCTGTCCTCAGTGTCTGCAATGTTACCTTCTGGTACTGCAATCCCTCCAGTTCTGACTGCCTTCCCACTCTTTATCACTATCTCACTACACTTCTCCAGTCCAAATGACATTCCAATGCAGTTGCTGTAGATCCTAGTGATGCGAGTCAGTGTCTCGTTTACTCCTGACATACAGCTCGATGTCATCCATGTAGAGGAGGTGGCTAATGTTTGCTCCATTCTGTAGTCGGTATCCGTAGCCAGTCTTGTTCATGATCCACTGAGTACACCTTGGATGGTTCAGTGGAGAACATCTGACTCACATCACTAGGATCTACAGCAACGGCATCGGAATGTCATTTGGACTGGAGAAGTGTAGTCAGATAGTGTAGTGTTGCCACTACACTATCCAGCTGCCTATACATATACTATGCATTAAGTCCAAGTAGAACCTTTTCTCAAAAACCAGTAACCTTTAATTCATCCTGCTGCTTCCTATGAAGTCCCCACTTCCCTGCACCAGTTTGATGCTGTGACGATGGCAGAGACCCAAAAGCAGGAGCAGGAGGAGTCTTTATGGTATCGGTATTTAAGAGACAGCTTAACGGCAGCCACTCTATGTGCATGCAAGAGCAAATCTCATTTCTCTCTCTTTCCTGTAGACAGCTAATCCAAGAGCTTCTAAGCACCATTCATTTCCTGTAATGAGTGAAGAAAAACCTGGTGGCTGACTATAAAAGAGAAAGCCAGGGAAGCCTTGTGGGTCTGCAGATCAAAATGCATTTAAAGCGTATCGAGGAACCTGTTATGTGATGAGTCACATTAGCTTACTGGGGAAGGAACACTTGAAGATGAATCCCTTACAGCCCACCCAACAGTGGAGGGATAAAAAAAGAAAAAAAAAGATTGAAATTAGGAGAAGAGATTATTGTCAGGGCCACGACAAATACCAAGGAATAGATCAAACAAGAGTCTTCCCAGTATATGTGGGCAGGCTTGCTTATATGTTCTTTTTTTATTGCATTTTTCCCCTGGGTGCATCTTTAGAGTGCCGCCATATACATTCTCATTTATAGGTTGGAGCCAAAGCAAATTTGCCATTGGAGGTTTTATCACAGTGTTTACTCTTCTAAAGTTGATCCCCATTGCCTCTCTTATTATCCCTCTTTTTCTTTCTTCCAAATACATTTCAACAAGCTGTTATTATCAGTATCAAACACACTCGGAGGCTCCCCGTCTGCTGCCCTACAGCTGTGAGACATTACAGAATAACTGAGAAGTTTAATTCTTTGCTGCTCCTTATTAGGCCTGTCGTTTCTCTGCTGAGGTGAAGCCACCAAGAATGCTTCTCCTTTTGTGTCAGGGCAAAATTAAAATGCCCAAGGCTCTTTTAATTTACAATATTTCTCTCCTAGACTCAATTTTCTTATTCTGAATGCTACCATAAACTCTCCTAACAAGACAGATATAGTGCACTACAACAGTGAATTCCTCTGGCTTAGTTGGCTGTGAGGAGAATGAACACCAACTGAGAAATAGATTTGGGATAAAAAAGTCATTCACTTCAGAAGTAGGTTCTCTCCAGCAACCTGACCGGCCAAGACAAGGGGCTACATGTTTGGTCAATTCTTTTTCCTTTTTGCAAAAGCTTTGGAATTTGGGTTGATTTATTTTTAAATTTAATTTAATAGGAAAATTCTACGTGTCACTCACAGCCATTTAGAATCAGTGGCCTTGTTGACAAATGGTCAGTAACAGATTTAACCAAGCAGAAACTTTCAAATGGAGAACTTTCAAACTGCAGCAAAGTAGCTGAGTTCTCACTTTGAGATTCTAATGTGTTATATGCTGGTAGCTGACTGTGGTACTGCTGCTAAACGTATTACTTATTAAGTAGGTAATTTATCAATTGTGCAAAAGCATCTCCAAAGCAAGCATATTACTTTGTGTTATGATCTAAGATCATGTATGTGCTGTTTTCTGCTTGGACCTCCCACTGGAGTGTATGTGGGCGTATGTTTTGGTTCTCTCCCCCCTCCAAAGTGTGTGTGTGTGTGTGTCTGTGTGTTGGCTGTTGTAGGTAGAGAGTGCTGACTGGCCAGGTTGAGGAAGTGCCTGGTGTGGATGATTGGATGGACAGAAACTCTTATCCTCCAGCCGACAGCCACCTCACCCCTCTCCTTGTGTCCTCCAGGGCCAACAGCAGCCATCTTTCTGCTGGGGATTCTGGGCGAATAGTGTGTGCTAATTTGTATTTCTAGTCCTGTTATTGGTAACCACGAGTTTTGTAAATAGTTTATAGAAAATTGTAAACATTTACCCACTCTATATATTGAGCACTGCAGCAGTCAAGTAGGAGTGAGAAGTCTTTTTGTTGACACCAATTTTCTCTTGTTTATGTTTAGGTTAGATATTTGTCTTTTGTTTGCCTTTTGTTTGTGGTTAAGTAAGGATAGGGAACAGTACAACCTTTTGTTTGTTGTTTTGGCATTGCTCAGGTCCGAAGAAAATAAACTGCTGCTTAGCATCTTCAGCTCTTCTGTGTTGCTGGCCTTGTCTTGGGAGTGGTTGGAGTGGGGACTCGCATTCATTTATGTTACATCATGCACATCTCATGTTACGTGCATGTTACCCCTAACATACACATTTCATGTTATGTGCATGTTACCCCTAACATACACATTTCATGTTATGTGCATGTTAGGGGTAACATGCACATGACAGAAATCCAACCCTGGAGGACACAAGGAGAGGAGCGAGGTGGCTCTCAGCTGGAGGATAAGAGCTGCTGTCCATCCAGTCATCCAATCCAACACCAGGCACTTCCTCAACCTGGCCAATCAGCACTCTCCACTCTACAACAGCCAACGCGCACATGCGCATTGGCTGTTGTACACACACACATGTCTTTTAGACATTTAGACATTTACCTGAGCGAGTATAGCTCTCATGGCATGTATTTGTGATCTCAGCAGCAAGGTCCAGATAGTGCTGCCTCTTTTCCGGTGCACCATCATCAGCCCCAATTCCAATCATGCCCCCAGAGAAGCAGGCCAGGTGACCCATCTTATGGTCCAGGATTCCACCTCTCCACTCAGCCATGTAGGTGAGACCACCAGGTGACTTCTGCACCAGGTTGGCTTCGATTGCCTGCAATAACAGACACATTCAGGAACATTTAATACTGACATGCCTATTGTCATCATTCACATACTGTATGCACAAAACGGTTACCACTTTTCAAATACTATTCAAGCAAAATGATCAATTAAAGATTTTTAAGTTCCTAAATGGATCTCAGGGAGAGAGGAGCCTTTGCTGGATGTATATCTGTTGTTTTGCCACACACGCGCGTTACCTGGGTACGTCGCCCATTCAAGTATATTTGAGGACTCATTTTAGCAGTTTATTTTATTATTTTTTTTATTTTCCTGGGAGCACAAGGCTAGCTACGATTGATACACAATATACACTAGTAGACAGTCAGTCTCATTTTAAAGTTTAGTTGCTGCTCACAAGCTTGCTCTGGCCCCTACTGTCTCAGTGTTTCCCTCAGAATCTGGTTGTGACAGATGTTTGACAGACACAGACAGGTATATAGAAATCATGGTAAGAGCTTGATTTTTTTTTTTAAATACGAGAGTTCATTTATATTCATAAGCTGTATTAGGTATTTAAATGATGATCAGCTGTGCAACCAAGCTTTCTACCCACAACTCTGTGTGTGTGTGTGTGTGTGTGTGTGTGTGTGTGTGTGTGTGTGTGTGTGTGTGTGTGTGTGTGTGTGT
>JAVDPK010002521.1:136399-150359 GCA_034780415.1 Cichlasoma orientale | reverse complement strand
CTAGAAGTAATAAATGCATGAATTAGCTTTTCAGCATCACTCTGAGACAGGATGTTTCTAATTTTAGAAATATTGCATAAATGCAAAAAAGCAGTCCTACATATTTGTTTAATATGTGCATTGAAGGGATAGGACCGAGTGATTGTCCAAAAAAAAATAAAAATAAAAATTAAAAAAAATTAAAATTTGTAGCTGCGCTTTTTGCTGAGAAACTGGACACACTGCGTTTACGCAGCATTTTTCCGACTGTGAAGCGCAGAAATTCACATCACAGTTTTTACCTGAAAAATTTGTAAATTTTCATCAGCTTGAAATATATTCCTTTTTCCTGATGTTTGTGCATGGTAATTTTTGATCTTTGAAGCCAAAGTTTGACCAGTTAAACTCAGTAAGTCCATGCATTACCTGTTTTTGAAAATAGTGAAAATGCATGTTTAAAAGACAGAACAATGTCTGAGTCACAGTAGAGTAAAAATAGGATGACGACCTTCTTGTAAGTAAGAAAAATTGGCGGTTGCCTGGTGATTGCATTGAATATTTTGCTGTCAGAGACCAGTTGAAATCTGTTGCTGTCTTCTTACACAGAAATTCACATGATCCACTTAGATTCAGAGTCCAGCCGGAACCTCATCTGAAACAGAAATACAAAAATTCCCCCATAGTGACACAGTTGCTGCAAAGATGGTGTTTTAGCTGAAAACTGGCATAGGCGTTCAGCAACCTTGCTTTAGGAGCATAACCAAAAGATGGCAACCAGCTGAGTCGAACCCCCTACTGCAAAAAGATGCATTGCAGACGAGTTACAGTCACCAGCGCAGACTGACTCAGCCATTATTATGTCTTTTAACATGCATTTTCCCTACTATTTTCAAAAACACGCACTATATGGACTTACTGAGACTAATTGATCAAACTTCTGCTTTAAAGATCAATAATGAGCTTACATAAACATATATAATAACACAACATTCTTTTTTTTCTTTTATAATGCAGGATTAAATAATTAATATCTAAAATAATTCTGTGGCACTGGTAAATTACCTGACGAGATCTTCTACCATAGTTGCCAACTCACCACATGTCCTGTCACACCTGAAAAGCTACAGAAGTGAGGGGTCGGGTCAAAAGTTTAGGAACTAGAAAAACATGAGAGGTTTCCCCCCCTCAGCGTAATACCTTGAGTGAATGCCAGACTCCATGTCCGTGCGCCGTGGGTTGAATGTGAGGATATGGATGGTGCCAAAACACTGTTTGGCAGAAAAAGAAAGCAGTTGCCAGCTCCACTATACTGGCACTAAGCCCAGTCACTGCTAGCTTTTGCCAGTTTCAGACAGATTCTCTGCTTTGAAGCTGTGAGGACATTTTCTCCCCATGAACGTCTGACAGGCAAATCAGGCGTGTTCCCCCCACTGAGTTACAGCGCAGGTTAACTTGATCAATGCAATCACAGAGCTGGCGACAAATCATACTAAGATGAGGTTCATTAAGGCTCGAATTAGTATGCAACTTCAATGGGGAGCATCGTGATTGGGTCTGATTGATATGATTATGAGCACGGTGTTTGTGCAGCCACAGCTTTTAGAGAGTTGGTTATATAAAAAAAAAAAAGATTGAAAAAAATTGAAAAAATCTTTTTTGATGAAGAGAAAAAGGAAGCCCTGACCTGATGTGGCAGTTAAGAACTGAGCAAAGGTCACCATGTGTTCAATTTTTGGCTGTAATGAAATGTCGTGCTAGCTCGAATTGGCTCAGTCTCATCCACCAAAAACTGTTTGGACGATTGAAGAGGAATTGGCAACAAATGAGCTCAAAGGAAGCAGAAAGAGTGGAGGAACTGGCCACAGAGAATTGACATGTTCTGGATTCACTTGGAGCCAATGATGTGGAAGAAGCAGATGGAGTCGGGCGGAACAGCATCGATGTTTCCTGTTGTCTCTGCGACGCAATTACAGGTTAATGAAGTGATTATGTCTGCGATGGCGCTTTACACATTTAACTTTTAGATTTGAGCATGATGCTGCAATCTACTAGAGACCACAGAGGGTCCCTGATGATTAAAATGGACCCTTTTCTCACACATCTCTTACAGACGCCCCGTGAGTTCCGCATTTCATCAATCAATTAATCACTCCTTCACAAGAATCTGATCTTGAATGAAACTGAGATGAAGCATATGCATTCTGGTTTGGGATGTTGGCAGTCTTTTGAAATGTCGCACAGAGAAGGGAAAGTGTGGAGGCCGCTGGCAGTGAGGTGTCCCAAAGCATCGTGTGTAGCCACATTTAATGCCTGCCACATTCTTTTGTACATTGTGAAGACATCAAAACAAATATGCCCCGTCTCTCTGCCTCTAGTTGCCTTCATTTTGTATAATTGTCTGCCTTCAGGGTTGCCATGGATACAGGTAGACCATAGGCTACGTTGAGTGAAAAAGAAGAGGACAAGGGATTGCCCGAACTCATTTTCACTCTACTTTTCACATTTTTATAATTAGATCATGTAAATTTCCAGTGTAAGCGCTTTTGGGAATAACAATGACCGCTATTCTTTGCTGCAGTAATTACAAAAAAAAAAAAAAAGAGTCATAATTTTTACAACAGCCGTGCAAATAATCATCCAATTATTGCTTCAAAGCATACAGACACTGTATTACTGCATTGCACTGAGTCTTAAGCCAAAGGATGGTATGGGAAAATCCAAGCTGTTTTTTTTTTTGTAACTTATTAAAAATGTCAGGGTTTGATTCATTTTAGCAGTTTATCCAGCTGACACCCTGTCAGGCACTTCTCCGTGCTTGGTGAATTCATTTTAATCTCAATGGGAACATCTGACTGACACCTGCCATCTCAAGTTGGAGGCTTGCATCAGGAAGTAACAGTATTCACTGCAAGAGCGTATCTGTATTTGTACAGGTCTTTAAGAGGCATTAAAAGTTAGAAAATGAGTAACTGAAAGTCAAACTTTGTGTCTGGGTAATCAACCATGTGTGGAAATCATTTTAGATTTTTATTTATCGCTTAATACCATCTTCTGATAGATCCTGAAATAATCTGCAGCATGTCAGTGACCTCTAAAGTACAGCCAGAGTCACGGAGAGCTATTTTAAGCGACAAGAACAAGGAGTCCTGCAACAGCTGGTGTGGCACCCGCTGAGTCTCAACATCGCACAGTCAGTCTGGGATTACACGAAGAGACAAGCAGTTAAGACAGCCTAAAGTCACAGGAGAACTCTGGAAAGTTCTCCAAGATGTCTGGAAAAACCTGCCTGAAAGTTGGAAAAACTTGAAAAAGAATTGATGCCATTTGAAAAGGCAAAGAAAACCTTGATATTCTCTGGTGTAGCCACTTATAATAGCTCAAAAGCAATTTGAATCACTGAATCAGATATTAAGTTTTATTATGAAGACTCATCTGTTAGTCTCTGTTCTTAGCTTACTCCAAAACTTCTTCAAACTTAAAAGCCCTCAAACTTTTGATACTGATTAGATTTATTTTAGAGAAACAGGGTTCCAACCTATTTATATTTTTATAACCTATTAATATTAACATTTTCCAGTTTTTCACTTTTCTGTAACATCACATGGATAAATTATTGATTACAATGTGCACAACCTATGTAGGAGCCCCCTCTGCCTGCCCCTAATCTATCAACACATCAGATGACATGAGCTAGAAACCAAAACCACAAAGAATCCGCTCATAATAATTTACTTATTGTTCCTGTCTTTTGTTGCGGTGATCGTTTAGATATCGTGCTTCAGATTCTTACTGATCATTTCTGATAAGCAAACTAATAGATGACCAAGAATTCTTTGATTTTCTTTCACTTCACCTTATTGTACATGTCACCATGATCGCCTTCTAATCAGGCAACGTTAAACAAAAAACAAATGACGAAAAATTAATGCAATCAAGCTTTTATTAATGCATGGCATTTAGAAGAGGATTAGTCTTATTATGCCCTGAAATGAGAAATTCAAGTCACGCCTTTCTTTTGACTGTATAAAAAAATAAATAAATCACGCCACGTCTAAAATTTGCATTGCTCTCTATTTGAATACACGTTAAGACTTAAGCTGTGAAGCATATGGAGCTGTTAAATAACTGCAAAGCCCGCCCGAGTAGGTATTTTTAACTACCTGCTACCAGATCAGGCTTAAATTTGGCAGGAAGGACGGAAAATGTGATGGACATGAGACCGCTTGTACAAAAGGTAAGAGGCAATCTCATATGTCAAAACTTAATATTTAAGAAGCAATAAGCAGGACTCAAAAGTATGTTTCATATCAATGCTCTATTTAAAAAAAAAAAAAAAAAAAAAAAAGACTGAAACCAGTTCTTTATTTCACACCTGCCAGACAAAGAGGAAAAGCAGTCAGGTAGATGTAATGAAAGCCAAGACAGCTGATTTTTCCGCTCCTTTCTCCTTCAAGTGGCAGTTTTGGGTGTGTGCATAGTTTGTGTATTTCTGTCAGTGTATTTTATATTGGCTTGTCAGCGTGCGCATCAGCCTGCCTAAATCTGGGCCCTCACACACTGAGGTCTCATTCGTTTGTACCTTATTTGTACCCACTAAATGTGACATCTACCACCTGGCTACTGTCACCAGGTGATAAAATACCTTCCTCCAAAGATGGCAGTTGTCCTACTTTCCAGAAAAGACCACTTCTGGCCATTCAGCAGAGTTAATACCTGATCTGCACACCTCTCCATGTGGGAAAAAGCCCAGAGCTGTGGGCTTAAGCTTGCATGCATGCATGCATATTAATCAATATATCAAACTCTTTTCACCCCTGCCTGCTCTATAATCCTATTCCTAACCTTCTCAGAGTAATGGTTCCACCATGCAGGAGCCACCAGAGAATGTGGATGTGACATATTTTTGAAAAATCATCATTTATCTTTACATCTAAACTAAAGCAGACAAAAGGAAGCCAAATATGTCCTGATATTAATACCATGCATGCCCATAAGTTTCTTTCCTTAGAAGAAACAGAATAATTCCAAGACTGGTTTTAAAAGATTTTGAGCAGAAACAAAAATAGATATTTCTCTCTTTTACCTGAAAACTACTGTTAAAATATTCATGTGCAAGGTCCACAACTCCCAGCTGGAGCAGGCTACAGTGGGAAGCTTCCCGAGGAAAAAGACCAGACTGATGATCCATATGAGGGGAGATTAGACGGACTGAGCAAAGGATAACAAGAAAAGGACAAATGAGGTCAGTGTAAGAATTTAACAAGCATTTCCACACGAGAACCAACTATATACAGTACGTGTCTAAGTGCTCAGTGTGATAAATGTTTGTGTTAGCACATCGACATAATATGCAAAAACATCTTTGGGTTCTTGACTGTTGGTTGAACAAAACATGGATTCCGACAAACTGCAAAAACATTTTCACTTTCTTTGCCATTTCACATCCGATTAATCAATCGGAATAATCCTAAGACATCTGTAGTAAAATAATCTCAGCCTGCTTTATCCACATTTGACAGTATTTATTTGTCCTGCAGCTCCGTTAATCTGCTGCTTATTTTTTAAGACTAATCTTTTGGATCTTAAAATGTCAAAAGGGTGGAAAAAATGCCTTTTGCAGGCCTGAGCTGATGCGTTCAAAAGCTTCTTTTGTCATATCAGTCTAAAACATAAAGACATGCATTTTACTATCACATGGTTCAAGGAAAATACTGAGCCCTCATCCTTCAGGAGCTGAAACTGATGCATTTTGGGGATTTTGCAAGAAAGAACAAAGTATTTATAAGTGTGAAATAGCTGTCAGTTAAAATTTCAGTTGTTCAACTAATCAATTTATTGACTGCACCAACAAAAGCACCAACAATGGCATCAGAAAGTTGGATTAGCATCTCCCTTACATGATGAGTGTTATAATTGTAGTCAGTTTGTGATTTGAGGCTCTTTTTTTTTTTTAAATCTCTTTCACACCTGTGTAACAGAGTGTGCCGCAGCTTGTGTGAGAATGTGTACGTGTAAATGTGAAACTGCAAATTGCTGGAAAAAACATGTGTACTCTACCCTTCAAGCATCAACTGGAATTATAAAGCGCAGTGTGACCACATAGATGTATTTCCTGCATGACTAGGCAGACAGACTACAGTACAAGCTCAGACATTGGGTTGTGACTGATAGGTGACTTTTTTTCCCCCAAAAAAACCCCAGCAGCTGCAAAACGCTATGGATGGTTTTCTTGTTTTTTTTTTAAAGCGTGTGTTTTTTTCCTAGGTAGAACTTTTTTGCTGCCTTCAAAGTGTGACCTGAGCTTGCCATAACTGTCTGTGTTCTCTGACTTGAATCAGACCACCCAGAGAGATGGTATCTACTACTGTGCACAGACTGATCATAACACAAGCTGCATGCCAACAGCAGTAGCAGTGAGCCATATGTCCAATGATGGCCATACTTGGCCCTGTCAACAACTGCACCATGGGGCTGTGAGTATTAAAAATCAATCTACCTCCTCCTCTTCTTCTGGCTGCTCCCCTCAGGGGTCTCCACAGTAGATCATCTGCTTTCATCTCAGCATCCCCCTCTGTCACACCAACCCTCTGCATGTCCTCCTTTACCTACATACATGAATCTTCCTCTCCCCTGGCAGCTCAATCTTCAACATCCTTTGTCCAGTATATCCACCATCCCTCCTCTGTACATGTCCAAACCATCTCAGCCTTGCCTCTCTTACTTTGTCTCCAAACTGCTCAACCTGAGCCGTCCCCTCTGAAATACTCAGACAACTTTAATAAAACAAAACGTCAGTGAGATTCATTAGTAGATAAAAAGGACTGTGAAAGAACAATATTTGATTTACATACTGAAAGTGGGGCTATAATTTATCATTAGTGCACAGATGGAAGCTTTCTCTGGAAAGCCTCAGAATTTGTTTTAGTAGTTCTGCTTATTCAGCTATGATGGACCATGAACTCAGATTCAAGAAATATTGAAAGGAGGTTATTGGAGGCAGGCCGCCAATTGGTTCCGCTCAGATTATTTACCATCGCGTGATTTGTGGTGCACTATGTATAATTGTGAATTGCCTGCAGAAGCACAGAAAAGAGTGGGAGACCAAGAGAAAGAGCTGTCGTTCAAGCACTGAGATGTACGGACTTCCCAGCCAAAAAGCATGCTGTGAACAGACTCTCCCCACAGGCCCAAGGGGACACTCTTTCCTCAGACGCACAGTGAAGCCTATCTACCTCAGGTGGAGTTTGTGAACTGACTCCTGTATCCCAGAGAAATCTAACTTTGCGTGCAGCTAAGAGCCGAATCATTCCAGGAGAATACAAATGGAAGGGGGAAAGAGAGAAGCCATGAATTCAACTGGCAGAGAAATTGAGTATTGCTGCTGCTGAGATAAAGACGATAAAGCTGAGGGCTGGAAAAGGGACAGAAATAAGATAACAGAAAAAGAAGGAGCTGAAAGTAAAGTTTGAGCAAAGGTGTAAATTAATGTTTCAAGTCTCAACTTTGTAGAAACTCAGTATCATATTATTTATTTTTAAAGTGTATATCATTACCGCACCTCTGAGGAACTGGTGTCTGGACACGTCCTTCCGACTGAAGGCTGAAGGACGTTTCAGCAGCAGCGAGACGTGGCTCCATTACCCACACAGCAAGCGAAAGGACATGTATTGCAGCTATAATAGTACATTTAAGTCAGGAGAGGGCTATTTGTTAGTGAGGAAGAGCGAGGCTCAGCAGGCCCAACCCTGACGCCCATTCATCCTTTCCAATCATCAGCTCAGAAGGGAGCACTTCCAGTTCTACGCTTGTATGCTTACTAAGATGCTTGGCCTGTTAGCCAAGAGTGTTCAACTAAATATAAAGAAACAGACAGATTACCTCTGCCTGCAATCAAGATAACCTTTGTTTGTTTGGTTTTTTAATAATGGGTGTGGATGGGTGCTAATCTCTATGCACCTGTGTATGTGCTAATGTGTGCAGTTTGGCTCACACAAACCTACAGTCATCTGTGGTGAAGATGTTAAGCCAATAATTTACACAGATGTAGAGGTTCTTGAAGGAAAGAAATGAGGATGATAAATAATTGAATTTCCCCAGGGGGTGAATGGGGAGTCTTTTTTTTCCTCATTATTTATCATCTAATTGATTACTGCATGTAGGCTTTCTAACTTGTCCCACAATTAATGTGCTGCTTTTTATGTGCTTAATTAATGGCCAGTGCAGCTTCACGAAAAACACACAGTGAATTACATGTGAAATTGAAAGCCTGTGCCATGCTGCAGTGCTGGGGATGGCAAAGAGACATCCATCAGCTAAAATGAAATTCTGTGAGACAGACTTGGTCTTCTGGCCCAAATTGGACTATTTTTCAAGTTGTTGTCATTCTGCCTCTGTGGCAATATTGCAGCTCAAGTTTTCCTCTTGACCTAAAATCCTCTTTGAATCAACTTAGCTGTCAACAATCTTTGCAGTTTTGCTCTGGATTGTTTATTCCAAAACTGCAACCATCCTGTCCTCTGTTTGGGCTCCTCCTGGTGACACGTTGCTGAGGTTTCATGTGTGTGGGACATCATATTCGATGTGCCGCGCCTGCCATATTTGGTGAAGAGTTATTGTTTTGTATACAAATAAAACATGTACACACACAAGCACAAAGATGTACAAACTCTCACTGGCACACACATTTCTCTCTCTCCATCTCATGTTTAGAGACGATGCCACCTAAACCAAATTCCAGGGGGTCTTGTTTTGAATAAAAAGCATTTATGGCCTACACCGTCTGAATTCAAAATACCTTCTTGGCAGGATGAGCCAGAGTGTGTGTTCTAGGGCTTGAAAAACAAATACTATCAATTCTGAGCTCATTGTTTTCCATTTCTTTTCAGCCTCAGGAAGAACAATAGGCATGTCTTCTGGCAGAACTCAGTTTGGCTCTCGGCTTTCTTTTCTTTTTTTTTCCCTTTTTTTTTTAATACCTTAAAATTTGATCTACTGGCTTATATACATATTCACAGCTCCCTCTGAATTAATAAAAAAAAATTAAAGGACAAATGAAAACATTAAATGAAAGAAGACAACCCTCGCACTAAAGTTTCAGTATATATATATCATCTGCATGGATCACTAAGTCTCCAGAGCGACAAATCAGCCACCAGTCTCACCAGGCACAGATCTCCATTTCCAGGAAGATATTGATTAGGGTCAAAGCTACCAGGATCAATAGTTTCACTGTTAAAAGCCAGCTTGTTGACCCTTAAATAATGCTGCATAATGGACTGAGGCAGTAATGAAGCCTATCTTTCTTAATGCAGCTCTTTCTTTTTTTTCTTTTAGGGCTGAAAAACATCCAAAATGAAAGCTTACCTCACGTAAGAACAAAATTAAAACATTTTACTAGACATTTGTTTCTGTCTGCCATCGTTTAAAAAGTGTTTTCTGAAAACTTGGAAATGTTGTTGAAATATCTTCAGTTCCTTCTCAGGGGCACAGATAGACTCCTTTGCAGCTTTAATTGCTGATGGACAGAGAGAAAGCCCCTAGGCTGTGAGTTATGCAAAGGTTGAGTGAAAAGGCCTGAATACCACAAGGTTGACATCATTAAGAGTAGCCTAATGATCCCCTGGATTTGATTTGTTTGGACTGTGTCACAAACTAAAGAAAAAAACCCCACCAGCATCCAAATTTCATCATTCTCTGAACTGGGGTTCTGTTGAGGTTTGGGCTCATTTGGACCTGTGCCAAAGCCATCCAAGGCTGAATCCAATTACTCCAGCCAGAATGTTATGTATTGCTAAAAAAAGACTAATTGCAAAGCTTTTACAGGAAGAAAACTACCATAGTGGCTGTTGAAAAAGAGGGGACACATCAAGAAAAGAACCTTATGTTTTTTCTTGCAGCTTAGGAAAAAAACACAAACAAAAAAAAACAACATTATTCGCTTTCTTAATCATGTAATAATTCAAGCAGCCACAGAAATATACTCTATAAGCTCAGTCTGGCTGCAGGCCTGAAAAACAAGCTGCTAGCTTATTGTTGAGTGACAGATTTATTCAGTGAAAGAGTTATTATTAGCTGACTGTACACCACCCAAACAAATATTAAATAAGCTGCATGCTCTGTTGCATTTAACATTTCAACAAGCTAATGCAAGATATGTGAGCTGCTGGTTATGGGATGTTGTTCTTACCCAGTTTCTCTTAATTCCATAATAAAACTGAAAGGTGTAAGAGCACAGCTGAGCACAGTTATTTTAACTCTGCACAAATGGGATTAGATGTTTTCTACACAGAGCAGAATAGGGGTTTGGGATAGGGAGCTTTCCTTTTGCGGCTAAGCCTGCGGTGGGGACTACCGAGCACGGCAGGTTACTGTGCGATTATGATGATCCACTTTGATCTGAGGAAATGAAATTTCTTCCAAAACCACTTTTCAGCTCTTCAGAAAAAAGGAACAAACAGATAGAATGCACAAGGAGCCACACTGCTCATACACAGGCAGCAGAACACACGTGTATATGAAGATCATACAAGCACACAGGTGCAATTTCTGGCTCATCTGCTCTTTACTTATATATTTGCTGACTTCAGTGTTAAGACAGTTGCATTGCCATAATTATGAGCTAACATGCTCTGTGTAAATGGATTACAAAATATTCCTTAATTAGTAAATATTTTCAGAGTGAAATGGTCATTATGTTCAGTGAAACATTGACTTTGAAGTTCAATGAAAAGCCCTAAGTCCTGCCTTTGCCAAATCAATGTTGGACTCTTTAACTTTCTGGATGGAAGAGCTCTCATATCTGGAAATCTGGCGGAATTTATACCCCCCCCCCCCCAAAAGAAAAAAAATGTGATCAATCAGAGTTGAGACCAGGAAGCAGAGTTGCAGTCTTACATGCCTCTTTGCGGCTTCTCTCCCTCTGTCATCCCCCCTAAACCCCATCCCCATAGGGACCGTGTCTGCTCCCAGACCACCAAAAGCAAACCAAAACCCAGCAAGTCGATAAATACATAAGCATAAAAGTTCACAAAAGAAAGAACAATATAGTATCATTAACTGCACCAAACAGTAAAACAGTTAAATGTGGATTATTAAATATTAAGTCCCTATGAGTTAATGACTGAATAATTGATCAACACATTGATTTATTCTGCCTTACAGAATCCTCGAAGCACAGGCCGAGGAGGAGGAGTAGAAGCAATCTTCCACTCCAGCTTATTAATCAACCACAGACCCAGACAGAGTTTTAATTCATTTGAAAGCCTGACTCTTAGCCTTAAACAACCTAATGGGAAAACTCAGTTTTATTTGTTGTTATCTATCATCCACTTGGCCCTTACTCAGAGTTTCTGTCTTATTTCTCAGACTTTTTATATGATTTACTGCTTGGTTCAGATAAAATAATCATAATGGGTGCTTTTAACATCCATGTAGATGTTGAAAATGTCTCGTTTATTCTATTGATAGACTCAGTGGGCTTCTCTCAAAATGTAAATGAGCCCACCCACCACTTTAATCACACTCTGGATCTTGTTCTGACATATGGCATAGAAACTGAACATTTAACTATATTCCCTGAAAACCCTCTTTTGTCTACTAATTTCTTCATAATTTTTTAAATTTACAATAATGGCTTACACAGCAGTGGTGAATGAATATCATCACAGTAGAAGTCTTTCTAAAGGTGCTGTAACTAAGTTTAAGGATATAATTCGTCCACAATTATCTTTTTCAATGCCATGTGCCAACACAGTGCAGAGCAGTTACCTAAACTCTATTGCCACTGAGGTTGATTATCTCATCAGGAGTTTTACATCTTCACTGCGTATGACTCTAGATACTGTGTGTAAAAACAAACTGTATTTTTACCCAATCCATATACTGTATTCTCCTAAACAAAGGGAAGCATTAGTCTTTTACTTAAGCACCATACAGACATACTCGGCATCATCCACACAGCATATCCACTCCATCTGCAATTCCCACACCTGCACTGGCTAACCATATATCTCCCATTTCAGCCACACTTCATCTTCCCATTTTTCTTTGCCTCTCAGCATAGCTTATGTAAGAGGCAGCAAGCATGATGGGGGATGGGGTGAAAAAGGCACTGTACCCTTCAACTGGCAAGACACTATAACCATGTTTCTCCCTCAAGGATGGCTGAAAAGTGATCCTCTCAAAGCACATTTTAGTAAAAAATAAGCACTCGCTGGACTACTCAGGCTCAGATTTATTCAATTGGATTCCTGCATACAGTAAACAGTTTGGGGGGAGAGTTACCTGGCACATATTTATCTTTGCACAGCCTAACTCTGTGCAGTGGTATGCAGGGTCACAGCAGGGAGGCTGATGCGAATCTTGTTGCTGGCTGTTGCTGTGGGTGATAGGAGAGAACTGAAAGGAGCAGACAGACACAGACACAAAGGGCTGTGATTGACTGCTTAGGCTCAAAAACAGAACATTTTCCACAATCAGACTTGAGCAGCATGAATGCTGAACTTTTCTTTCAGATTCAGAGAAAAATTACTGCTTTGGTGCGTTTGAATGTTGTTTTTAAAGACGTCCAAGCGATATCAGAGCGTGCCAGAACTGAAATCCCATCAAGGCTCTGCTATATCAAATTCAAAATGAAGAGAGCAAATAATGTGAGATATCCTGCATGCAGCAAAGCAAAAAACAACTTCCCCAAGACAACTACAGTAGGTAACTGCATTGATGTGCTTCTATAAAGGATTAATTCAGATCATATTTGTGAATCAGGGACACACTTCAAAGCACATCTTCAATGCACCATGGGGCAGGTGGGTATGGCCTGGCCTCTGACATTTGGGAAATATTGTGGCCAGAAGCAAACACTGAAAATGCAGCATGGTTAGAAATGATGTCAAATAAGGACAAAACATCAGCAGAAGGTGTTGTGGGGACTGGCAGCCAGTCATGACTAAGCAAATTACCTCTTTTCTGTTCTTTTAAAGGTGGCTTTATATCACAGCACTCTGATGTCTCTCAGTGGGACAGCATCACTTGTAACTATCAAAATTAGATTAGCTGAAAGGGGAGGTTAGATGCTGTTCTATTGCAAAGTGAAATATTTCATGTTAAGGATGGGGCATACATTTACCAGTCCGTAGCATCCAGAGAAGAAAGCCTGCTCCGATAAAAATCTATACCGGATAAAACTGATTATTTCAGCAATAACACTGAATGGGGCCGTGCAACTGCTCCATTGCTGCAGCAACTATATTGTGCTCCAAGGTACGCAATGCTACACCTTGTAATGGGGTTATGGGATGTTATAGAAATTTGGACAGTGTGCAGAGTTTGATAGAAGGCACACTTTTCTGTCTTCATCCAAGAACACAGACTTTCATTAACAGGAAGAAAGTAGACCATGCTGGGGTTTTTTGTTTTTTTTAACCATTTAGTTTAAACATATTGTCATTTCTCTGATACATTAAGAATTTGTATTTGTGTTGCTATAAAAACATAATTCAAGTTATATTAATCCAGCCCCCCCGCGTCCCTGTAAAGGATAAGTGGAAGAGGATGGATGGATGGAAAAGGCAAACTGTCAGGACAGAGGGTTGTGTTATTGCATACATCTTGCCTCATACACCATGTTTGTTCACTGTAATTCACAGCTCTACATGAAGCACATATTGAGTAACATGGGTCCAAGTCACATTGGCCAGCATATCAACAACAGTTTAAGAGCTCTTCAGTAATTAGGCATGCAAGGGTTGTTCATGCTTGGAGGAGGGCTCTCAATTATGCCACAGAAAGTGGGCAGCACAAACACATAACCCAGTAATGCTTGAAAACAAAACAGCCCTGCTTTGCTCAACTCCAACTTCATGATAGTTAAGCTTACAGATTTTTACAATAAATAATTGGTGTTCCCATCAATTCAATTCAATTCAATTCAATTCAACTTTATTTGTATAGCGCCAATTCACAACAAACAGTCGCCTCAAGGCGC
>JAVDPK010002521.1:115395-130811 GCA_034780415.1 Cichlasoma orientale | reverse complement strand
CCCCCCCCCCCCAGCAGACTGAACGTGAACCCGGGCCGCTGCATTTCAGCCTTGCAGCATATGGTTGTCTGCTCACCCTGTGAGCTAAACTGGCACCTCATTACTTTCATTCCTCAGCAAAGCCATTCAAACTTCAAAGCTTCTGTACATGTTACCTCCTCTGTATTTAAAACACACAGAAACAGAAACACTTTATTATTATCATTCAGGAAGGAACCACTGGGCATCAGCAGCTACAGGGAACAGTTTATAAACCCACCAATGCTCAACCAAACCAGGCACTGCAGTACTGCTTCACCATCAAGAAAGCTAGCTGGAAAAACAACACGTAGCCCAAACAAGATGCATTGGGAGATACCAGAAGGTGCATTTCTGCTTCTTTAGTAGAGAGTAACTGGCTCTCCAGCATCCGTGACAGGCAGATTAGTCAGTCAAGTAAACTCACAGAGGAATTCGACATGAGGCTTTCAAAACTCACATGACCATAATATGATGCTAATCAATGTTATGCTCAATGCAGCTTACATGCCATACAGTTTACATCTGGTACTTCTTCAGCCCCTCATTATCAAATCAGCAAACGCAGGAGACGGTTGATTATAAGTGGGGAGGTTTTAATTTGAGTGTTTTCTTTTTATTTTATTCTGTGCTGAAAAATGTCTACAATCTTACTGTTTGATGAGAACTTATTTGGGTGTCAAAATGAGGCCTAGAATATCATGAAGTGCAGACATGCTAGACGTGTGCTGACATCCAGTGAAAAATATGTATAAACCAACCAGCTCCTTTGAAAAAAAGAAAAGAAAAGAAAAGAAAACGGTTCCATTTGGTCAGGATGAGTACACATCCAAATCCTTGTGTATTTGTTTTAGACAGACAGCATTTTTTCGGTTCAAAAAAACCCCACAACATGAAAATGCTTAAATGGCCCAAGATAATTTTATGCTTGCACAGCGGTGACACATGAATACACCCAAACACAGTGATGTGCACAAACGCTGTCACCCTCAGAGGCAGCCTGTTCATCATTCAAACTGCAGGCCTAGTGTGAGATAAAGGAAGCAGCAGATCTCACTAGAGTAGAGGGATAACAGACATCTATTAATCTTACCTCCTCCCCTGTCAGGTAGTACGCCGACAGCAACCCGCCGACGTAACGGATGTTCACCTCAAAAAGTGACGCCTCGCCGTTCTGTTGAACCAAGAGAGAGAGATCAAATTGTCAAACGTCATATTTAAGTCCTCAGTCAGGGGTAAATTAGCTGTATTTATGGGGGAAAATTAATACATTAAAGACATAATGAATTTTTGTTTTACTCCACGCATGGCCCCCCCCCCCCCCATTTAATAACTGGGCTATGTGGTAGGTTTATTGCCCTTTCAGATCTCTTTGGAGTAGTGTAGTCAGATGGGAAGATAAGATAAATATTTCACACAGCATGAAGTCTCTGGGTCATGTAAAAAATATTTATTACTTCCACATGTACAGATTAGCATTTCATGATGGTTTAATAGATGTTCAAATTCTGTAATGCATCCAGATACTTACTGGAAATAGCCTGAAAGTCTGAAGTGATGTGTGGACTATGAAGTGAGATTCATAGGTTTGCAAGCTACGTGGAGCTTAAAGTCAGAAGAGTTTTCCGTGCCACAAAAGCTGCTCTTTTTTTTCCTGGCTAAATCACCGTGGTAACTTATGCCAAACACATAATCCGGTAGCAGGTTATGGTTTAAAATCAGCCATGTTTTCTCTAATCCTTTTATTTACAGCACGTTTTAAGTTCTCTGCTGTGTGAATACATTTTATATGTGAAACTTTGTTAAGCTGTACCTTACTAACATCCTGAATGAAGCCCAGCTGCAGCACACACGGGCGCATCGCATCGTCGCCGGAATGTGCGTGTATTCATTTGAAAATTTTTTATGTATTGTTTTCTAATCTGCTGCTAAGTCTCTTTAACACTGCATGAATTGCAGCTACTGGAACACAGAACACACTCCAAGAACACCCATTCAATCATTAAAATTAATTTCACTTTGATCGAGCAACAACCTGCGATTTCCACGTTTTCTTTATTAAGCTATGGAACTGTAACCTTTAAACTGCATACATGTAAACATTAAAGTTTCAGAGCTCTAATGTGCAGCTGCCATTAGACATAAACAGCAGCACTGAGCGCACACTCAGTGTTAAAGTAGTTAGCTTAATTAAAATGCTTATTTTACTGCTCTTTGCATCAAATCCCAGATTAACAATTTTCTGCAGCATTAGTTTCTGCTCCTTTTTGCAACACTGTTGCATTTTACTGTTATATTTTTAATATTCTGTATTGATTTTTATCACCATTTTATAATCATTATTTAATAACATCTCTGATTTGAGTAGGAGGCACTCATTTGGTGCAGAAGAAGAGTCATATCATATGTAAATCTGCTTTTTTTGCACGAGTGTGCACAGAGCCTCAAGCAGAAATCCCACCTTAACGACCACTGTGTTATCTCCAACTGGGGTCTCAAGTTTTGTCAAGCCAGCTAACTCAATGAAAGCCTGGCTATATTGAACTCCCTCCATAGTATACCTCTGAAATGGTGGCCAGTTAGGTTTGGAGTTTCATAAAGCTGGTTTGCACACAAAAAGTCTTTGAGCCCTCTATTCACATACACAACAGATATTCATCATAAATTACAACTGTGGTTATATCTGTGGAGAAGAAAGAAAAAACATTTCTAATAAGCAATGCTGTTGCATGGTGTTGTTCAAGAGCACTGGGTTAACACAAGGCAAATGTGGTTGTGACCCACGGTGGTCTCATCTTCAATTCAGCAGCTGTGGCTCATCTTGAAAAATCTTTTACTTGATGTCCAATAAATGATTCATTTTCTTAGTTGTGTTCTGCTATTCAGGAAACTGATCCTGTCACTACTAATGCAGCTGATCTTTTTTTTAAATGCAGTGTGACTCATACAGTACTGTTTGTATACTTCGCAGGACAGAGGCGACAATGTCAAATACTTTTGTTCCCAATAAAGAGGCAATTCTCCCCCTTCAAACACCTGAATGCTTTAGCACACGCAAAACAGGAGTTAATAGTGTTTTGTTTTGTTGTCGTTGCCATTTTCAGACTTGGATCTGATTCATTAGTTAGTAATGATCTGTAATATATAAGCATTTAAATACTTGGTGGATAAGAGGACTGAAAGGAATTACCTGCAAATACACAGAATGCACCGTATTTATTAGTAGAAGCAATCGCATTATTTGATAGTAGGTAAATATTCTAAAATAAATATAAAATGTATCAGCAAACTGTAACTAACCTAAACCATGATAAATAAGTCAGGCCAAAATATAGTGGAAAAGAAATGGATGCATCAATTGCAGACACGACCTGTAGGAGGCAGTGTACTGATGTCCTGCGCTATTGTTGGCCCAAATGTGAAAACACATGCAAGTCTTGAACTTACCATAGATCAGGCAACGCCATATTATCTGTATTAGATTATCAGTCTGTCAATGTATGCAATAAGTGACTAAAGCCTATTGCCTCACAAGTCAGCTACACAGCCACTACCAGTCCCCATGGATTGGTTGCAGTGACTTGGTTTAATTAGCAGTGCAGGAGCTGGGACTGTGTTACCAAGCCTTCACTCCCTACAACCACGACACAGGCACAGAAGTAAGTCTTGTCACTCGGCAGCCATCTTGGCGACGCCTCCAAGCAGTAAAACTCATGAACATCCACTATACTCATATCAGTCCATTAAAATAATTGTCTCATGTTTTCCAGTGCGGCTGTTTGGGGAAATGGGACAGGGTGACTCATTTCTACGCTACGTAAGCTATGTTCTTCCATAATGTCTCTGGCTCTGCCACCAATACCGTGATGCTTCAACTTCACTTCTGGGGAGCTTTCATGTCGCCCATCTTTATACAGTCTATTATAAAACTCTGAATGACCAAAGCTCTACAGACGATTTTTAAAAACACTGAAATTACAAAACATTCAAGACTCAATTCTATAGTTTTAGAAAATAGAACTACAAAAAAAAAAAATTACAGCACTTTAAAGTGATTTTGAAATGGCGTTATTTACACAAAGGCAGTTTTACACTGAATCCCCATGGAAACAGCAAATGTGGTTGCTAAGCGATGATGTGACAAAACTACAAAACCTCCTTTGACGGATTGATTAACCTTCTTATTCCTCATTAGTGAAATCAGTTGTATTTACAACATTTTGACAGCATCAAACAGGGTCAATGAAAGTTAATTAAATAGTCAAAAAAATTAATATTAGCACATTCTTATGACCGTTAGACTTCATTTTAAACATTTAATTAACTCATAATTGTACTCTTTGTTTCGTGTTTGTCAGTTTGAGTAATTAATAAAGTGCTGTGGTACTTTTAAAATAATTCAGAATCCATCCCAGTCATTTTTGCACACAGGTTCTGAGTGTGTGAAAGGAAAGCTCTTGAACTGCAAGGCTCCTGTGCCCTTCCTTCCTCGCTCTTGGTTGTAATGGAGTTTTTCTCTCCAAAGAAATCAACGAGTAGAGCCAGGGCAGCCTCAAAAAGTGAGGCTAGAAAGTCAAAGCCATGCAATCATGTTCCCCGGTGTTTTGTTTCCTCTTTTGTCTGAGAGTCTCTTACAACCGCAAGGCAGTATTGATTAGTGGGGAGCAAGTTTACTGGTTCAAGCTGGATTTTATTCAAGAATCTCTGCTGTAATATTTTGAAATGCATTCAGTTTCTCCTCTTATTTTTTTTTATTTTTTTTTATTTATATTTTGGTGATTTGGAGTCTCAAACTTTGAATTCTAATCTTTTTAATTTTTTTTTTTTTTTTTTTTTTTTTTACTAGACAGATATTTATACTGTGAAATCTCAACTGCTAGCATAACCACTCCAGAAAGGAAAATGGTGAACATGATTTGGCTCTGTTGTTGTCCAGATGGACTTTGTGGTGTGGAAATGTGCTGTGCGATGACTTCATGGAGTGGAGTAAAGTATGCGGTTCCTATCCTGTTGTAATTTTTCTCAGCTTTTATTAGCAACCAGCCTCGTTCTGGTTTTCTGTGGAAAAGTAAAATCTTAGCAGAATATCAAACAAACAAAGCAAACAAAACTGCATTTTCTGTTCAACAATCCTTGCTCAACACTACTGTTTGCTTTTAATATACAGCGGGGCTCTTGGTTGAAATTGCCTCAATTTTTTTCTGCAGGTGTGGAGATACAAATGAATATCTGCATCCACACCCCACTTTTATCTACTGCTGATAACTTATCACAGAATAAAATTAATCAAATTGGTTTGCATTTTTAGTTTTTTTGGCTTTTTACATTTTTAGAAAAAAAAATAATGTTCTTATGCATCACTTGTTAAAAAAAAAAAAAAAAAATTAAAAAAATACTGAGGAGAGAGCTTGTTGCTATGTTGCAATTTCAAAGTTAAATATGCTTGTTATATTTCCTTTTCTAAATGAAATATGAAATAGAGGTAGTGCTCAGTATGTCACTATAATTATTGCCTGGTGTGCTAGCTGAAGGTTAAAGCAGAATGGTACTCATTGACTTGGAGACCTATTGAGAAGGAAATTGCTAACTTGAGCGTGTCTGATAAGGAAACTGCAATTCGGTGGCAGAAAGGGCAATTTGCTAGGTTTGAGATAAAGAGTCAGTTTGATCCGTACAATGTTTTTATTTGTCTCTAAAGAATCTCCTCTTTAACATATTTGTATACCTTATCGCGTTAAGGAATAGTTCCACAGCTTGGGAAATGTGTTTTCTGGCTTTCTTGCTTTTACAGTCTGCTGAGAAGGTGTTTGAAATTGTTTTTACAGTAAATGTGAAGCTGCGGCCGAGCTTAGTTTATTTTACACTTGGACTCATGTTTGGATTAAACAAACCTGACACTGTGGTACTTACGGATCTTTAGACATGCTGGTTGACAGATTTGCTGTCCTTTGAAAAAGCCAACTGAGCTGTTTCCTGTCTTTGTGAAATCAAACTCAGCATTTGCAGGCTCCAGATTTACATTTACTCTACAAACATAAAAACGGTATCAAGATTCTTGTGTAACTCTTAAGGACTATGTAAAAGATAGCTGTTACCTCCAGCCCTAAAAACTAAAGCCAATGTGGAAATAAACCATTCTTCCTTATAGCCAGCAGGGGGCAATCCTTCAGATTTTATGCAAGCCTGAGAAAATGACTCTTCTTTCGTAAGACCTGTACGAAAACCTCGATGGTCTCAATTTCTGGTTTGAAATATTAATGCAACATGATGTAAATCCCTACCATCAGACACATGAACCCACTTTCTCAATTAGTTTCTGAACACCTCGCATTCTACATTGGATTTACAATTATACCAAACTTCAAAAATGTCAGTGTCAATTTATTCTCTCGTAACTCTTCACAAGAGAGGAAAATTTGACACAAATACTGCTTGGGTTTTTGTTTATGTTACTTGTTGCTTTAAAAAAGAAAAAGAAACGCTGGTTCTGATTCTATAACACCGCGGTGCTGGCTCCATCTGAAAACTCAGCACACATTTGACATTTTCGGAGACGAAGCACCAGTGCCTCTGGCAGGACAGCTGAGCTATCTTGCCAACCCTGAAATGAGTGGCCCATTCAGTAATGGCACTACAATGGCAGTGATTAGGAATGGAGTGTCTATTTATCACCAGTGATTGGGGCTCTCAGCAAGACCAGCAGAAGGTACAGTGAGAGAGGACATGCAGTGCTGACAAAGGTTTTGCCAATCAGACTTTAGGTCCTAGAACAGACTCAATACATCACTCAGCAAGCCTCCGTTCACACCAATTTGAAGATATGAAGCGCATTTACATAAAAAACAAGCCTGTAAGCAATTTTTCTACTCGAATGGCTTCCTGATTTCTGCATTTGAATCGGATGTATTTTTCAGGAACAACCACCTGCGAGCACAGTGTCTTATTGCAAACGGGGCAACCTAACCTTCAGATTTACCTCTCCATTAAATAAAGTTAAAAGGCAAACCCTAAAGCCCCGAGAACACACACTAAAAAGGAAAGCTCACACACTGACAAATCAATTCAATCATCACAGAGCAAGCAAGACAAGAAGAAAGAAGATTTAAAACGATGTCTTCTGAAAGGTCGCTTTCGGATGATTAAATATTAAATTTATACAATTATTGTACAATTTGATAGCAGTGCAGCTGATTGGATTTGACTGAGACTGAGTGTAAAAATGGTTCGATCATAAACAATAGTTTACAATTGGCATATGAACACTGACAGATTTTGCTTGCTATAACATTCCCCTGGTTCTTACTAGCCAGTCTAATATCCCCCTCTAATTTACCTTTAATATGACTTTTCATAGCTGTATTTTTTGAATCATGAACACGTTTTGTTTACCAACACAAAGCACAATTTTTTTTCAATATGAAAAACTCTGCTTATATATTTTGAGCCTTTACTGGCTTTTTAATTGTAGGTTTTTCATTGTGTCCACATGAAAAGTAGATTGATAATGAATGCAAGTAAGGCAAAGTAAGATTCCTTATTAAATTACACAATTATTAGCTAATAAAAGCTATGAGGACTGTGCACTTGGCTTTTAATTGGATAAACACACCAGATGATGGAGGGAAACTGAATTATTGAAATATCCTCATTTCTTTGCACAATTCTAATAAAGTTCTGAGCAAACACTGAAAGACTAAAATCCACTAATTCCTGTATCAGTAACTAATTAAGTTTTTCAATATTAAACATATATTTATCTGACTAAACATTCCTGTGTCAAATCTGAATGTGACCAAGGTGTTGTCTGTTTTAGCCTTTTTAAAAACAGAGCATGTTAAATTATTGTTATATTATTTCCTGTTTGTTAATCATGATCTATCCTCCCTCAACTCTCTCCTTACCCAAATGAGGGAGACGGGTTCTGCTATGTTTGCATAAAGGGAATCATTGGGTTTGTCTTTATATATTGCGGCTCAGATGACTTATCTTAATATTTGGAACAACATTAATAAAACTGTATCAACCAATGAAGCAGTAGATGAATCGTGATTAAAAAAAAAGAATAGGGGATTCTCACATCTAACCCAAAAGAAGAATCTTTTATGACTAAGACACTAAAAGCATCGGCATAAAGCTCAATTTAAATGTGCCGCTGGTCCTGGAGGCACGTTAATACGCGGTGCAGCAAGCATAAAAGCTCTCCTGCAGGCATGACAAGGAAATCTGGATAAGTGGATGACACCTGTTTTTTGTTGTTGTCTTTGGGTTTTTTTCCCCCTCTTCCTTGTCTCTCTTTATGGTGCTCAAGTTGAGGACCTAATTAGGAGTCAACACAAGGCTGTCAGGGAAAAACACAGAAGTTTTCATCACCATTGCCATAAAGCAGAAAGCTTGTCTGCATTTCATCTTTTAGTTCTTCCCAACCTGCCGCAGTGAGAGACTTTTTTCACTGCTTATCAGTGAAAACAAATGTGCACTGCAGCTTTAAAGTACCATTAACGCGCTGCTTCCTTAAGCAAAATCTACTATTAGATTTTCATTATATGAGCCGATCAGCCACAACATTAAAACAACTGACAGATGAAGTAAACAACATCGATCATCTTGCATTGTTCCATAAGAAACCCCAGGTACTGATATTCATGTATAATTTGTCATATACCATGCAATATCTGCAAACTGTGTGGCTGAAAAATGGCCCTACCAAAAAGTTCCAGTTCCTCAAATGACCACTTGTGGTGGGTCCAACAGAAATTCATCTTAAAATACCAACTTTGGAACAGTAATAAATTGTTTTGGTACAAAAACAAATGAAGAATCTGACCTCAGTAGCTAATTTCCATCTTTGTGACAACTTTGAAGGTTTTTTTTTAACATAACTTATTAGTTTTAATTGCATTAAGGTTAAAGTAATACATTATGAGGGAAATGGCCTATTTGAGTGATAAGTGAGTGCCATTCTGCCTTGTTCAGTGTTCAGTTGTACAAACAAAAAGCCAATATAATGCTAATATAATAAACTAAAGATACAGTTACAATATGGCTACTTGGGGCTTAAAAAGTAATCTGCAAACCAAGGGAAGACCTCGCAGTGGCTTCATCCATCTCTTACATTCAGTGAATGGTATCATCCACCTAAAGACTGTTGCAATACAACTGACCCTTCCCTGCCATGCCTGCCCGCCAACATCCCTACCTGAGTCCAGAGGTGTTCTGGCTGCATGAGGGGTGCCCACACAATTTTGTGCAGGTGGTTATAATGATGGATGATCAGTGTGTGTGCCTCGTTCTCCTCACCTTGCGATAAAGAATAAACAAGCAGCTGCTTTTAACAAGGCTTTAAGTATTTCAAACGTGTACTACTGGAAGAAAAATGATTCTGCCTAATGTAGTTGCTTTGGAGGAGGAGCCGTCAAAGCAATTGCATTGCCGTCATTGCTGTCAAACCCTGTAGTAGTTCTGCTACACTGGCCCCATGCAATGTTGCTGATGGTATTCTCTCTTCTCTGTTGATGAGTATTCAACAGTCAAAGCAAAGATTGCTGTCCTACTTAGCCCAGATTTGCTTGGGACATGAGCCTGATTGGCATAGCCACTGTGCTGCTGTGTGCCAAGGAGCTGACTAGACTGTTGCCCAGTGGTGTGTCCTGCTCAGACGCTAATGTAATAATTTACTGCTAATAAAGAGGCATCATTGTCACTGGGCAAATGACTGTTAGCATTGCCGCCATCCAGGTTTTGACTGACTACTACATTTCAAAGCCAAATCGGGCTGATGTGACAGGAAAAAAAAAAAGACCTGATAAGCCAAGGATAAAAAGAGATGATTGCCTCTCCTACCAGAGCTGGTGATTCACACTTACTGGCTGAGATTTAACTTAACGTTGCTAATTAAAATGAAGAAATCATGAAAGCGCCCAGTCTCTCTCGGTCTAGCATATTGCTAAAGCTGCTGCCTCTGCTAAAAGACTGCTCGTTTCCAACGAGCTACTTTCAGGACAGCGAGCTGTGCCTGCCTTTTCCTTTTCTTTTTTTTTTATTGTACAGTAATTATAGTCTTGATCAGTGTCCAAGCTGTGAGAGCAGTCTACAACATTAGCGTTAATGACCGCTACCCTGTGGAGCATGCTAAACAGCTTTCTGTGACGTAAAGGGAGCACTTTAACTTCGAGCCAATAAAGAAACATCACAAAAAAATGAGCCCACACAGCTCAATACACAGGTGGGTGAAATCAACATTAAAGAGTGACTGTGCATCGAATACTACAGTGTATTGACATATTACATAATTCTGTTTATGAAAATTTGCTTTTTCACAGTAACTGTTGTTACAAGAGGCTTATGTAATGATTTCAGTGATTTTGTTTTTAAAATACACAATATTCCTTACAGTAGACGAGCATATTCCAAGAGACTGACATTCCCATTTCTCACTGTTCAGTGAAACCACACTAATGACATATAAAAGAAGTGATTACACCAATTAACAAGGGCTTATGCAGCACTGAGTAAGACGATCCTTGAAACCGTTGCGGAACAAGCACAGGATCAGTTTTTCTTTTTTTTCTGGAGACTTTGTTACGTTGTAACAATATTAAATGAAAAGTGACTTTTTCTCATTTTTTTAAACTGAATTTTAACTGACAGATGTTAGACAGTTATGGTTATCAGCTGTAATACGTCAACTTAGTCTCTTTTCGCTTGACTGCTGTACTCTTGTTGCGCTCCCATCACGCATTTGTACAAACTTGGGGTACTCTCAGTAAATAATTAATCCCATTTCAGACCAATAAACTGTGATTAAATAGTCGGAGAAGATTGCTGGTTAATGGTCCAAATCTCATCAAGTATGTTTACATTTCATGTCTTTGATACATTTTTCTTGAACCCACTAATTAATCCACATCCAGCCTCCCCTTGAACATCACGTGTACACACAAAAGAGAGGATGCACCCATATCATAAAGCATCTCCACTAAATGTTTTAACTTGTAAATCAACAGCCTGGTGAATAATTCATCAAATACTGTCACGGCGATAAATTATAGCCAAACAACAACCCAGCCCATCACCCCACCATCAGAGAATATTGGTCTCTCTGCATCTGTCTATTTTCAGAGCTCATCTCTGTCTTTCGATGCTCTCTCCCCACACAAATGCACACGCACACACAAAACCATTGCGAGCAGTGTTGTGTGCACAGGTCTCTGCTCTTTTCTGGGGGTTGCAGTAGCTCCCCCACAGAGTCTTCTATGATAATGCTTAGGTCTCATGGGACTTTGCTCTACTCTCTCTCTACTGTTATTATTCACCCCGCTGCAGTCCATCTTCCTTCCTCCTGACTCTGTGTCTAACTGTCTGCCTCTGTCTCTCATCATATACCTCCCACTGTATTTGGCCTTGCTGACTGAGCCACATCCTTCATTGTTTCCTCAGCGGCTGCTTACTCCCAAACTGCCAAGAAAAAAAAAAAAAAAGAAGCTATTTGAGCTGCTTAATGCTTCACTGTATTCATGCTGATATATTAAACATCCAATTATGCAGATGAGGTCATTAACTGAACTAATTAATGCACCAAATATAAAAGTTTTCAGTATACTGGTCTTCATATAATTTTAGTAGTATGAAAATTAAATTAAAGCTAAAGTCCAGTGACTTCATGAAGATGCTTCCAAGGAACTGGTTTTTTTTCTAAATGTTTTTATGAATTATTTATGAAGATGCCACCTTTATACTGCTTTCCTCCTGGTTTAGCTCTCTAACCTCTGAAATATCTCCCTCTTAAGCAAATATGTGCATTGCTGTGATCACCAGCTTGTTGTCCACTCTGTCCACCTGCAGTGTGGTGTTGTGTAGGTGGTGTACAGCAAGTTTATTACTGCTTTTAAGCTGAAAACAGCTGCTGCCCCTGTGGCTGTAGACTGTAGCGATGACAGAACTGAGGTAAACTGCAATGCTAACCAATTTTTTGTGAGTTTGTCACCATTAGATCCATTATGGTGAGACATTGTGGTGCAACTTCTTCACATTTAGAAAAAACATAGCAACATGTGAAACTATTCAATACTATTTTTGAATAATGTCTAAATGTAAATCAAAGCTTCTGAAGCCAAGCCAACCCTTTCCTCTCTGTAGTAACCAGAATTGAGTGTTTGCCTGTGCCAAATGGCTCCACATGGACAATGCGCATGAATGATACAAAATATGCTGGTAAATATGTGTAATGAAGAACTACCCACGCAAAAATGTCCTTTGCCCTGCACATCCTGGGACAGAATATCAGCTCGGCTTGACCTCAGCTTAGGGGCACGGCGTCTTCACTGAACCGCCTCTCGGCATGGTAAATGACACCGTTATTTCCTCAGACGCCTTCATGACTAGGAGCAAGTTGTGTTTCGTTTAGTCCAGACAGGAGGTCAGTCGGGGTCAAAAAACAGCTCTCTGGAGGTAAACAACAACCTTGCTCCAGGTCTCCTCATTACCAACTAATGTCACTTTTTCTCGCTCTCAAATGTGCGCGCACATTTGGAAAACAACTCATTAACAACTGATTAAAAACAGGCTAGTTTACAATGAGATAAAATATATATATATGGTGGGGAACACTGAATGTGTGCCTCAACAATGTGATGACATCTCCAAGTTAAAAGCTGCCATCATGAAAATACATAAAATCTTCAGAATGTGCTTAAAATATTTTAGAATAACAACCTATACAAGCGCTCTATATTTGCCGGAGGCATTTTCAAAGTTGAACTCAGTCAATGACTTTTTCTCTGGCAACAACAGTTACCAATACATTTCTCTCGGTTTCAGTCTGTGCTGCGCATGTGTACTGGGGCTCAGCAGACCCACTGCATTGTTCAGTACTTGGTGAGACGCTGCTGGCAATCTCTGAAATGATTTGATGAAGTTGCTCACCCTTTTCCACTCTCTCACCAAACTTTCTCTCCTCTGTGGAAGGAGTGCGTCCCACCGTGAGA
This sequence comes from Cichlasoma orientale, assembly GCA_034780415.1. Classification (NCBI taxonomy): domain Eukaryota; kingdom Metazoa; phylum Chordata; class Actinopteri; order Cichliformes; family Cichlidae; genus Cichlasoma; species Cichlasoma orientale. Next base: position 117,810 of record JAVDPK010002521.1, on the reverse strand, counting down.
GTCTGAAGGCGAACTGCGTATCTGGACTGGCAGCACAAACTCTTTCTGGCCTCTGGACCAAGCGTTCCTTTGAGGTTCAAAAGATTAACACTAACAACAATGTGCAATGTATCTGCACTCATTCTACCAAAAAGTCAATTACATCTGGATTATAACAGCGCTGATATAAATACACTTCAGTTATTTTCTGTGCTCTGTGCTTTATGCTGCTGCAAATTTGATTTGGATGTAATGAAAGTGAGACCTCAAGCTAATGCCGATATCGTGAGCTGACAGAAAAGACTTTAGGGAGACTTGAGGAATTGTTTTTTTTTCCCCTCCTGCGATGTTTTGGAGTGAAGCATGCTTGTTCAACTTCCACCAGAGTTTGAAGAAAATGCTCATTGCTTCACTGCTACCGAAAAAGCTCCTACTGGGCTCACAGCGAGCAACCGCAAAACTAAACAAGGGCAGGATGAAAACCCCAAAACAAACAAGACTAAGGCTCTGCTCGGATTGTCCATGTGTTCACGCACTCACCCACCCACCCACTATTTAGTGCTTGCCACAACGAAGACTAACTAGAGAACAATGGCAGATGATACGTTTGATACATTTCTGACACTATTTGGATATAAAAACTGCTGCATTATTGATTATTAGCTATTCATAATTATCTCTGTTACATCAACTAACAGCAGGACACCTGAAGCAAATGTAAGGGCACTGACACCACAGTGCTGCTGTCTGTGAATAAGTACACATCTCTCTCTGCAACATGGAGATGAAAATTTACAACACAAGTCTGTGTACACATAACCATTAACAACATAATTTGATTTAACCATATTCACCTGCACAAACGTAATGAGAACCACAGCAGTTACTGAGCTAAAATGTGCCATTTTTATATAAATTGTAAAATATGAAATGTAGTAGCAGATTGCATGCAAATATTTCCCATATCATTGTCATATTTACAGTTAAGATTAACCATAACAATCTTCAGTATTTTCTTTTTTTAAATTCTCTCTTCAGAGCACGTGAAGAGACGAGCCAGCAGGGCACACCTGAGTATCATGCTCACCATGCACTCTTAACGGGTCGGGGGGGTCCAGTGTATGCATGTGACTGTCAACATCTCCACCTGCCTTCAAAAATAATAACACTTAATTGCAATTTAGTGACACTTGGCTTCCACATGCCAACATCTGCGCTACTGAATAGTTCAGGGATGGAGAAACGCAGCACGTGCAACAACATAAAAAACACAGCTCATTACGCCAGTCTCTACCAATAACACCCATGAGATTTCACACTAACTTGATCTGAGATGTGGAATCATAGGCCTGAGTGTGCATATTATCCAGTTATTTTGCCATCCTTGTGGGGCTCTGGAGATTCGTCAGTGTGGTAAATAAGAAGTTATTGCCAGTGGATGTTTCTAGTTATCCTAAAGAGAGTTCGTGGCAATCATCAGCAAAATCACAGGGGGAACGTTCAATCTGTACGCAGCAGCAGCAGCAATCACAAAAGACGGAGTTTTACTGAGAAGATGTGCACACTTCAGCTTCTGTACAGGATCATTAATATGACAGCACTTCCACTTATATACAGCTCTTCTGCCTAAATGAGGATTGAAACATTAAAGTACCTACTTCTGACTTTTTGTGCTAAAACAGACTTTTCAAAATCTTCTTCCAGCTTAGAAAGCAAAAGCTCTTAATCTGTAGACTCTATAAACAGTGCTTAGCAAATTTATTAGACCATCTGTCATAAAAACAATAAAACACAAATATTGCAGAAATCTGCCAAAAACTAACTTCACATTTTTATACCTAAATTTGAGTTGGCACACTGGACTTCGCTGGGAAGTCAGAAATTAATCAAATGTAACATTCGACCACTAAAACTATTTTTTCTGTTCAGGAATGTAAGTAAATAACTGTAAATTTGGCATCTTAATTAAAAAAATAATAATGTGCTTTGATATTTTTTTCAGCCTTTTTTTTATAAAACTAAATTTGAACATTAATCAATAACAAAAGAAAAAGGGGGGAAAAAAACCTTTAAAACATTAAAAATGTCATTTTGATTAAAGGGCTCGCACATATGGTGGACTTACCTTTACAGAAACATAAAAAATGATTTTAGTAATTACCAGCTGTGGCATAAATCTTGCATTGGTTGGTTATCTAATAAAAAAGCACGGCATAAATAAAGGGAATACTTGTCGTCATTTCTTTTATCCCCTCGTTTTCTCGTGTACAAATTAAAACGTCAATGAACCCCAAACACTGAATCATCTTGTCACCTGTGACGATGCATTTAATCTTTGTTTTGTTCCTCCACCCCTCTTAAAAAGAGAGAGAGAGAGAGAGAGAGAGAGAGAGAGAGAGAGAGAGAGAGAGAGAGAGAGAGAGAGAGAGAGAGAGA
>JAVDPK010002521.1:90159-102058 GCA_034780415.1 Cichlasoma orientale | reverse complement strand
TGTGTATGTGTATTGCTTGGAAGGACCCAATCCTTAAGGGTGTGATAAACAAGTATGAGCGTGTGTGTTTTGGGAGGTACCTCGTCCTCAAGGGTGTGATAAACAAGTATGAGCGTGTGTGTGTGTGTGTGTGTGTTTTGTGTGTGTGTGTTTTGGGAGGACCTCGTCCTCAAGGGTGTGTGTGTGTGTGTGTGTGTGTGTGTGTATTTTAGGGGTGAAAAAAGGTCACCTTTGAGCGATGTGTTTCATGTGTCTTTGAAGAGGTGCTTGAGTAAAATATGGCCTCCTGCCTTTGATGTACTCAAAAACAAACAAAAAAAATTGTTTATGTATGTTTATCCACCTGGCTGTTTTCACAGCCAAAGATACACATGCAGCTTTGCTGAGGAGTCATTTCATTAGTGAGCAGAAAAGGAGAAAAACCTGGAGCAAAAATGTAGAGGCATTTCAGTGCAGAAGAAGCTCTAGAAATGGTCATGCATCTGCCAGCGAGCTGCAGGACTCATCTGAAGAAGACACAAGCTTTGAGGGGGAGTCTGACACAGAATGCTCCCTGGAGTCCTCCACCTATGTGAGTCCCTCTGACCCATCCTCTGAAAGTGGAGGGGACACTGAGGATCCTACCCACGCTAACAGGGAGTGGACAGAGAAGAATGGGAAAGTCTGGTGTCCATCTCGTGCCGAGATGCTGCACTACATTCAGGCACCCACCGGCATGATGCCACAGCCTCTAAGATATGCCACACGATATGGCAGCCTTTTCTGACCTCCTCCTCCTCTCCTGACATGATGATGCTGAATTTGAAAAATGACAGACCTACACGGGAGGCGCTCAGTGTCAGGATGGAGTGATGTGGATGCCCAAGAGATTCGAGCATACATGGGACTTCTCATCCTGGCAGGTGGGTACTGGTTCAAAAGGGAATCTACCCGCAAGCATGTGGGCTCATTTCCAGCAGCAGACCTGAACTAAAGTTAGCACATGTACACACACACACATGTACACACACACACACAGGCCAGAATTATGCGTCGGGTCTTTGCGGGGCTTATGCCATAACTGGAAATCCCTCTGAATCCGATGCACTAACCTATGGCATAACCTGACGTGCACCTCCTGAAAAATCTAACTACACGTCAGGTCAATGCAGCCCGCAACGATTCTGACTGGCCCGTTCAGCACCGCAGATTCCTCCTGTGCACTTTGTGCTACTTTTTCCCTCCAGCTTGTGAATTTATCAGTAAGACAGCAACAATTATGGTCTCGATATAAGGAATAATATTCACAGCATTAATATACGGACTCACAAATGTCAGCAAATTCCTGGAGGGAGATTGCTGAAACTATTGGAATGGATGCGAGGGAATGAACAAAGAAGTGGAAAAAATAGAGGGACAAATATGTTCATACCCGATAAAAGCTGACCACAAACAGCGAGGACCCAGGAGGGGAAAAAAGTCCCAGCATTTTGTGTGTTTCTGTCAGATAGCACCACAGGACACAATCACGGGGTAATTACACACACAGGGCACCTTGCACCGGCATAAATGCCGGCAACGACGTCAGCCACTTCTGTGGGTTATTTCATAGACTCCGCAAAGACCCGACGCAGAAGCATCATTCTGGCCTCACTCTTGGGGCATTTTTGGCCACGAAGGTGTCCAGAGGGCGTATCTGGCACTAAATAACAATTACTGATGCAACAATAGCACACGGGTTAAGATTACAGCGCTAATAAAGGTACAGTCAAGCAAATCTACTAGAATAAGTTTACATTTTACAACTTGTAAGTATTAATCCAACTTCATTTTGACCTCTACTGACTTTACAGGATCTCCTTCACATGTCTCTGAAAAATCTAGATGCCCCTTATGTAAAATGTGTACTGCTTGTATTCAACATTATTATCATCATTATTTTCAGCATATGTTTGTAGATGTGCCGCCAAACCTCAAAATTATTTGAGGACAAGCCGTGCCCCTATCAGTGGGAATGGTCTTCTGCAGCTGCGCCTAAAAGGTCCTTACTTCCAGATCTTATTCTGTTTGGGATAAGATGACAGTCAGGAAACTTAATCCTCCCGATTAACATTTTAAACAGTATGCCACCATTCACTTCACAGAACAAAGGTGCATACACAGGCCTTGTTAACCATGTTCAGTTGAATTCTCATTTGCAGCTAAGACACAATTTGCTCACTTTACACTGGACTAATTGTGCCTGCAACATGGTTCACACCCCCTAACCAATCTCTAAAAAGATCAAGTCTCAAGTAATACTACAAACATCAAATGCAGTTGGTAAAAGTTCACTGATTTCTGAGTTTTGGTGCCGCAAACCACCAATAATGTGGTGTTTATTTGCTTTTTATTTCCTTTAGCCAAGAATACGACACGTTTAAAGAGAACCTAGAAGAGCAGGTGACAGCTGCAGAGGCAGAGCCGTTTGGAGAAGTCTATTTACCGAGATACACTGTTTAAATCATAAGGCTAAGGAAAGCTGACCCCGCATCAGGAAATATGCACAGTGTGTTGTGAGCGAGACATTGATGTAGCACCCACATCTAAACAAGTGCACTGGAAAATGAAGAATGGAGATGGAAGGCTCAGAAAAATCAGCCCAGCTCTTAGCGAAGTGGCAAAAAAAGAAATAAATAAACAGACAGAAGAGACAAGACTAATGACCTGCTGTTATGAACTCACCCTGTGTGTAGATACAGAATAATGCATAGTAAAACCCTCTTTAACTTAATTCAATTGAATAGCAGAATTATACCTTCAAGAATTAAATCACCATCCCTGCTTTTTGTTCTACTTTTAATCACGAGTTTTCACTTTTATTAAATAATCTTCATTAGCAAAAGTTTCACAAATCTGTAGCCATCAATAATCATAAAATAAAAACCAGCTTCCTTTTGTTGATTCTATTCATTTGTCCTTTCAAAAAAAAAGATAATCTGAGAAGTCAGCAGCCTTTGCCCAGAAATGAAAGTCATTCTTCTCCGTGAATATATCTGCATGTCTGCTGCTTTGTCTTGTCTGGCAGTACCGTGCATATAAATCTGCTGCTTTCCTGTTGTATGTGCACACATACATAACATTATTCTTCTCATTGCACAACTGCTAAGGGCCTAGAATGAGCCACATGGAAAAGGGGAAGAAAAAAAAAAAAATCACATCTGATTCTAATTGCACCCCACATATGCTCATTTCTGCCCCCTTCAGTGTCTCCATTTTCACCATTATGGTAATCGCATAGTCAAACTGCAAAAAGGCTTGCATCTAATGCTGCTTTGTGCCTTCCAGAACAACAACTACTTCTTGGCAAGACAGAGGAAGGGAAAGAGAATTGACAGATCAAGGGACATTAGAGGCATAGTCAAAAGAAATTTGTTCCATTAGGAGGCCTGAGGAAAGGGGAACGACTGAGCCAGAGGCTTCAGCTAGAACTGCGGATAGCAGAAATCCTTTATGTCAGAGCACATAATTGTTCAGTCTCCACATGCTGGACGAGGAAGCTGGTGAATACTTGTCAGGTATTTATCTGTAATTGACTTCTGATATATTTTATTCTATTTTGAGGCACCCAGATTTAAAGGGGACTAATTTTAGTTTTAGGCAAACCTCAAAATTTGTAAAGGACATGGATTGTATTTAGATGGACGTAGGCACCAGTATTTTGGGCTTATTGACAACTACATGCCGCTCTTTGTTAGTTACAAATATTCTTCAACCTATGAAGTGAGCACAACTTTTATTTTCTGTGTAAATAATTTGAGCTCTGTTATGGGAGCTGTGGCAGTCTTTACTGAGTGGACATGTTGCATATGTTTAAAATGAGACATGAGTACCGCCTTGTGATGCTGAAGGCCACAGTATCTGCCACAGTGGTGATTCTTCACATTAAACAAAGTCTCCACACATAGTTAATTGTAATTTTGCAGTTTGGAAATAGATTTAAACATGACATGACTAAGTTTTACAAGGATTATCAACAAACTATCAAAGAGCCAAAGACTAAGCAGCTAATCACCACACCTTAGCAGAGATTAATCCGATCAGAAACAAATACAAAATACAAATTGTCCAGACATGTTTAAAGAGGCTCTAGACTTCAAGCAGTACACACATCAATCTAATTGCAGCAATCTAATTTGCCACTCTGGAAAAGCGTGGCGTGTCAGTGGAGCAGCCCCGTCTGATATGACAGGCTCTCAGATAAGATTACACACCGCACACAGTGTTATCGAACCTCTCGCCTCCTCCCTGTCCTAAAAGCCTGTCTTGCATTGATCTAGAGACACGGCAGCCCAGTTGGGGGGGGATACACATCTGATACTCGGTCAAACCACAAAACCTGATTCGAGATGACAGCTAAAGCTAGAGGCTCTGATTAGATAGTTGATAAAGGACTAACAATTCATCCAGTTGTAAGGTCAACTGGCATCTAAAGAACAAATAAATAAGTGTAGAATATGCTTAATAGAAATCCACCTTGCAATCACTGATTTTCTATCATTATTTAAACAAAGGCAGTGCTTTCCATCATGTACACCAGACGTTAACTCATCTGAACTGTGCTTTCTAGCTCACTAGCTGCACACAGAAAAATGTGCAGCCCAGCCCATTTAGGAGAGGTGTAATAACCTGTTGACAAAAAGCACCCGTCAGCAGGAGAAATTAAACCAGCCATCTTCAACGAGCAGCTGCTCTGCTTCATTTGCTCAGTACCTCAGCCATTTAAAGGTAAAGGAGGATCCTGGGTCTAGAAAGCTACAGACAGGTGAGAATTTAAAGGGGAAAAAAAAAAAAAGAAAACAAGGTGTCTCATTACTGTGTTGGGCCATCATTTCCTGCCAGAGCAGTTTTAGTGCACCTCAGCACTGATTCTTCATGTACCTGGAACTCTACTGGAGTGTTGACCACCATTTTTTCCAACATCGTTTTGATGGTGATGCTGGAATGCACAGAAACACATCAGTCCCAAATCTCCCATATATGTTTAGCTTGGTCAGGTGACCAAAGGCCCGAGATTAAGACTGAGTCCTCGTACCCTATGGATTGTTGTCCTGGAAGAGACCAGTCTCATCAGTGTAGAGATCACAGTATAAAGGCGATCACTGATTTGCAGTGACTCTCTGCTCTATGGGGAGTAGTAACAGCAACATACCCACGACAGCACAGCCACCAGATCACTTTACTCTAGCTGTAAAGCATTGAGGATTTTCCTTTAATTTGTCACCCATCTGCATTGCAATGGGTGTGAGTATACACTTACAGTACAACTGATTGATTGATTTTTTATGTATTTTGTATGGTTATGACTACTCTGGAGCGTACTGTGACCACTGACTTTGTAATAGGCAGCAAACACAAAAAGTCTCGTTTAAATCAAATTCTGAGATTTTTTTTTTTTTTTTTTAAAGTAGATTTCAATTAAGGAAAAGTTTCACATTTCTGACAGATCTACAGAGACCCAGTTTAGAGACTGCTGGTCTGTACACTGAAAGGTACTACTGCTTGCTCACCTGCAATTTCACACTCAATTACTAAGGGAATGCAAACTTTCTAACCATATTTCCTGGGGGAATCTGAGTTGAAACACTTGTCCACAATGCTCAATATCAATTTCTCTTTCACTGCTTTACCCATTCCTCAATTCATTTCGGTTTTACTGTGTTCTGTTCCCAGGATGCCAGAGACTGTTAGTTCTATTCAACCCCAACCCCACCCACCAACCACCAACAACCACCATGAAATGTGTCCCAGACTGTCAGGCCGAGTCTGAAACCTCTTTCGATCCGTGCTGCAGGGAGAAATAATTTTATGCAATTGTAGTTATGCATTCTGTCACAGCCTTCCTCTTTCCATCCACTCACCGCTCACAAACGGAGTCCCACCTGCCAGTGACTGGCTACGGATACTCGTCAGTAAAATGGGAGAAAGGTGCTTTCTGTGCAGGGAGGATGAAATATTTGCATTTGTGCATGAACTTGAGACATTAAGCTGCAACAAGCTGCAGAGGCTGTGTGCTGATTTTCACTCAGCCGGTTCTAACGCTCCAAAGCATGATGCTCACAGTGTGTTCATGCAAAGACCCAAAACAGCAAGTGCAAATGTAACGTAGAAACGTACACTGGGTGTGTATCCCTAAGCTTAAACTGTGTGTTTAACGCAAAAGGCACTATTTGAGACGTTTCTGGGGAATGATGAGAAAGACAAAAGCAAAAGGTTCCTTTGTACCAAAAAAAAAAAAGCTGTGAGAAGGATTTAAACTGAGGACTGTCACTGCAAACCTGAAAGTCTGATGATCTACATTGGACAATTTCATCCAAAAATGGATGAAAAGATGGGAGGCGGAGTTGTTGTGGTTAGACACAAGCTGTGATGACGCAAAGCTTAAAAAAAAAAAAAAAAAAAAGTACTGTATATTAATAGATTCTAAAATAAATGAAGTAAAATCTTCTCCCTAATACTGCCATAAGCTTTAAAGCTTGCCATGAAAGACTTGTGATTAAAACTGCCAAACACTGATTACTACCCAGCAGTAACATGTCTCCAGCTGCAGACATGTCATCAGTGACACCGGATCTACGTCACTGAAGACTGAGATTACATAAAGACACTTTTTTTAAAGGTTCAGAATAGTAAACAAGAAGTAGTAACAAAATAAAGGGTTTGGGGCTTATCGGGACCCACAAAATTTTACCCTCACTGTATTCATCAGCCTTGTTACAGTAGCACCGAGTACAATCCCTTATAATCCTCCTGCTTCGTCATACATTTTGCAACCACTTTTTCATCGTCTTGGCTATAATCCCTCCGCAAAGGCTTGATGATGTGCTCATGCCCACTGAGGGGGGCTCATTCTAATCCGAGAAGGGAAAAGCAGAAATTTAGTCGTGATGATAATGAAAGATGGCTTCCATTTCATCTTGATATCATGTGTGTTCTGCTTTATAATGCTGCAGAGCAGCTTTCTTTATCAAGACACTTCCTCCAAAACAAACACTCTGTGCATTTAAATGGCACGAACTGGCGGAGAAAAGTTCCACAGCAGATTACCAGAAATGACACAATTACAGGTCATGAATTTTACATTCTTAATTTGCTATCTAAACTGTTTGCTTTGAATTTTGTGATAGCTAGCTATATTCGTGTACCTCCCTCATGACATCAGTGCACCCAAGATTTTATAACCCTGTCACTTTCCCTTGGCATGATTGAGGAACTGAGCCCACTTTGAGCGTGCTGTGATCTCCGCACAGTTGCCACTGCTTCGCTGCCAACTGATGCAGAGCTAGCCAGGATTGTCATTACATGCAGCGGACGAAACCTGCCCGACAGCAGGCTTTCCCCCAAAGTGCCTTATCAGAAGCTTGCTGTCTAGCATCTCATGCGCCTGCACCTTGAATGCTCCAGTATTAACTTGCTGTTGGGGGGAAATATTTCCAGCATCCTCCTGATTTCATTGCGTGAACAGCTCTTATGGATGCTATAGAATCTAAACCCTGTCTCCAAACTATTACTTATAATCATTTTTCATCATGATTGTCACCTCTTATCGTTCAGACTTTTAAGTCTTCTCTTGAGTGAAATAAAAATTGATGCAAAATAAAACAAACGTAACACCGTATATTGTCCATAGATGTGGAATTCTGGTAATTTCCCAGTCTTGCCAGGCTTCTCCCAGTGTAGTTCAAGCCAGGCAAGTTGACCAGACCTAAGCTTCAGAAATTCTTTTAGCCACACAGTTATGATGAGTTAGTGGGATATTGCTATGTTAATGTACCATGTTCATTAAATCTTATGAATATGGAAAAACCCTCCAAGTATAATAATTCATAATATAAAGACTGTAAAGCTACTGAGGTGCCATAAAAGTGATGGCATGTCTCCTGCTATTGGTCTCAGTTGTCAACCAAATGAATTTGTGGGAAATGCCCACTCAGAGAACTCAGGCTAAGAAACAGTTCATCACAAACACTCTACCCTCTCTTCAAAAATGGAAAACTACTACGGCTGTAGTATCACTGAGCTATACAATCCCTTCGACTAAACAAAGGGAAGAGAATTAAAGTTTCAGTTTCAGTGTAAATATACAATCTGTGGAGAAGAGGCTTTAGTAAAATGAGATGCTCTACATATATGGAAGACTATGGATTGCTTGTGCAGACTTAAATACAGCTCTGACAACTGTACAGCACATTGGATTTTAAAGAGCAAACATTTGCACCATTGAGTAAAACAAGTGAATTTAAATATTGTTCTTTTATGCAGCAGACCAATGTTATTGGCTGACACTGAAGAAACTGCAGGTACATTGAACTGCAATAAAAGAGTAAATGTTTTATTTCAGTACATCTTAATTCACACATTTGCTCAACAAATACTTATACTGCAAAATGTTTAAAATAAACTAAAACTTTGACAATACCTTAAAAAAAATACACATAGGTTGGGTTATATGCATCTCAATGACAGCATATAAGGAAAGTAATTCCCAAACCCCTATTGCTGCTGCTGCGGCTCTATATCCTCCAATTATCATGATATACGATGTGTCCAGCCAGCAGTTTCACTTTAGGCCCTATTGGTCCCAGAACAAATAGGCAATATTGAATGGAGGGTTGGGATGTGCTCTCAGGATGGGTTGAGGGACCAGATCCTGATTTGTCACCTAGTGCTGGTCACTATGGAGACAGATGATTTCGACCCCATCATGATGGAGCCCGTGGGACGCAGAAATGGATGGGGAAGAAAAGTAAAGTGGGTGGATGGTTACAACCCTTCTCTTTGCATGTAGCCGACATGTGACAGGTGGTGATAGGCACCATTTGCGTAGCCCTTCATTTAACCCTAATGGAAAGGGAAGCTGCCACTCCCTCCCTTGCTCGCTCTAACCTTTACAGTGCCCCCCTTTAAGACCAGGTGCAAGGCCTGCTGAAAGGTAATTGCAAAGGAGGGCAAAAACCTGTCTGCCCTGCCTAATATGTAGGCAGAGGAGAGAGCAGGCAGTTGTAAATGGAAGTGGTTGCCTGAAGAAAGCCGACTGCTTTTGATAAATGTTCCATAGATAACGAAACAGGGGTTTTCAAATGAAAGATGTGCAAAAGTCTTGCTAGGTCAATAGTGTCCAAAAAGTATTAGTGTGCATGTATGTCAGGGCATATCTGAGCCCCTTCTAAGCAGCACTGTATTTGCAAAAGCGCCGCCACAGCAGACATATTTACCAGCTCTGTCACAACTTTGTTTACTGTAGATTATAATGATGTATGACAGTGAAAATTGATGGAAATCCACCATCACTTTGAAGTGATCCTAGGACCTCGTGAACCACCAAATGCTTTATAAAAAATTTATTTCACCTTTCAATTGCACCTCCAACCAGAGCAACTAAATAATAAATATCCAGAGTTTCATTATTTGGGCCATCGATCCAGGGTAAATCAAGTTTTCAGACCATCTCCTCCCTCTGGTCTCTATCATGTAAGGGTACCTGGCAGTGCTTTACAGCATCTGAAAAAAAAAAAAACCTTGGAGTTTTCTAATAAACGCTACTGGTTTTAAATGGTCCCCAGGCGTGCCACGAGAGAAAAGGTGAATGGTTCAGACTGTGTCGCTAGAAGCAGCTCATTTTGCATGCCAGGACAACTCTGAGCAAAAACTGGTGACCTTATGCGCTTTAATTGCACCTCTCGGGATGAGAAGGGAAACGAAAAAAGGTGATGGGCGAAAATGAGCGGGGGGGGGGGGGATTAAATAATCATAAGATGAAGGCAGAAAAATGGAAAACCAGTTCTCCATGCGTAAAAAGGGGTCTTTATGCTTTCATTTGTTGTAGAGAGGCAGAGAACTAGAAAGCAATTGTGAATAGCAGCATGTGGCCAATCCCCTTAACAGCCATAGGACATCTATTGTTGATGAAAAATCTCTGGAGTGAGGGAGGGGCAGCTGTGACACCTAATGTAATGTTCTCTCTTTTTCAGCACAATCACAAGCCTTGTCCCCAGCATCTGTTAGACTATAGTTTTGGCTTGGCATTTAATGTGCCTCAGCTAGTGACCCACATATGCAGGCACGGGGGTAATGACGTCGTTCACAGAGGGATGAACATCTCTTTAATCCACCACTTAGGATGCTGGATTGGTTGCCTCCTCGCTTTGAAGCAAATGGAGAAAGTGATAGCAGTGCACGGGACATCTATTAAGACTGGTAAATTAGTCTTGAAAAAAATAAGGAAGAGAGAAGAGGACATAGTGGATATGACATCTGAAATGGTAGAGGTGACACTGATTTATGATTGTGTTTAAATGATCACAGTGGTGTAAAGCATATAATTAAACTGTTTCTGTATAGGCTACCTAAAGGCACTTAGTGCAGTGCAAAGACTGGAAAGAGGGAAAACTACCCTGCCTCTGACAACATAAATACATAAAAAATATTACCCACTAGCTCCTAACAGTATATGCATATATATATATATATATATATTTGTCATCTGTAAATTAGTAAGATCGGTCCCCTTGGTGCCAAGGCTATGCGCTTCAAGAGCTCTACGCGCACAAAACCCAGTGACAGTGGAGGATTTCGCTAGTCGCTATGCTAACTTAACCGTGGTGAATCTCCCTCTTCCGCCGTGAAGATTATTCCGATGTGAAACATCTGTTCCGCATGACTTTTCTCCCAGGTCGTTCATGCCCCACCTGTCGTGACCCTGCACCCCCCACACTTTGAGAAACGCTAAACATCTGTCAGAATCCCAACAGCTGTGGTGATGTGAATTTAAAAGGCAGCCTTGGTCAACGTTTTAACAAAGAAAGGGTCATGAGGCTGTAAGTGAGGATCTTTGAGACACTCACTCTGAAGGCCTCATACCCTATATGGATAAAAGGTACTGGGCCACCAACACATTACACCTACAGGAGCTGCTTGGTCACGGAAACCCATGCCATGACGTTAACAGCTGATGTTGTGCTGATGTTAGAGGGGATTTGAAACTCTGCAGTTATTGAGTCATCAGAACGTTGGCGACTTTATGCGGTCTGTCACTTCTTGGCTGAGTTGCCGTGTTTCCTAAATGCTTCCACTTTGCAGTAATACCACTTACAGCTGATGGTGGAATATGTAAGAGGGAAGAAATTGACTTGTTGCGGTGGTGGTGTGCTATTACAGTAACATGCTCCAATTCGGTGTGCACTTTAAAAGCAACCCATTCTTTCCGGGACTGTATGGCAAGGTGCTTGATTTTATACACCTGTGGCAATGGGACTGAAAGCACCTGAAGTTAAAGCTTAAGAGGTGTGGCACAATGCTTTTGCTCATGTTGTGTACCCAAACCAAATAAGTTAGCACAGAAGGCAAATTGATCTTCTTGCCATATATTTGTTATAGACCAAAAGAGAATAGAAAATGAATCTCAAGTTTCACGGACACTAGATAAGCAGACATGGTTGACATGGGCTCTCTGGCTTTTTCCCCAGACTGGTAACAAAGGCAAAGGAAGAATTTTTTTTCTTTCTTTTTTTTTTTTTTGCAAGCGGCACAGACCCTCTCAGCAATCAAGTCGTCCTAAATTAGCTTTCTTTTCAGATCAAAGAAAACAGCCTTTATTGTAAGGCTCTGGTGATAAAAGATTAATACCATAAACAAGCTGTCCACTCTAATTTGCTTCCAGTTGTGTGGCTGCGAATAAGCACACAGGAAAATCTCAAACATCTTAAGGTGATCCACCCAGAATACTAAAAGCTTTGTGTTGATTTAAAATAGCTCATGTAAGCATATTATCTGCATATCTGCACATTATAATATAATAATGATTCCAAATATAGTGTGTGTGTGTGTGTGTGTGTGTGTGTGTGTGTGTGTGTGTGTGTGTGTGTGTGTGTGTGTGTGTGTG